>CM000694.1:1223405-1225905 GCA_000149225.2 Lachancea kluyveri NRRL Y-12651
TATCTGGTTGATCCTGCCAGTAGTCATATGCTTGTCTCAAAGATTAAGCCATGCATGTCTAAGTATAAGCAATTTATACAGTGAAACTGCGAATGGCTCATTAAATCAGTTATCGTTTATTTGATAGTTCCTTTACTACATGGATACCTGTGGTAATTCTAGAGCTAATACATGCTTAAAATCTCGACCTTTTGGAAGAGATGTATTTATTAGATAAAAAATCAATGTCTTCGGACTTTTTGATGATTCATAATAACTTTTCGAATCGCATGGCCTTGTGCTGGCGATGGTTCATTCAAATTTCTGCCCTATCAACTTTCGATGGTAGGATAGTGGCCTACCATGGTTTCAACGGGTAACGGGGAATAAGGGTTCGATTCCGGAGAGGGAGCCTGAGAAACGGCTACCACATCCAAGGAAGGCAGCAGGCGCGCAAATTACCCAATCCTAATACAGGGAGGTAGTGACAATAAATAACGATACAGGGCCCATTCGGGTCTTGTAATTGGAATGAGTACAATGTAAATACCTTAACGAGGAACAATTGGAGGGCAAGTCTGGTGCCAGCAGCCGCGGTAATTCCAGCTCCAATAGCGTATATTAAAGTTGTTGCAGTTAAAAAGCTCGTAGTTGAACTTTGGGCCTGGTTGGCCGGTCCGATTTTTTGTCGTGTACTGGATCCAACCGGGCCTTTCCTTCTGGCTAACCTTGGGTCCTTGTGGCCCTTGGCGAACCAGGACTTTTACTTTGAAAAAATTAGAGTGTTCAAAGCAGGCGATTGCTCGAATATATTAGCATGGAATAATAGAATAGGACGTTTGGTTCTATTTTGTTGGTTTCTAGGACCATCGTAATGATTAATAGGGACGGTCGGGGGCATCAGTATTCAATTGTCAGAGGTGAAATTCTTGGATTTATTGAAGACTAACTACTGCGAAAGCATTTGCCAAGGACGTTTTCATTAATCAAGAACGAAAGTTAGGGGATCGAAGATGATCAGATACCGTCGTAGTCTTAACCATAAACTATGCCGACTAGGGATCGGGTGGTGTTTTTTTAATGACCCACTCGGCACCTTACGAGAAATCAAAGTCTTTGGGTTCTGGGGGGAGTATGGTCGCAAGGCTGAAACTTAAAGGAATTGACGGAAGGGCACCACCAGGAGTGGAGCCTGCGGCTTAATTTGACTCAACACGGGGAAACTCACCAGGTCCAGACACAATAAGGATTGACAGATTGAGAGCTCTTTCTTGATTTTGTGGGTGGTGGTGCATGGCCGTTCTTAGTTGGTGGAGTGATTTGTCTGCTTAATTGCGATAACGAACGAGACCTTAACCTACTAAATAGTGCTGCTAGCATTTGCTGGTTTGTCACTTCTTAGAGGGACTATCGGTTTCAAGCCGATGGAAGTTTGAGGCAATAACAGGTCTGTGATGCCCTTAGACGTTCTGGGCCGCACGCGCGCTACACTGACGGAGCCAGCGAGTATAACCTTGGCCGAGAGGTCTGGGTAATCTTGTGAAACTCCGTCGTGCTGGGGATAGAGCATTGTAATTATTGCTCTTCAACGAGGAATTCCTAGTAAGCGCAAGTCATCAGCTTGCGTTGATTACGTCCCTGCCCTTTGTACACACCGCCCGTCGCTAGTACCGATTGAATGGCTTAGTGAGGCCTCAGGATTTGCTTAGAGAAGGGGGCAACTCCATCTCAGAGCGAAGAATCTGGTCAAACTTGGTCATTTAGAGGAACTAAAAGTCGTAACAAGGTTTCCGTAGGTGAACCTGCGGAAGGATCATTAAAGATTTTTGATTGGAGCAGCCGGGGGAGTGCCAGCCAGCCTGCGCTTAATTGCGCGGCCGACGGTGCTTTCTGTTAACGGTTGTCTCTTTCTACACACACACTGTGGAGTTTTTTCTACTTTGCTACTTTTTCTTTGGGCGCAAGCCCAGAGGATACAAAACACAAACAATTTTTCATGTTTATTTTAGTCAAGAAATTTTCATTTTAAGAAAATAAAATATTCAAAACTTTCAACAACGGATCTCTTGGTTCTCGCATCGATGAAGAACGCAGCGAAATGCGATACGTATTGTGAATTGCAGATTTTCGTGAATCATCGAATCTTTGAACGCACATTGCGCCCTTTGGTATTCCAAAGGGCATGCCTGTTTGAGCGTCATTTCCTTCTCAAACCTTTGGGTTTGGTCGTGAGTGATACTCTTTCCAGGGTTAACTTGAAAATGCTGGCCATCTGGCTGCTGCTGGCTGAGGCTCTAGTCCAGTCTGCTGATACTCGACGTATTAGGTTTTACCAACTCGTTGTGGCATCGGTCGGGCGTTATTACGACTCTAGCACGAAAGTACAGACAGCCTGGCGAATAGTATTCATAAAGTTTGACCTCAAATCAGGTAGGATTACCCGCTGAACTTAAGCATATCAATAAGCGGAGGAAAAGAAACCAACCGGGATTGCCTTAGTAACGGCGAGTGAAGCGGCAAA
>CM000694.1:1230905-1233405 GCA_000149225.2 Lachancea kluyveri NRRL Y-12651
AGATAAAGAAGGCGTTTATATTGGGGTCCAAAGTGAGAGTAGTGGGATAGGGGATGGGAGAAAGGAAGTGAGGTATTTGATGAGGGAAAAAAGGCAGATTTTTGACGATTTGAGTTGAGTTAAAGGATGAAGAAGTGTTAAGAAAAGCGTAGAAAGAGGAGGGTGACATGGTAAAGAGGTATGATAATATTGAGCACGTGAAAAACATGTGAACAAGAAGGATATGAGAGTTATGTGAGGTTCACATGGGGAGATCATGTGATAGTCATGTGATAGTCATGTGATAGTCATGTGAATGGGAGTAGCTGAGATGAAATTTTTCTAAGATTTTCAAAAAAAAAGCTAAACGCGTAGTAGTAGGTGGGAGAAAAGTAGGGTGTGGGCGGAGTAAAAGAGGCAAAAAATGAAAGAAAGAAAGTTTTTAAAAATCCAAGAAAACAGACAGGGAAAGGCGGGAAGTAAAAGCGCGGTCAGCAAAAGTAGTCGTGGGGTACTTCATGCGAAAGCAGTTGAAAACAAATCGAAAGAATTTGGAAACAGATTCGAGTAAGTTTGGAAGTTCGTAAAGAACATGGCCTCGTCGAACGGTGGAGAGAGTCTCTAGGTGATCGTCAGATCTGCTTAGTCTCTATACAGCGTTTCGACATGGGCGATGGCGGAGGATTCGTCTTTGGTAGTTGTTGCTGGATTTTTCCAGTACGACAAACCTTTGCACGAATTGCTGCCTAGCCTGAACAGTCTTGTCCTGGACATCTAGCGATTCCATGGGCGAGCAGCGAAGGATTTGGTGGATTACTAGCTAATAGCAATCTATTTCAAAGAATTCAAACTTGGGGGAATGCCTCATTGGATAGCCGGTCGAAAGACTGTGATTCTATGAGTGTAACCTCCTCTCAAGCTGATGATATTGAACCTGCTTCTGTGAAACATCGGAACAGTGTTTAGTGGAAATCGGTTAGAGGAAACTCAAAGAGTGCTATGGCATGATGGACTCGTGGTTGCTGGAGAGTAAAATCTCTAGCGCTGCAAGAGTCTGTTGCTTGAAAGGAGTTTATTCTCTTTTCGAGCCAACCAATTCAATAGTTATCTTCAGAAGGTGACGAAGGTGGCGATGTCTTCGGACAGAGCAGCTTTTGGCGCCCTTCCTTACGATAGTTATCTGGTTGATCCTGCCAGTAGTCATATGCTTGTCTCAAAGATTAAGCCATGCATGTCTAAGTATAAGCAATTTATACAGTGAAACTGCGAATGGCTCATTAAATCAGTTATCGTTTATTTGATAGTTCCTTTACTACATGGATACCTGTGGTAATTCTAGAGCTAATACATGCTTAAAATCTCGACCTTTTGGAAGAGATGTATTTATTAGATAAAAAATCAATGTCTTCGGACTTTTTGATGATTCATAATAACTTTTCGAATCGCATGGCCTTGTGCTGGCGATGGTTCATTCAAATTTCTGCCCTATCAACTTTCGATGGTAGGATAGTGGCCTACCATGGTTTCAACGGGTAACGGGGAATAAGGGTTCGATTCCGGAGAGGGAGCCTGAGAAACGGCTACCACATCCAAGGAAGGCAGCAGGCGCGCAAATTACCCAATCCTAATACAGGGAGGTAGTGACAATAAATAACGATACAGGGCCCATTCGGGTCTTGTAATTGGAATGAGTACAATGTAAATACCTTAACGAGGAACAATTGGAGGGCAAGTCTGGTGCCAGCAGCCGCGGTAATTCCAGCTCCAATAGCGTATATTAAAGTTGTTGCAGTTAAAAAGCTCGTAGTTGAACTTTGGGCCTGGTTGGCCGGTCCGATTTTTTGTCGTGTACTGGATCCAACCGGGCCTTTCCTTCTGGCTAACCTTGGGTCCTTGTGGCCCTTGGCGAACCAGGACTTTTACTTTGAAAAAATTAGAGTGTTCAAAGCAGGCGATTGCTCGAATATATTAGC
Source organism: Lachancea kluyveri NRRL Y-12651 (assembly GCA_000149225.2). Classification (NCBI taxonomy): domain Eukaryota; kingdom Fungi; phylum Ascomycota; class Saccharomycetes; order Saccharomycetales; family Saccharomycetaceae; genus Lachancea; species Lachancea kluyveri. The sequence continues at coordinate 1,232,858 of CM000694.1, forward strand.
ATGGAATAATAGAATAGGACGTTTGGTTCTATTTTGTTGGTTTCTAGGACCATCGTAATGATTAATAGGGACGGTCGGGGGCATCAGTATTCAATTGTCAGAGGTGAAATTCTTGGATTTATTGAAGACTAACTACTGCGAAAGCATTTGCCAAGGACGTTTTCATTAATCAAGAACGAAAGTTAGGGGATCGAAGATGATCAGATACCGTCGTAGTCTTAACCATAAACTATGCCGACTAGGGATCGGGTGGTGTTTTTTTAATGACCCACTCGGCACCTTACGAGAAATCAAAGTCTTTGGGTTCTGGGGGGAGTATGGTCGCAAGGCTGAAACTTAAAGGAATTGACGGAAGGGCACCACCAGGAGTGGAGCCTGCGGCTTAATTTGACTCAACACGGGGAAACTCACCAGGTCCAGACACAATAAGGATTGACAGATTGAGAGCTCTTTCTTGATTTTGTGGGTGGTGGTGCATGGCCGTTCTTAGTTGGTGGAGTGATTTGTCTGCTTAATTGCGATAACGAACGAGACCTTAACCTACTAAA
>CM000694.1:1841622-2314951 GCA_000149225.2 Lachancea kluyveri NRRL Y-12651
TACAGTGTACTTCGAACCTGGTAAGGCTGCCTTTGCCTTTGTTATGCACTTTATACGGCAGTTGTTCTTCCATGACCTCGGTGATTTCCGACAGTAAAGTTGAATGATTTTCATCGGTAAAAGTAGGAAAAGGGGGTAGGCAGCAGCTCCTAATGGGGAACTCCAGTAATGGAAGTGCCGAGGGTTTCTCAACTGAATTCAACTTAAAAACCAATTGATTAATCAGACCACTTTATCACATTCTTTTACGAAGGAGATGGCGATCTCCACTGTTTACCATTTGATTGTCTACACAGGTGGACGTACTTAATGATTTCCGCTGTTAGTATAGCAGGTTACCAGGAAATTGTTGATAGATGCTGGGAATCTTATCCGTGGGCTTCTCCGTTATCGATTATCTGTGTCAAAGAAAAAAAAGACCGAAACAAAAATCGTGGAAAAATTAAGGGTCAGGAACAAATGAAAGGTATATAAGTTGATGGAAACGAATATGGAAAGTCGATCAGCATGTTTACCCTTTTTCACATTTACAAAAAAATCAAGGACTAGAATATATCCAAAGTCATAGTCTAATTATTACATTGAAACAACATACAAACAAAATGCCATACTCTTACTTAGCTAACTCCACATATGGTAAGGACAACGTCAAGTTTTTGAAAGTCAAGAAATCTAAAAGCAACCCAAAGCTACACGAAGTGATGGAAGCAACTGTATGTGTTTTGTTGAAGGGTGATTTCGATGTTTCCTATACCGAAGCAGACAACGCTCCAATTGTCCCAACTGATACGGTGAAGAATACCATCTTGATTCATGCCAAGAAGTTTGATACCTGGCCAACTGAGAAATTTGCTGCCAACTTGGCTTTGCATTTTACTTCCAAATATTCTCATGTTTCTGGTTTGACCGTAAAGATCACCCAAGACCGTTGGGTCAAGTACGATGTTGATGGCAAAGAAAGCCTTCACTCTTTTATTCACCAAGGTCCGGAGAAAAAGATTACGTTCCTAGACTGGGACAAGAAAAATGGTACCAACACTTACTCCTTGTCTACCTCGATTAAGGATCTGACTGTTTTGAAATCTACTGATTCTATGTTCTACGGCTACAATGTCTGTGACTATACCACTTTGAAACCAACTACTGATCGTATCTTGTCTACTGATATTTTCGCCAATTGGGAATGGAACTCCTCTAAGCTAGGCTCCCTGGAATCTATTTCTGCAGGTTCCAAGGACGATATCTTTAACTCTGTCTACGACAATGCTCGCAGCATTACGTTAGATATCTTTGCCAAGGAAAACTCACCATCTGTTCAAGCCACTATGTTTAACATGGCCACCGCTATTTTGAAGAAGGCTCCTCAAGTCGATTATGTCTCCTACGAATTGCCAAACAAACACTATTTCTTGTTTGATTTCAAATGGTTCAAGGGTTTGGAAAATGACAACGAATTGTTCTATCCTTCTCCACATCCAAACGGTTTAATCAAATGTAAAGTTGGCCGTTCTCAAGCCAAGCTCTGAGAATTTGAGTTACTGGATTAGCCAAAATTCTCATCTGCTTAGTTCACTTTCTCCATCCGCTCTGAGCCGCTATCACGTTTCCTTTTATAGACGCACATATTTATGCCATCTCTATGTACGCTTAACACCAATATCCTTTTAGAAGTATTTACAAGCAAATCTACATCTTCTCCCTTATGGAGGGGTGGTCAGCATACGTGTGTGTATGTATAAAATAATCTCTCGTTTCTACCATCCATCGCCGCTCACATCAATCCATCAAACCACTTTTGACCTTTTGTAGGCTTTTGTTTGGGAATTTGATTGGCCTTGATGAAATCATTCGGATCACCAGATTTGTTTCTAAGCTTTGCAGAGTCACCCATTGTTTTGAAACTACGGTTGAATCTGTTCAGGTTGAACCCCCACTTTTGAAATATTTTAATAGTAGCTGGAGTAATAGCGGCAGTGATTGGTAACCTGATGACTATCAAGCTCTTGTGAATACCGTAAGCAATAAGAAATTCGGTTAGTAAAGTGCTTTCCTTAAATCGCTGCCATAGTGAAACCTCTCGCCTTCCTGCATTAGACAGCTTGTCTTGTTCCTCTACTGCAATCTTCTGTCTGATCTCTTTTATCAGTTGCTGTTCGTCTTTCCCGTAGCCAACCAGTTGTTTTGCTTTGTTAATATATACTTTAATGGTTTCCTCACCAAGAGAATGGACCATAAAAAAACAGATCGGCAAGTCAATCATAGAAAGGCCTAAGTATACAGCTAAAGCGGAGTAGCCGTAGGTCTGCATGAGAGCTTTGAGGCCGGTGGACTTCTTGGCAGCCGGATTATTGCCGAGGAACCTCCTGGAATTTATATTCCAGGACCTTTTCAAGCCCACGGTTTTGATGGGTCTCATTCTAATAGCATGTCTTGACAGATTGGAAAACAGCATCTTTGGATTGAACATCCTAGCGAGTACTTGGTAGTAAGCTTTGTTAAGTAAGAGGGTAAAGGAGCTCGTATACAGCGAACTATTTTTTTTTAATCTTTTTTTGGTCGATGTCAGTACGTATACGGTGATTCGAAGAGAGAACAGTATTGGTTTCGATATTTAAACTATACTCATTTTAAATAGAAAAAACAGACAATAAATACATTCAAGGTAATTGAATTAACGAGAGCATAATTACGTAATTCTTTCCTCATTTGAAAACAGCACATGACGTGTAGTGACTCTTGGTTCATTGGTTAAACCGTGGGTGTGCAATGAACATATAAGCGTGAGCTACCATTATGGAATAGGTAGCATGTTAGTTCTAATGATATCTAACTACCTAAATTTGTCACCATTTTGTAGTATGTTCATTTATTTTGTTTTATTTTATTTTACTTTATCTTTTGTCGTATTTTCACTTTCTATAAAGTGGAAAAGCCTATGTATTAAGTAGAAGTACTAAAGAAAACTCCTAATATCAGGCGAACGAAATTAACACGTTAAAATCAAACTAAAAGTTCACCCAAAGTTAATGGGTTATAATTACCAGATGACTAATGTCGTGGTTTCGACATCATTGGTAGATGTGCTTGGATTGCAATCACCCACATAAGTAATGGATTTGTAATAAGTGTATACGCCGAGCACGGATTCACCATCCTTCAGAATAGTTTTAGTGGAAGTAGTGTATGGAGTCGATTCGAGATAGCCACCGGTTGGAACAGAGTTGCAAGAAACGGTTGTTGCAGTAGTCACCTGTGAATGGACGCTTGAAACAAACATTAGCAAAACGATAGAACCAAAGAAAAACAAATTCGCCATTGGATTGAGCACAGCCATTTTCTTTTTACTCTTTGTAGTGGGATAAAGGCGATGGTGAAGTTATTAATCTGGAAAAATAATGTTATGCACGAGTAACGGGGCTCCCATGCAACAGTGCTTGTCAGCACTTTTTATACATTTTTCCAGGAACAATCTGAGATTCAACACGTTTCATATCTAGGTATAATATGGGATGCAAAAAAGGAGGACTAGATGTGAGAAAAACAGTGTAGACTTAGAGACACATGCAGTCGCCATGCATACTCGCAAAGTGTTCTACTTTTTTTTTTATTTTATTTTTTTTGAGGCGTCCCGTGTAATTACCAGAAATGGAAATTACATAGGCATGTCCATGATACCACACCTTCACTAAACCCCAAATTAAAAGGACAATTTTTCCACCAGCGCAGTCTACGATATCTTGGACAATTGACAAAAAAGCTTGAAACGATATCTATTTATGGCTAATTCACTAAGAAAAGAAAATTTCAATTATATTTAATCGCCAAGAGTGTTAGTAAGGTAGCACTCATAATGGAGAAAAGATGAAAACCACGTACAAAGAAAGGAAAAAAAAAGGGTCTTTTGAACCCCCAAGAAAAACCATCGTAACAAAAGTAAAAGTATGTATCTTTTTGATAGGTTTGTTTGTGTCAAATTATAGGAAGTACAAAGGAGAAAAAACTAAAAAAAATATAAGAAATCTTTCATAAAATTAATTAATTCCTTCCCTCCTTAACGAGAAGTGGCAGCAACCTTTTGGAAGGCACCTCTAGCTTGTTGCTTGGAGACCTTGGCACCGTGACCGGAGGCCTTTCTGGTAGCCTTGTCAGCTTTCTTCTTTTCCTTGTCAGCTTTCTTCTTTTCATCTCTTTGAGCCTTTCTAACTTCTGGCTTCAAAGATCTTCTTTGCTTGATGAATTCCAAGGAAGCACCAACAATAGCTCTTTGGGCCTTGACGGTCTTTCTAGATCTCTTCTTGGCGACTTCTTCGGTGATACCTTTCTTGTGGTGTCTTCTGTACAAGACAGTCCAAGCGATCTTTCTTGGGTTCTTTCTTTGCTTGAACAAAGAAGCGGACTTAGAGTTTTGGAATCTGAAGATCTTGGAGTCACCACGGACAAACAAAGTACCTCTACCTGGGTAGATCTTGGCACCAGAAAAAGAATCAACTTCAACCTTCATTTTTCACTGCTAATTGTTAGTATAACGTACTTGCACACTGGCGAGTAAATAGTGGAAAGCCCTATATCTTGTAGCCTTTGAAGTTGTGATGTGGAATTGGAAAAAGCAGCATAGGAGGACATTACTTGAGGGAAGAAAAGCCAGTTGCTTCAGCAATTTGAAAACCAAACCAAGTGATTAACGGTACCAGACTTGTATTAAAACAAAAAAAAAAAATAAAAAGACAGCAAACTAGATGGACAAGATCTTGCTGCTTTAAACATCTAGTCTTTGCGACCCACTCAATAAAAACCACTATCACAAACCACGCTGGCCAATCCCATCAGCACACACTATCATTTGTTCCTGTGGCCTTAACACTGGCTGGACGTATCCCATCCGTATTCCAACAAGTTTCACTTCACGCTGATTCTGTTACAATTACGACATCACAGGTAGAGCCAGTACTTTCCTCCGTATTTCTCGGGCAATATTCTAACCATTGGACATACCTAATAAGTTGTTGCTTGAGGTTTTTTTGTAAGACAAGACTAAAATCAAAAACAAACTACGTTTAAAATCACCATCATGTAAGAAGTTTTCTTCAAACCGTGAAAATTGTTTGGCGAGACCGAGACCGTGGGTGTAGGCCGAGCCTGGACTGGTACCGTGTCTGTCTGCCTACGCTGCGCACCGGCGGTCAGCCCGCGTAGCGCTGCGCTCGCCACTGGCTAGTGCCATCCCCACCTGGCGTGGGCCAGACAGACACGGTACCAGTCCAGGCTCGGCCTACGCCCATGGGTCTCCGTAGGCTCACGGTGGGCGGCGTTGGGGCAGCACAGGAGGAGAGAGAGCAAGAGGGACGCAAGCTGCATCGACCCCACGCACATAGGCTCAGAGAGGGGACCTCCATGGCGGAGGCTTACTCCTTTCAGGTGGACATTTCGTACGAAAAGAAAACCTCCCATCATTTGTCACAGTTATAAAGCGTGGTATATGGGTGTTTGTATCATTTTGACTGTACTCTTTTCAGATGTATGGGTTGAATACGAGAGCTTACCGCACTAAAGAGTTTCAGCTTTGCTCGAAAGCAGTCCCAAATCCCTGGTGGAAGGAAATCCCTGGTGGAAGGAAATCCCTGGTGGAAGGAAACCCGCGGGCTCCTCTTGGCTCGCCCAGGTCCGTTCTCCACGCATCACACGGAGCTCAACCCTTCAAAAAGTTTTCAATCTTCTTTTCAACTTGTGCAAATTACAACGCTTGAAGAAAGATCCTCAAGTTAAGACCGGAGTGTTTTAATATCAATAAGAAAGAAATACACAGAGATGGTCCGTATTAAATGAATTTATTGCTGCGATGCATTTATTCTACTTCCTGAAAGCTTAACAATGTATGTCTGCTTACGCTCGATCGTTCAAATGGTTATCGCTTAAGGATTTAGAATAATACTGGAAGCAAAGGCTAGTCTTGAGACCGAATTTTTTTTTACTAACTAGTTTTCCTACAATAGGCCCCAGTTAAGTCCCAAGAATCTATCAACCAAAAGTTGGCTTTGGTTATCAAGTCCGGTAAGTACACCCTAGGTTACAAGTCTACCGTCAAGTCTTTGAGACAAGGTAAGGCTAAGTTGATCATCATTGCTTCCAACACCCCAGTCTTGAGAAAGTCTGAATTGGAATACTACGCCATGTTGTCCAAGACTAAGGTCTACTACTTCCAAGGTGGTAACAACGAATTGGGTACCGCTGTCGGTAAGTTGTTCAGAGTTGGTGTTGTCACCATTTTGGATGCCGGTGACTCCGATATCTTGACCTCTTTGGCTTAAAGGGAATCGAAAAAAAATAACTAAAATAACTCTTTAATATTTTGTTTATAGTGTTTTTTTTTCTGTTTTTAACTTAACATTTCTTTATTTTTGTCATTTCTTTTCCCGTGCGCATATATGTATATCTTTTGGTACGAAGGGTTGGCGTAAATCAGAAGTTCCCTCTGCGCTGTTTTTCACAATTCACATGGGAATCGGTTAAGAGAGTACTTCATCATTAAGTTCCCGATATTCTCTTTGAGAAACTCAACACTTAAATCGTGTAAAAGGAAAAATGTCAGACCAAATCGAAGAAGAATTTGATGGCATGAAAGAGACGCTGAACGTAACTCTGAGTAATATTCTGGAGCTGTTGGATCCCATTTCTTCAACCGTTCAATCTTATTCCATTGCTGAACAGCCGAAAAAATACCTTTCCAATGCTAGGAGAAAGTTTAAGAGTAGTAGGACTCATCAGAAGTTAACAAAGCTAAAGAGTTCTGCTCAGGACTTCAGCCCTCAACTAGAAGAGTTTAAAAGGAAAACTCTACTGAAATTGCAATCCATCGACAAACCCTTGGAATCCATTTTTTTTCAAAACAGTTCAAACTTGGAAAAGAGTTTCTATCCATTTACTCTGTTTAACATTTTCGTCATTGGATTTATCATGGGAAAGTATCCAGAATGGTTCCACGTCTACTATACGGTGCTATTTGTACTGTTAATGCCAGTTCGTTTTTACACCTACTACAAGACCAATAACCACTATTACCTCGCGGATCTTTGCTATTATGTCAACGCAATGTGTTTGATATTTATTTGGGTCTTACCGGATTCCATTCACCTTTACCAATCTTGTTTTGCCTTTACGTTTGGTACTCTGTGTTGGGCCGTCATCACGTGGAGGAATTCTTTGGTTATCCATTCGGTCGACAAGATCACGTCGTGCTTTATTCATATCATGCCTCCTTTGACAATGTATGTCATTACACATGGCATTGATGATGATGTGAAGTCATCTAGGTTTCCTGCGGCATCGTTAAGAGCCTCTAAAGCATGGAAACTAAAAACGAATATACTGTGGACTTCAATTTACTATTTAGTCTGGCAAATCGCGTATCATTACTTCATAACGGTGCGCCGCTCTTCTAAGATAAAATCGGGACAAAGAATGACTAGCTTCGAATACTTGACAACCCATCAGTTCAAGGACTTCTGGGTCACTAAATTACCAGCACCATGGCCCATCGTTCTTTACACTGTATTTCAATACTGTTATCAGCTGGGTACTATGCTGTTGTGTGGTATTTGGTTTAATCATAAACACGCGGCATTTTGTTTCTTGAACGTGGTATTCCTTTGGGCTGGTAGAAACGGTGCCACTTACTATATTGACTATTATGGTAAGAAATTTGAAAAAGAAGTATTGAAGTTGAAGTTAGAAGTTGAAGAGTTGCGACAACAGCTAGACGACAAGGGAACGTCTATTTCATTGGATGACACTAGTACTTTGTCTTTGGAGGACGAGTAAAATATACAATATTATACTACCAAAACATATCGCGATGAAAATGGAGGCGCAAGGGGGACGTATTAGAAATAAGAAGAGAAAAATGATATAACGAACTTCGATTTCACAAATGGTCATAGCAAAGCCAAACTAGGCAAAATTCAATCATGAAAACATGTGCTTAATGGCTACGCGTTTAATGACATACAGACATGCCAGATATCGTATTAACAATCGACCATATGTGACCTGGACTAATTAAGGTGGTAATCGAAAGCTCCTCTACTTGTCCATGTTTCAACTTTCTATAAATGTTCCGGCTCTTCTTTGTCTTGAGATTTATTGTTTTGGTCTTTTTTGGTTTTTTTTTTTTTTTCTTTTGCAGTATTTTTAACACTATTTAAACAACAGTTCGCAGAGCTGAACCATACTGGGAACGTCAACGGAGACGTGAAATATCGAACTCTCAGTTCAATCACTATAATTGAAAAGTAAAGTGTGTCATTAGTCATTACGATTTTTCTCTATTTACATGTATTATTTGTAATTTGTATTCTACCTCGCGCTAGAGCTGAAATGTTTCTATCTCCTCGTTCAACTCTTCTAAGCGTGATTTTTTATTTACAATTTCCAACAGAATTTTGACACTTCCTCGGTCTTCCATTTCAACTAGTCTGTTATGTAGCTCCTTGACCATTGGGTATCTCCATCCAATGAACTTTTGAGATGACATTATTATGCCCATAGCATCGGTGTACATTCTTTCTTGGGTGAAAAACTGGACCATTAAAGAAGCGAAGTCCGTATCTCTTTCTCTTTTCTCCTTGGCGCTAAGCTTTTCAAATGCAGAAGTCTTACGGAACAAACCTCTGTTTTCCCAGGCATCAGTAGCCAGCTCGATATCATGGAACTTAATCGCCGCTTTCATAATTATTTCATAAATAGTACAATTGGCCGGTAGTTTATGTTTCAAAGCAAAGAAGTATTCTGAATTCAAGTTATTGCCTTCTTTCTTTTCCACCTGGCTAGTCCCGGTAGAGCGGATAACGGCGGTGTCTGCTTCAACTTCTTTAACGCGGTAAAACTCTTTGGATAATTTATCCTCCAAGACATGGTTTTCAAAAGTAAACTCCTTGAGTCTTAGTAAAAATTCTGTTCTGTCATTCAATCTAATTGGAATACTTAGGAAAGTAGTCAAAGATTTCAGATTTAAGACTTCGTGGTTGGCTAGTTCGTTTTTCCACATGGCAATCTGATGCATTATTCTAAATTTGAACACGTCAAAGTCCTGGGATTCGTCAGCAATTTTAGACAACTCTTCAAGTTCAGTACTTTTCGAATGATCGCGCAAATCAATGGTACCACCAAATTCTAAATTGAACTGCCATAGGGCTCTAGACTCAGAAAATATCTGCCAAGGTTGGTTCATATCAATTACTGGCAGCATGGGTAATTTGATATTTATAACATCACCGGATTCAGTTCTACCTACATAATCAGCGCTGTTCAATATGTTCCTTCGCAATATGGCTCCTTGTTCGTAACCCAATAAAATTGGTAATTTTTCATCACTGTAATTGGAATACGCTAGTAGCAAGTAGTTGAACAGTTGGGGGTCCAGAGTATTTCTCCACACCTTTTTGTAATCGATTTGGGTGCTATCTGCAAAATTTACTTTCCATTTCATGACGTTTTCTTTAAACTTTGAAGTTATGTACTTATGGTACAATGCTCTAGCCAACCCAACATCACCATCGTAGGCACTCAATGCCATCATAGAGGTCAAAGTATGATAGTAATTGTTCGATTCGTGTTTCTGATGTCTTAATTGTGGATTGTTCTCAATTTCGTGGATGTATTTCCAACCCAATAATCTTAAGGATTCTGATTTACCCTCGCTCACAACTGAATCTGAACTTGCGGTTGCCATTGTTTTCGACATAATATTCAAAGTTTTGATAGACGGGTTGATACCAAGATCGATCATTTCGTTGTATAAATTAATGGCTTTGGCATAATTTTTTTCTTTGTTACAAAGATGTAACATTGTGTTGTACGTGATTTCGTCTGGTTTGTGTTCTAGGGATAAAAACTTCATGGTGTCAAAAATGTCCCAAGCCTGTTTAGAAACGCCGATCTTCGTGTAGAATTGAATCACTGTTGTGTAATTTTCCCTGTTTGGTTTAACGTTGTAGTCTTTATTGAATTTGGAGAGGAAAAACTCCATGGTTCGGAAATCTAAGAGCTTGGATGCAAACTTAATACATGTATTCAAGATGAATTGGTTCATTTCTAATTTCGTAAGATTCAAATTACCCTTGTCAGCTACAGCCTGATTTTTTTGTAGCTCAATAGCTTCATCGAATCTTGCCAGCAACATCTTCATTGTTTCAATGATTTTTTCATTATAGGCAGGTTCGTTTTTCAAGGGTTTTAAATCTGATAAATTTAGAAATATGCATTCATACATGGGAATACTGAACTTGGTGATGTCGCTACCTACATTTGCCATCAACATTTGATCCAGCTTCATAGTATTTTCAAACGATAGCCGTTTCAATTTGGGGAGTAGGGAATTTTTTAAGGTATTAAGACTGATCCCATTCAGTTTCTCTTCCGTGGCGTACAATTTTGAGACGATAGCATTCCAATCTCTGTTCTTTCTATCGATTAAAGATTTGAGTACCAAGTTATCATCACCAATTCTCGTTAGAATCTGTTTAGGAAGAAATTTGCTGACCTGTTGAGAGGAACTCAAAATTATAGATGATAAGCCCTGATGAGGTTCAGTAGTACTTTCTTTTGTATTTGGTATGAGATGCGTCTGAGAGGTAATTTTATTCGGATGTTTGGATAAGAACAGTTCAGTACCATTATACAAATTCCCATCATCTCTTGGCATCATTTCACTATCAATTTGTTCCTTAAGAACTTTCTCCTTTCTAACCAGGCTATCCGTTAGCTTTATCTGTTCTCTTAGATTTTTTGTAAATTCTTGCAACTGTTTGACTTTGAACTCCACATCCCTGGCATTGTTCAAATCGAAGCTTTTGTCCAAGGTAAATTCCTGTACATTTGAAGATCGCGTTTTTCTTCTTCTTCTCTTATTCAAACCAGAGGGGATAACCACAGACCTTTTCGATAGCTTTATGAATGAATTGGGTAGCGAGGTATTGAATGAGATAACCTTTCTAAGTATGCACATTTGGATTTCCTTATCTGATACTTTGTACATACGCACCGTCTTTGCAAAAGGGGGGTATAAGCTGCTGATCGTTTTTCCTGAATTATTATTATTTTTTTTAACTCTCGAAGAAAGCTCATCGCTTAAAATTTTTCAATACAAAAAGAAATTTTTTGTAGAGAAAATTTTGTAAAGAAAATAAAGCGATGAGGTGAAATAGTATTGTTACAACGCTACTTTGCAAATATAATAATAAAACACCATTACTGAAACACAACTAAGAATGTCTGACGAAAATATTAATAAGCAGGATGTTCCTCCTATTCAAGATTCAGAAAAGACTGCGGTTAAGGGACGTAATGTCAGTGGAAGAACTTGGAAAGTCGAAAAGGGAGCCTTTCGTGTGAACAGTTGGTGCGTAAAGAACCAGAAGTTGAGTTCTTGGGAGTCGAAAAAGCAGAAGAGACTAGAAGACCAACAGTTCAAAGAGAAACTAAGAGAGCTAAAACAAGAAAAGGTGGATGAACGTCAAAAAAGAAATCAAGCTTTGAAAGATAGAAGGGAGAAGAAGGAAGAAAAGGACAGGTATGAGAGATTAGCTGCAAAGATGCATGCTAAGAAGGTTGAAAGATTAAGGAGAAGAGAAAAGAGAAATAAAGCACTAAAGGAACGTTAGAATACTACGTATATGTATATCACTTACAACCATATGTATAATAGAACAATCTGCACAAGAGAAAAAGAAAATGGAACTTTATTCGTCTCCCGTACTAAAAACAAAAAAAAAAGATACTATTAACTGAGCCTTAGACACAGAGACTGAAGGCGTTTCTGCATTTTCGGATTACTTGACTAGATGTATTAGTGTAAAATAGTCAACGAAACTGGCAAAAATGCGAATTCTGTGGATCGAACACAGGACCTCCAGATTTCAATTGACCGAAGTTATTCTTCAGTCTGGCGCTCTCCCAACTGAGCTAAATCCGCAACTTATATATTTAGGTTACTTTTATTTCAATATTGCTTGAAATATAAATTTCACGAGATGCTTCAAGATATGTGATTTTAGCCAGTTCATTTTCCAGCGAGGAGAATATCTTGTGCAACTAACGAGAACAAAGACATGGAGGGTTCGAAGAGTACCATTATTCATACAGATAAGGGGCATATATTAGAGCTGATAGATGAGGATGTGCAGTCGGTAAACGCTTTTGAGACTAGGCTCAAACGGGCGGATGGGGCTAAGCGGACAGGCGATGATGGTGAGAAAAACCACGAGCCTCCTAAAAAAAAGCAGAGAGCAAATCAAGCTAACTATAGTATATTAGATGCAGTAAGTGAGGTTGAATTTAGACAATACCATCAAGCTAAAAATAGGGTCCGTGATTTTTACAAGGAGCAACATGAAAAACAGACTATGGCATTCAACTTACAAGCAAGGGTAAATTTCAAGACTAAAACCAGGGCCAAGATGACCATTTGGGACGCACTATGCAAATTGAGCAAACTTATAGATGACTCCGATCCAGATACAGAACTATCGCAAATAGATCATGCCATTCAGACTGCGGAGGCAATTAGGGCAGATGGCAAACCTCGTTGGATGCAACTTGTCGGTTTGATACACGATTTGGGAAAAATCTTGTACTTCTTTGAGAGTGAAGGCCAATGGGATGTTGTTGGTGATACTTTCCCAATTGGTTGCAAATTTGTCGATAAAATTATATTTCATGAGTTTTTCCAGGGTAATCCAGATAATTCCCATCCTATCTACTCTTCAAAACTTGGAATCTACGAAGAAAATTGTGGTCTAGGCTCTGTGATGATTTCCTGGGGCCATGATGAGTATATGTACTATATTGCCAAGAGCCAGTCTACATTGAATGATAAAGCACTAGCAATGATAAGGTACCACTCCTTTTATCCATGGCATAGAGAAGGTGCGTACCGTTACCTAATGAATCAAAAGGACTTCGGCATTTTGGAGGCAGTACAAGATTTTAACAGATATGACCTATACTCTAAAGGTTTGACTAAGTACAATGCAAATGAATTGAAACCCTATTATCTGGACCTAATCGATGAATTTTTTCCTAATAAGCTTGTAGAGTTCTAGAGATGTGGTTATGGTGTTTTTAACCTGAAAAAGAAATGATAAATTTAGTATCCTAATGTACAAAACGTGTAATAATACAAAATGTTGTCCCGAATAATTTTAGCGTAATAACCCTGATAAAAATGAAAAAGAAAAAGATAGAAGAAGAAAAAGAACACCAGAGTTACCATCTGTAACCAATTATTAGCTTTTCATAAATCTTGGCCAATTTTCAATGAAATCGAAATCCTTGTCAGTATTCAAGCATTTGGTAGCAAGTCTGCAATTCCAAACGATTGCTCAATACCGAAAGAACCTGGATCTTTCCAGTAATCGTTGTAGGTTGATAAGATGGTAACATCTTGGTTCATTTCATCTAATATTTTTTGCACAGCAATTTTTTGGTTTTCAGCAGATGGAATATTACCCCCATTTTGAATACCGCTAGATGGGTAACCTGTTTCGGTGACAACAACATTGTCAGTACCGCAGGCTTTTTTGACTAAAGCGACCTGACCCTTAACAAAGGATCCTGCACTTTTAGCATCAGAGTTTGTGTCAAAATAAGAGTGTGGATTGATACCAACAAAGTCTATCTCTGAGTTAGTGCATAATTCTGGGTGGTTTTCGAAAATTACTGGTGGTTCACTGGTAGTAACGCGACCGTTATAGCCAGCATCTCTTAATTGGGATTTGACAGAGGAAATTTTACCAATTAACTCATTAACAGAGCAGTAGCCAGAAATAATGGCTTCATTACCAATAGTAATGAAATCAAACACATCCCAACCTTTGTCTTGGCCATAAGATATCAGCGAGTTAACGGCATCGTTAATAGATTCGACACCAGATGAACCAATCCATAGCCCCTGGTTGACCTTCATGCCTAGTTTAGTGGCTGCTGGTTGTATTGTTTCAAAGGAATTACAGTCTGTCCCATAAATGCGGATCTTGTATATGCCTTTAGACCTAATGTACTGCAAATCACTGTATACATCATCAGATGATTTACAGGTACCATCATTGTTGTAAGGAGAGTAAGCCAAAGCATTTGGAGCACTTGTTAGACCGTTTGTGGTGCCGGTTTGAGTGGGTGTACTCGAAGTTGTTGTACTGGTTGTACTGGTTGTACTGGTTGTACTGGTTGTACTGGTTGTACTGGTTGTACTGGCTGTACTGGTTGTGCTTGTTGTACTGGTTGTGCTTGTTGGACTCGGTAATTGATTACCTTCGATAGAGGTGATGGCTGTAACTGACTCAGTATTCTCATTCGCAATAATATTAGCACTAGTTGGTAAACGGGCCTCGCTAGATGTTGTTTCTGTAACCTGTTCGGGGTTATTGTCAACGACAGTATTATAGGTTGCGGAATCCACTTTGTTAGTACTGATAACAGATGAAGGGTACAGGGTAGTGGTTTGTTGAATCATAGAGGTATCAGGAACAGCAGTTGCGGCAATTGGTTTTTCAGTATTGGATGCTCCAATAGAACCAAGGGGGCTTTCGGGTTCCATGGTCTGTATTTGTGTAGTGATAGGAGAAGCAGAAGTTTGGAGTATGGTTACTGCATTGTCAACAGGAAGAGGTGTTGTGGCAGGCTCAATTATAGAGGTAGATGTAGGGGTTTGAGTAGCTTTGGGCTCGATGACTGGGGTATTCGTTGTGGGTACCTGTACAGCAGGGTTTGTAACTGCCTTTTCTTGAATATACGTCGTAATGGTGCAAGTTGGTTTCACAGTTGGAGCAGCACCGTCCGCCAAAGGCAGAGTAGTGGTAAAGGTAACATCGCCGCTGATAATAAATTCGACAGTTGGAGCAATGAACACTTCAGTTGTTGTGGAATAAAAGTCCGTTACGATATTCGTAGTAGAAGCAGTATGTACTCTAGTAACAATTAATCTCTTGTCCAAGATTGGCAATGCAGCAATGAAATAGTCGGTAAGCAAAGAAAAAAATAGTGTGATTTGCAGGAGATAATACATTTTTATTTTTGTAAGTCTCGAATAATGATACCTAGGTGAAACTTGAAAAGGGTAAACAGACTGAACGCTTGAATTAGAAGTAAATTTCTGACTGAAAGATTAAGGATTCTAGTAGATACTTTCTTTCAAAAGATGTTATAGAAAATTTTCGATAAATTGTGTTAATACACTCCCTTAAATTTGTATCTCTTTTATATGTTTCCTAGGAAGAGAGCGTTCCAGCATTTCATTAAGGATAGTTAATTTGCGGTTTATGCTTTTAGTTGGATCACAATGAAATCAAAATAGTGATAGCTCAGGGAAGGAAAGTCTCTCCCAGCATAATAAAACCAGTATACAAGCATTGCTTTTTGTTGTTGTTGTTGTTGTTGTTTTGTTTTTTCTCTGACAAGGTATGCTTGCACGTAAGAGCGTTTAGCGTCACTATAGTACAAGTTGCTGCTTTCGCTTTTTTTTTACTTATGTTTGTTTACCTTTTGAAAAGTATGCCCGAGACGCCTAAAAAAGCTGGAACGGAAAAATAAAAAGGCTTACAAACCCAAACATCTTTCTCGACCGTTGGGCGACAAGCAGGTAATATGGACATTTTTGCACAAACCAAGCTTTTATGTGCCAAACCACTAGGAGACAGCTGGTTTAACGTTTTTAATCATGTCCGGCAGAATATGGCTGTGTATACACATGAAGTACAACATCAGCAAGCACGGCTAGTGCTCAAATCGTTCAAAGCATTTAAAGTGGTAGTTTGATGCAAGCGCAACTTCTAAATGTCAGCACCAAACGATATGGTGGGTGACGCATAAGGCTGCCAAAAAAAAGCGCAGGTTAAGCCATTTTAAGATTCAGTAAAACGTTCTTTTATCTTTCTAAGCGCTGGTATCATAATTAGTTGACGTGCAAGTAACCGTACTCCAAAGAAATGTTGATATTATTCCCACTTTAAATAAGCGAGCATACTAATATTTGAGCCGTTTTTTTTTACTTCCTTTACGAGTAATATTAAGCATCTCTCTATAGTCTTGTCTTTTAGTTTTATTTTGGAGAACGAAACTTGACCCAACGCTCACTACGTTCAATTTTTGCGTAACCACCTACTTGCTGGTTAATGGGTAGATATCGTTATTGCTATATTCAAGGGCCAGTTTACACAAACTGAGAAGCTTCGGGTTAGAAAATTTCTAAGATTTTAACCGTGGTCCAGATAATACTACACGTAAATTTGTATTCTGTAGAGCAACAACTCTTAGTCTTTATTCACCTCTACGAAGAATTTTTAACTAATACAGAAAAGAGTATATAAACACGCTACTTTGGAGTGAACAAAACACAAGTGAATGTATTTGATGGGTGTAAAAATCCAAACTTTTACTTTTGTTTATAATGAAATTAAAATTGATTCCAACTAGTGGTTAGAAAATTTTTAGTTACCAATCATGTTTCTTACAACATACAATATGTCATAGTGGAAGTTGTTTCGACTCCAAGTTGAAGATGGTTTTCCTAACCTGTCAAAACCCAACCCCTAGTTTTTCATTTGACTGGCACATGCTCTCTTGTTCAACAGAAGTTATAGTAAAAAAAGAAAAAAAATAGTAGCAAAGCAGTGACAAAGTAAATAATGCTTAAGTAAAACACCAATATGTAATGGATAATGTGGTTAATTAGATGGATAATATACACTGGGAACTAAAATGAGTTCGAAAAGATGATATGATTGAGCAGAACGCTTGGCTCGACTGTAAAATTTGGAAAGAAATTCCTCATTAGAAGAAAATTGACACAAGCAAAAGAGTTACCATCGAGGCTAGTACGGATTTACCACCGGTAAAATTGCGCTCAAACAAGTGATATGCACCAGCAGTGGCTACTTGGATGGATGGAATCGTGGTCCCGTTAGAACCTTGTAGCACAACTGTTGGTACAGAGGTAGTGGACCAACTTGTTGTGGAACCTTCGTTATCAACTAGGGCCACAGACGTTGGGACGTACGAAGTGCTCAATGGTAAGTGGGTGGTGTAAGTAGATACACCTGTAGTAGAGCCTTCGATATTAGTTAGTGCAGTAGTAGTGTTGAACAGACCGACTGCCAAAGTGGAAGTAGCAGTCACTGAGCCCTCGCTGTTTTTCAAAGGAATTTCGATAGTAGAAGCAATAAATGCAGTTCTCTCTGGAAGTCTGGCAGAACTGGAAGAGTCGGGTGTCGCGGTGGTACTTTCACCACCTACGGTGAGCAGAAAAGTTGACCAGCTGGTGATCAGACCATCCTCATTGGTTAACGATGAGGTAGTAGTGATGACAGAGCCAGTGACGGTTTCTGGATACATGGTAAACACAACAGTTTCAGTAGCAGACCCAGTAGTCTTACCATCACTATCAACTAGTGCGGAAGTTAGTTCACTGGTTACAACGGACCCACTGTTGGTTGGAATTTGTTCAGCGACAGAGATTGTCGTTGTTTGCCACTCGGCGGCACTGCTTCCCGGGTCGATAGCAGATGTACCGACAGTGCTCCATGTTTTACCAATTTCGGAGCTTTTCGAAGCAACAGCAGATTTTGTAGTGAAAGATGCTGTAGATGGCGGAGAGACGGTGACATAAAGTGTACTATATGTGGAGATCTTACCTTGTGAGTCGGTTAACGGAATTTCTGTAGTTATTGTTGTTGGTAGTTCGTAGAAACCAGTAACGGTGGATGATCCTGTGGTGAAACCTCTAAAATCTGTCAATGGGACAGTAGAAGTCCTGACCGCAGTTAAAGGACAATATGTCGTAGTTAGGGTGATTACATTTCCAACGGTAACGGCAACTGTTCTAGTGGCACTAGAGCCTCTTGGATCCATTGTGGTAAAGTGGGCATCAGCCGTGCTGGTTTCAGTAGTCTCTTCAATTTTAGTAGAAACATCTGTAGAAACAATGAATTCAGTGGCAGTTAGGTCAATCGGTTCCTCTTCAGTTACGTAAGTGGTAACGTCATCCGATTTTGTATCAGCATATACGGTAGATGAACCGGAAACAGCAGCGGTACCATTAACCACTGTGAAAGTGTTGGACCCCGTAATAAAATGAGTAACAATGCTAGTAGAAGTTTCCACGACTGAAATGGTAGAGGTATGGTAGTTCGTGATATCAATACTACTAGACGTTGTGGGTAATTCCGTGGACGTAGCGGCACCATCAGTAATGCTTGTTAGTGTGATTTTGCTGGAGCTCAAGCAGGATGTTTGAGTGTACACAAAATTGACGTCAGTAGGTGTCCAGGATACAGTGCTGCCATCAGCATTATAAACCGGAACGTAGCTCTTTATTGTTTGTGTCACTTCGTTATATTGAGCCAAAATACATAACTCAGACACAGAAGTGACTGTGGCAATATAAGAAGAGGCACTCGTATTAGGGTCATCGATGCTTGCATATGGAGTAGTAACGTCTAGAGCATCACCGGATTTTCTGCTTCTACTGGCTAAAGCAGTAGAAGTGATAACGGAGCCGCCATCAGAATATCCGGTACTGGCAATATCATCTGCATTATCAGAAGTTATGATAAATTCCGGTTCGCCAATAGTGTTAATAGAAATTGTACCAGCCACAGTCGTTTTCTGGGTTTCCCTTGTACTCGATTTGATACCACTATCATCCATAGCGGTTGTTGTGGTAATCGCAGCACCAGCGGCAGTGGTAACAGCTTGAATATCGGTACTAATTGCATTAGTATCTTGCGCTTCAGGAACAGTAGTGCTTACTGAAATAGTACCTCTAGATTCCATACTTAAACCGGGAGTTCCTTCTGTGTCGTTATCTTCAGAATTACCGGTTGAGGTAGCAGTTTGCATGGTGCTGATAGCAGTCAAGCTAACAGTAATGGTTGTATGTTCACTATAATCATCAGAGTTTGATAGACCATCCGTGTAAGAAGTGGCACTAGCATAATTACTAGTACCAGTACTTACGCTGACCATGTTGGGAATAAAACTGGAGACACTTTCGATTTCGGAGGCAGTTGAAGAGTTTTCGAGACTAGGAACCGAGGAAACGCTTGAAGAGGTTGCCCGTATGGAATTTGGTAGAGAGGTAGAAGTTACAGTGATACCTACACTGCCTGTATCCGTTATGCTCTGTTTAGCACTACTTGTAGCGCCGAAAATAGTAGAGGAGCTTTCAACGTTAAAAACTTCGGATGGACTTGAGGAAGCGGCATGTGTAAAAGTAGGCTCGGAATCAGATGTTACAATGATATCTGCACCATCTGCAGTAGTGATACCTACACTGCTTGCATCCGTGATACTCTGTTCAGCACTACTTGCAGCGCCGAAAATAGTAGAGGAGCTTTCAACGTTAGAGACTTCGGATGGACTTGAGGACGCGGCATACGTAGAAGTAGGCTCAAAATCGGATGTTACAATGATATATGCACCATCTGCAGTAGTGACACCTAAACTGTCTGCATCCGTACTACTTTGATCGGCACTACTTTCAACACTGGAAGCAGAGGATAAACTTCCAGCGCTAGAAACAGCAGATGAGCTTTCGACACTGGAGACAGCAGATGAGCTTTCGACACTGGAGACAGCAGATGAGCTTTCGACACTGGAGACAGTAGACGAGCTTTCAACACTAGAGACAGTGGACGAGCTTTCAATGCTGGAGACAGTAGACGAGCTTTCAATGCTGGAGACAGTAGATGAGCTGTCGACACTAGAGACAGTAGACAAGCTTTCAATGCTGGAAGCAGTAGATGAGCTGTCGACACTAGAGACAGTAGACGAGCTTTCAATGCTGGAGACAGCAGATGAGCTTTCAACGCCGGAGACAGTAGACGAGCTTTCAATGCTGGAGACAGCAGACGAGCTTTCAATGCTGGAAGCAGTAGATGAGCTGTCGGCACTAGAAGTGACGTATAGGCTTGAGGAGCTTGCCTGTGCGGAGGCTGGGTTGGAAGAATGTGACTCGACTGCAGTAATACCAGCGTCAGCAGCAGTTGTAATGACTGGAACACCGAGATCAGCGCTACTTGAACCAATGACGCTTTCAACGCTGGAAACAGCAGACGAGCTGTCTACACTAGAGACAGTAGATGAGTTGTCGACACTAGAGACAGTAGATGAGCTGTCGACACTAGAGACAGTAGATGAGCTGTCGACACTAGAGACAGTAGACGAGCTTTCAATGCTGGAAGCAGTAGATGAGCTGTCGACACTAGAGACAGTAGACGAGCTTTCAATGCTGGAAGCAGTAGATGAGCTGTCGGCACTAGAAGTGACGTATAGGCTTGAGGAGCTTGCCTGTGCGGAGGCTGGGTTGGAAGAATGTGACTCGACTGCAGTAATACCAGCGTCAGCAGCAGTTGTAATGACTGGAACACCGAGATCAGCGCTACTTGAACCAATGACGCTTTCAACGCTGGAAACAGCAGACGAGCTGTCTACACTAGAGACAGTAGATGAGTTGTCGACACTAGAGACAGTAGACGAGCTTTCAATGCTGGAAGCGGTAGATGAGCTGTCGACACTAGAGACAGTAGACGAGCTTTCAATGCTGGAAGCAGTAGATGAGCTGTCGACACTAGAAGTGACGTATAGGCTTGAGGAGCTTGCCTGTGCGGAGGCTGGGTTGGAAGAATGTGACTCGACTGCAGTAATACCAGCGTCAGCAGCAGTTGTAATGACTGGAACACCGAGATCAGCGCTACTTGAACCAATGACGCTTTCAACGCTGGAAACAGCAGACGAGCTGTCTACACTAGAGACAGTAGATGAGTTGTCGACACTAGAGACAGTAGACGAGCTTTCAATGCTGGAAGCAGTAGATGAGCTGTCGACACTAGAGACAGTAGACGAGCTTTCAATGCTGGAAGCAGTAGATGAGCTGTCGACACTAGAGACAGTAGATGAGCTGTCGACACTAGAGACAGTAGACGAGCTTTCAATGCTGGAAGCAGTAGATGAGCTGTCGACACTAGAAGTGACGTATAGGCTTGAGGAGCTTGCCTGTGCGGAGGCTGGGTTGGAAGAATGTGACTCGACTGCAGTAATACCAGCGTCAGCAGCAGTTGTAATGACTGGAACACCGAGATCAGCGCTACTTGAACCAATGACGCTTTCAACGCTGGAAACAGCAGACGAGCTGTCTACACTAGAGACAGTAGATGAGCTGTCGACACTAGAGACAGTAGATGAACTGTCGACACCAGAGACAGTAGATGAGCTGTCGACACTAGAGACAGTAGACGAGCTTTCAATGCTGGAAGCAGTAGATGAGCTGTCGACACTAGAGACAGTAGACGAGCTTTCAATGCTGGAAGCAGTAGATGAGCTGTCGACACTAGAGACAGTAGACGAGCTTTCAATGCTGGAGACAGTAGATGAGCTTTCAATGCTGGAGACAGTAGATGAGCTGTCGACACTAGAGACAGTAGATGAGCTGTCGACACTAGAGACAGTAGACGAGCTTTCAATGCTGGAAGCAGTAGATGAGCTGTCGGCACTAGAAGTGACGTATAGGCTTGAGGAGCTTGCCTGTGCGGAGGCTGGGTTGGAAGAATGTGACTCGACTGCAGTAATACCAGCGTCAGCAGCAGTTGTAATGACTGGAACACCGAGATCAGCGCTACTTGAACCAATGACGCTTTCAGTGCTGGAGACAGCAGACGAACTGTCGACACTAGATACAACAGAGTAGCTTGACAGGCTATCATGAGAAACGGCAGTAGTAGAGGCGGAGATCAATACGAGTGTTGAGGTCTGATCATAGCTACCTGGTATTGTGGAGTGGACACTGGTGTGAGCTGAGTTAACCTCGCCGCTCGAAATAGCAGTTGAAGCACTTTGGAAATCAGTGGATGCAACCGTGTTGTTTGCGTAGTAAGGGGTTTGGGAAAATAGACTAGGTGTACTTGATCCTGTTCCGGCATCATTTGTGGATTCAGTTGTACTTTCAGTTTGAGGTAGAAGATTTTGATATTCCTCTATTGGCTCAAACATGCTCTGAGTTGCGGGTATCGTTGAAGCATCGCTAGTGGTGGTTATACTTACATCACTCACAACGTCAGAAGACTCGCCAATGCTTATTCCACTGGTGGATCTAGCATTAGAGAGGATGGATAGGCTTGAGTAAATTGTTTGTGTGGAGGCAGGGCCGAAAGAACGTGACTCGACTGCAGTAATACCAGCGTCAGCAGCAGTTGTAATGACTGGAACACCGAGATCAGCGCTACTTGAACCAATGACGCTTTCAACGCTGGAAACAGCAGACGAGCTGTCGACACTGGAGACAGTAGATGAGCTTTCAATGCTGGAGACAGTAGATGAGCTGTCGACACTAGAGACAGTAGATGAGCTGTCGACACTAGAGACAGTAGACGAGCTTTCAATGCTGGAAGCAGTAGATGAGCTGTCGACACTAGAGACAGTAGACGAGCTTTCAATGCTGGAAGCAGTAGATGAGCTGTCGACACTAGAGACAGTAGATGAGCTGTCGACACTAGAGACAGTAGACGAGCTTTCAATGCTGGAAGCAGTAGATGAGCTGTCGACACTAGAGACAGTAGACGAGCTTTCAATGCTGGAAGCAGTAGATGAGCTGTCGACACTAGAGACAGTAGACGAGCTTTCAATGCTGGAAGCAGTAGATGAGCTGTCGGCACTAGAAGTGACGTATAGGCTTGAGGAGCTTGCCTGTGCGGAGGCTGGGTTGGAAGAATGTGACTCGACTGCAGTAATACCAGCGTCAGCAGCAGTTGTAAATGACTGGAACACCGAGATCAGCGCTACTTGAACCAATGACGCTTTCAACGCTGGAAACAGCAGACGAGCTGTCTACACTAGAGACAGTAGATGAGCTGTCGACACTAGAGACAGTAGATGAACTGTCGACACTAGAGACAGTAGATGAGCTGTCGACACTAGAGACAGTAGATGAGCTGTCGACACTAGAGACAGTAGACGAGCTTTCAATGCTGGAAGCAGTAGATGAGCTGTCGACACTAGAGACAGTAGACGAGCTTTCAATGCTGGAAGCAGTAGATGAGCTGTCGGCACTAGAAGTGACGTATAGGCTTGAGGAGCTTGCCTGTGCGGAGGCTGGGTTGGAAGAATGTGACTCGACTGCAGTAATACCAGCGTCAGCAGCAGTTGTAATGACTGGAACACCGAGATCAGCGCTACTTGAACCAATGACGCTTTCAACGCTGGAAACAGCAGACGAGCTGTCGA
The DNA here is from genome assembly GCA_000149225.2 of Lachancea kluyveri NRRL Y-12651. Classification (NCBI taxonomy): domain Eukaryota; kingdom Fungi; phylum Ascomycota; class Saccharomycetes; order Saccharomycetales; family Saccharomycetaceae; genus Lachancea; species Lachancea kluyveri. The sequence goes on from CM000694.1 coordinate 1,864,885, forward strand.
CACTGGAGACAGTAGATGAGCTTTCAATGCTGGAGACAGTAGATGAGCTGTCGACACTAGAGACAGTAGATGAGCTGTCGACACTAGAGACAGTAGACGAGCTTTCAATGCTGGAAGCAGTAGATGAGCTGTCGACACTAGAGACAGTAGACGAGCTTTCAATGCTGGAAGCAGTAGATGAGCTGTCGACACTAGAGACAGTAGACGAGCTTTCAATGCTGGAGACAGTAGATGAGCTTTCAATGCTGGAGACAGTAGATGAGCTGTCGACACTAGAGACAGTAGATGAGCTGTCGACACTAGAGACAGTAGACGAGCTTTCAATGCTGGAAGCAGTAGATGAGCTGTCGACACTAGAGACAGTAGACGAGCTGTCGATACCGGAGGTAGTAGATAGACCATTAGTTCCTTGAGTATGGTCAGATATAGAAGTGAGACTGGAGCCTATGTTTGGAGTTTTGACATAGTATATGGTTTCAATTGTTTCCCTACCGTCTTGACCCTCAATGACTGATACTGAAGTGGCATAGGTAGAGGTAATAGTTCCTGACCATTGAGTATAGCTAGTAGTTAAAGTACTTGGGACTGGGGTTTCAACAAAGTAAAGAGTATCTTCCGTTGGATGACCATCATAACCAGTTGTAGTCACCAGTCTTGTAGAATATGTGGAAGTGTAATCGCCATCCCAACTTCTATAGGTGGTGGATACGCCAGTTACCACAGATGGAGTCTCGACGTAATAGATGGTCTCGACTGTTGGGTAGCCATCTTCGCCTGTGACTGTTGTAGTGCCAGTGGAGTATGTTTGAGACCACCAACCCTGGTCCCATGGCCTATAGCTAGTAGTTGAAGTATACTTTGGGTTTGGTGTCTCGACCAGGTATATAGTCTCCACAGTAGGGTGTCCATCGTAGCCAGTGGTGGTGGTCACCTTTGTAGAATAAGTCGAAGCGTAGTTGCCGCTCCAGCCGGTGTATGAAGTGGATGTTCCAGTAGCGGCAGACGGAGTCTCGACGTAATAGATGGTCTTGACTGTTGGGTAGCCATCTTCGCCTGTGACTGTTGTAGTGCCGGTGGAGTATGTTTGAGACCACCAACCCTGGTCCCATGGCCTATAGCTAGTAGTTGAAGTATACTTTGGGTTTGGTGTCTCGACCAGGTATATAGTCTCCACAGTAGGGTGTCCATCGTAGCCAGTGGTGGTGGTCACCTTTGTAGAATAAGTCGAAGCGTAGTTGCCGCTCCAGCCGGTGTATGAAGTGGATGTTCCAGTAGCGGCAGACGGAGTCTCGACGTAATAGATGGTCTTGACTGTTGGGTAGCCATCTTCGCCTGTGACTGTTGTAGTGCCAGTGGAGTATGTTTGAGACCACCAACCCTGGTCCCATGGCCTATAGCTAGTAGTTGAAGTATACTTTGGGTTTGGCGTCTCGACCAGGTATATAGTCTCCACAGTAGGGTGTCCATCGTAGCCAGTGGTGGTGGTCACCTTTGTAGAATAAGTCGAAGCGTAGTTGCCGCTCCAGCCGGTGTATGAAGTGGATGTTCCAGTAGCGGCAGACGGAGTCTCGACGTAATAGATGGTCTTGACTGTTGGGTAGCCATCTTCGCCTGTGACTGTTGTAGTGCCGGTGGAGTATGTTTGAGACCACCAACCTTGATCCCATGGCCTGTAACTGGTGGATACAGCGAACTTTGGTTTTGGGGTTTCGACATAGAATATAGTTTCAACAGTTTGTTTGCCGTCGTTGCCCCAGATTGTAGTGGTACCGGTAGAGTACGTAGAAACAGAAGTACCAGTCCAACCGGTATAAATGGTTGTGGCAGTCGTTGCAAATGGTGTTTTCACATAGATTATGGTTTGTTCCACTAGTGTATGGCCGTCTGTGGATTTTGTAGCACCCGTAGAATAGGTGGAGGTAAAACTGCCGGACCAACCTGTAGTACTTGTTTCAGTGACAGTAACGGTTGTGCTACTAGTTTTTTCCTCCGTCTTGGAGGTGGAAGATGCGGAACTCGATTTTGACGAAGAAGAAGAGATACGGCTAGTATCAGCACTAACTGGGCTACCACCAGCACATTGATGGGACCAGTAGTAGCCTGGGGAGTCCGTTTGAGAGTGACCCTGGTTATCATAATTGTTACAACCTGTGATCAAGTCAAAGGCACGAGCACCATACTTCCAGTCAGAACAAGATACGGTACCCATACAGTATTCGTATTGGATTTGGAAATTAGGCATCCAAACTTTGGAGGAATCAGAAGAATCTGTCTGACCGTAAACTCTGAAAGTGGCATAGTAATCTGTTGGATCGTCAATCAAATACGTGTTTTCATTGTGGCCGTACAATTGCAGTGTTCCACCATCGGGACCATTGACACCAATGATTTTTATGGACCACACATCATTGATAGAAATCTTCTTTTCAGCAGTGACATGAATCTGAATGGTATAAATGTTACTTTCAACCCAGGAAACAGAAACAACGGAGATGGAGTAAACCACGGTATTTGTTTGTGCTGCATGAAAGGTAAAGTCGAGATTAGGACAACCATTAGTCGGTTGGCAGGAAACAGCGCCCTTGGAGGCAGAGCTTGGAACGAAGTTTACGTAAGAAGTAGCCGAAATGTTCGAGAGTAACGTTAGCAACGTTAGCAACCATAGCGGCACTAGCATCTGTGACAGCTTTGGTATGGACGATTATACTACTTTATTTTTTACCTTTTTCAATGAATACTGGAAACAAAGACTGTTGCAGGAAAAACGCTCTGTCATATTTATATCCGGAGTGGAAGGCTGCTGGGACAATGCGGTGTAGCACCGCTAGTAAAGGACGGTTAAACGGTTCAGCAACTCTGTATCTGCTGGAATCTTTCCACCTGGGTCAATCGCAATACATGAAAAAATTTTCACGCAGAACGGTTCAGAAAACGGATCACCTGTAGGATACGTTGCAGCTGCTATACTTTCTAAGCCAATATGCATAGAATGTTCTTTCTAGACCTGGTTTCGAGGCAACCGTTCAAGGAGTACCACTGTAACGAACATTCGGTGGGTAAATAACTGCTACTCGTCGTCTTCTCCGCCCTATTGTTCTGGCTCGGACAAAGGTCATTACTGCATCTCCCGAGGCGGATCTTGAAAACCTAAAGCTGGATCTCAATTGTTCCGGCACGTGATATGCAGAGCCTTACTACGTCTTTTTCTGGGAGAATACCGGTCTTTCGGCGTGCTGGAGGTTGCCCAACTTGCAGACCGGGTTTCCGTAAAGGAAAAGCGGATTGTATACTTTCCTATTTGGGTAGAAAGCGGTATCTGCAAGCAAATCGCAGAACCTGCAGACAGTGGTTATTGGGAGACTCGCTCCGACGATGCGGTGCCGTAGTAAAGCCGGAATATTTTGCGAGAGTAAGGTCATATGATTCGTACTAACAGTCTCAGAAGAGCGCTGAGTGCTAGCTGTTTCTGTTTTTCTTATTTCTAATGAGAAAGTTGAAGGTGGATCGAAACGCTACGCGATGGACTGTGATGCAGGACCGCCCTTGAAGGGGGGAAAGGGGTGAGCACCAACCGGGAAAAACTAAAGTGATTGCTTTGCAGCGGTAAATCGCATGCAGATCTGCTTCGCTGCAGCGGCCATGAAAATCGTCTTTGCTGCAGACCTCCGCTATAGGTAATGATCGCTCCGTCTTGCTATTTGCGATTATGTTTCTAGATTTGTAATTCTGCGGAGTATCAGCTTCTTCGCATCCGTGTTACTGCTTTCCGTCTCTAGTATGCGGACAATGTTACTTTTGGGCAGTTGCGTTTCTGCTTATTACTCATGTGGCTTGTGGATTAAGCGTTGCGTAAACTATGTATTGCAGCATATAGTATGACGTTCTAGCTGTCGGTGAGTCCCGGCAGCCAGCATTGCGTTCGGTGGTGGCTTAGTTACGGGATGTCACCGATCACTCCGTGTAGACACCTAGAGCACGACTGTTGAATGGGTTCCTCGGTGTATACTGCGTAGCTTGGCTAGGGTAAAACTCTAAACTGTCTACTCCTCTTCATCCGTTCTCAAATCTTACCTACGCCAGTGTGGGGCCGTGGGTAGGATTGGCAGGCTAGAAAAGTATCTGGCGTCTGTTTTGCTTTGCCTTGCTTTCTTTTCTTTTTTCTTTTTTTAAAACAAATCGGCCGATGCTTGAGTTCTCCAACGGCCAAATAGTACCTTCTTTTACTTCAATTGGATACACATTTACTGCTCTCTTTCCTGTCGTCCGGATGACAGTTATCGGTCTTATTATTTTTCGTCTTGGATGATTTACATGGTCGTCAGTTTTCTTTATCACGTTATGCCGATTTCCCTTCCAATTCTTAAGGTTGTTCATAGTCTTCATACAGCTGATAACTTCTATTCTTAGAGTTGTTTGGTAGTACTCTATGTCCTTTTTTTTGATAGTCATGTTTATAGATTATTTCTTGTCGGGTCCTTTCCAAAATTATTGTTTATTTCCGGAAAATACGGATTAATAGCACCGTCTGCTACAAAATTAAAAAAAAAAACATGATATCAAAACCTAGTAATAACAATAATAATAATAACAATGTAAAATTGCAATGATCTTTTTAAGACGTATACTCCTCTAATTATGTCCAATAGCTTAATTGAAAAAAGTGAAGTACAGAAACTAATAATACCTTTCGTATATGTCTCCAAATCGATGCAAATAGCACGATGGATGAACACGCAAATAAAAGAATAAATTTATAAACTTTCCGGTAAGCGACCCATTATGTTAACAACAAGCGAAGTCCAGCCTGTGAAATGCTGTACACCAGAACCGTTGCCCGTTCTATGGTTATAGTTTTCATAGCAGTAGCCGTCTTGAGTCCAAACACGATGAACGTTGGAGATGAGATTCTGCCTCAAGTCGTGGTATAGCGTTTTGGCCAGGCGAACGGTATCATGATCAACTTCTGCAGTGGACCCACGGAAGTAATATTCCAATGCATCTAAACACAGATAGTTAATATTGATCCAAACCGGAGCCCTCCAGTAAACTTCACCAGTTTCGTAGAACTCATCTTTTTTTGACAATGATAACAACCCGAAATCGCTAAACAGCTTCTCGCTATCACTCATCAATTCCACAATGTACTTCAAGTTAGGCGAGTCACGTGGTAGCAACTTCAAAGCGAATGGCAATAAAGAGATATAACCCTCATGGCACACGAAATCTCTGACATCATCATCACTCTCGTCGTTTATTGTCAAGTCACAGTAGCAGTGGTCCTTTTCACTCCAGTGTAAGATGTCCAAGTTTTCGACGATATTATTTTCAATCTCATTAAACCTGGAAACGTCTTCATCAATACCCAGAACCTGTGCAATCTGTTTTAACGACCGAGTCATAACCCCAACCCAAGCAAGCGCATCTACATGTAACTCTGCTACATCTGGTGGTTGTGATCTTGGATAATCATCCAGTCCACTCGGTAGACAGTGTGTAAAAGTCCTGCCAATCCATCTGTATGCTTCTTCTTCGTGCACGTTTTCATCTACAGAGTCCAAATACTCTTCAACCATACCCTTTTGAGTGTTTCTGAACCAATCGTAATGCTTCAATAATTTAGGATATACCTTTTTCGCGTAAGAGAGTAGTAATTCAGGTCTTTTCTTCAACTCTTCTGTGCCATAGGAAAGGGATTCTAAACCTTCAACTTCCTCTTTATCAGTATTCATTTCCTGATATTCAAGTGCTTTAGTTAACATCTCACTGAAAGCTAACAGTAGTGTTGGTGGATTAGCAATGTTGGGGTTTTGCACTTGAAATTCCTCAGGAACCTTGCTTCTGGCTTCATCGCCTAATATTAATTCACGAGCTATCCAACCACTGTTATCTTCAATTAATTGGAACCAACTTTGTAAAATCTCCAAAACTAAATCAAAATCATATTCCATAACTTGTAGCAGATGAAAACCTTCGTCCCAATAAAAGCCTCTGGGGAAGAAGGCTCTGCTAGGAACACAACTGAAAAGATCCAACGGTCCCTCTTCTTCTGGATGTTTTAAGTCAATTTTTTCAAATTGTTCTTCGTCAAATTGCGTGGTGCGGTCCACCATCTGTGTGCCATGAAAGTAACCTATCCCGCCAAGTAGATTGGAAAGTGTTTCGTGCGCAAACTTTTTATACTTTTCATCAATACTAAACTTCTTTTCAAATCTGGTGCGAATTTCATCCAGAGTCCGAGCAATCAAATTTGACATTTCACTGCTGTGTATACGTTGTTTTGAAGTTTTCTTGCTGAAGATAACATCGAATTCGAATGGCGTACGAGTATCAAACGTTTTCTGAATAAAATGAAAGTTGCCCGGCGGAAAACCGTGAATATTTCTCAAAGTGAAAGCACTCGGCAATGAGGATGGGTCCAATTTATCATTTTTAGCAAGCAAGTCTTGTACCGAGTCTCCTAGTAGGGTTTGAAAAATATCTTTAGCTTTCCAAACCTGATCATCTGGAACAGTGATTGAGACATGACTAGTCTTGGAACTATCTGCATCTGGAGCTAGAACATGACCACGAGAATAGTACTCGCCGAGAACATCGTCAATGGAAATGTCATACTCGTCCAATTCTGGTGCAATACCATTTAACTTAATATGTTTGTGATCATAATTCTCAACGTTAAGCGCTGTTAAGTGGCCGTCTTTCCCATTTTGGTTCAAGTAAAATATCAATGACGTTGCACTAAGCCTTTCCGTATCCAAAGGTTCACCGTGAACCCTAACGCCCCAATTTTGGCCATCTTTACTTTTAACAAAATAAAAAGTCAAGTTAACGTTGTTTTCTTTATCAATAATTACTTCCTTTCCACCAATCCTCGGATCGTACGATTCCCAGCCATATTTCTCTAACCTGTCATCTTGACTGACAAAGTGTCTCATATTACTTAGAGAGCGTGAGTGAGTAGTATCAAACCACATGGCACCTAATAGAAATGGATGATCATTGAGATATCTGGGTCGAATTCCAAAATAGCAGTTAGACCTGTATGGTGCCCATAGTAGAGAGTCATTGGTGAAAGTTTCAAAGCTATGAGCGGAGGAGGATGGATCAAAAGTATCAGCTTTCTGCGCAATTGCGAAGGCAATCGTAGAAATAAAAAGTACAACACCCTTAAGCATTATATGCATGTACCTTTTCACTTTCTTCCTTTGTTTACGTGTTAGTTCCTACTATAGGGCAGAAAGCCGGTAACTTGGGCATTTTGCGCAAAGCGAACATTTTGTAAGCCCCAGATTCTTGTAGACAGTGTTTTTCAGGAGGGAAATCATTGAAAAAAAAGTAACTCCAAGTTCCTTCGAGCTTTAACCAACTTTTAGCTAACTTTCTCTCTTTCAACTAGAATAATGAATCCACACTTTGGGTACAGTTGTCTTATACGTTTTTGAGTGTTCGCGTTCATTTTATTTACTCAATGCGTTAAAGCTAATTAACGTATAAGTCGGTGGTGCGAAGGAAGAACAATGAAGTAGCAAGCAACCATACATATACATATATATATATATAGTGCTCTGGGGAACACGGGCGAAGAAAATTTATGACTGGGTAGGATACAGTACACAACGTTACAAATCAAATGCCTTAGATAACGAGCGGGCTCTCAACTCGACGTAAGCTTGATGAGAATAAAATATTTATTCATGCAAAAGGGTATAAAAGAAAACTAATATGAATGCAAAAAACTGTATGCTAACCAAAACCACCAACCCTTTTCTTTCTTTTTTTGAGACGCTGAGAACTTTGAGGTTGTGAGAACATGGGGATTGGTGGTTGGGAGGAAGAGGTTAATGAAAAAGCTGGCGTCATAGTGTCGGGTAAACTGCTTGATTGTTGAGAGGATGGTGGATCTGCTGAGTTTGATGTGTTGGAATGTTTCAATCCAGTTTGAGACATCCTTTGTGAAGTTAACAGCCCAGGTCTACGATGAGGTTTTTGGCTCCTTTTCACAATAGGCTGAGATGATCTAATAGTTGGAGGAATTTGTGATGGTTGTGAAAAAGACATCTGTGGTCTGTTCTGTGCCGATAGCATTTTTAGCTCCTCTGAACTATCTAAAGTGTCATCATTGTCCCATAAATCCAAAATTTCTTGGTATCCCCTGGGTAGTGAAGTATATGATTCCGTTTTGACTTCTGAAATCTTGGAGGGACGATAAAAACACGTAGTCTGTAACGCAATGTCCTTAACGATTTCTTTAGTTAATATTTCCGAGTTAGAAGATACTGATGCCCAACATTGCAATAACTTATTATAAAAGAGCTCTAAGCTGTCAATAGGCTCTTTTAAGAGGGAAATTGAAGCTGTTGATATCTTTGTGAAAGAGATATTGTGTCTTTCATAATACTCCATAAACTGCTGTAATAAGGAGTTAAATTCATCAACGTTTTCAAAATATCCAGGCCCCTCCGTCATATCGTACAAACAACACACACTCAAGTTATTTTCACAGTCGGAATTGTTTTGCTCAGTTTGAACCCAGGATTCAATAATATTGTTCATAATTTCTGAAAGTTTGTATCCATAATCTTGGAAATTAGAAAAATCTTGTGAAGGATCGTAGTGTTTTAAAATATCTGGGAGAGCACCCTCCATATATTGAGGTATTCTTTTAAGCTGGTGTGCATCCCGACTAGTTGCCTCGTTTTTATTGTCCTGTAAGTTATCTGCAAAGTGAACATGCTTTCCTGGACTTTGCAAGACTTTTCCCGGCACATTGCCAACAAGGTACCTTATAATTCTAGGGCTTGTGAGTCCTCTGATGTAAAAAGAGCAAAATATTTCGCTCGAATCGCCATCCATATCCCAATCATCCGTAAAGTTGGTTAACAGTTTAATACTATCAATGCCGTTTTTAATATCAGGAACATTTATCAAAAAGGAATCCCCAACTGACCGGAAAATATCCTGATATAGCGAGAATGTGTGAACGTAAACGAAAGTGGTAAGCTTTGAATAAATATAAACAAAAAAAAGATCTTTCTCACCTGCAAAGTTCTTTATTTCCTGGGCAGTCAGCTTTATAGAGACATCTTCTAAAGTTATTCCGTGCTTCCACGATATAACTCGCTCAATTTGTTCACCAGTCGTCCTCAAAAAAATTATCTCTTTAGATGTGAGTAAAACTCCATAGTTATCATTGACCCTTTTATAGTCCTCTATGCAAGACCAGGTTTTTGCCTGAACAACTTCTAGTTGCCATTTGTTTACAAAGTCCAGCTCTACCATTTTTGACCTATCCATAATCAGTAACCTTGTATGTGTACCAGACCATACTATCCTTCTCCAAGAAGAAATCTCCTCCGCATCAAATATAGTACCTCTCTTGTGGGTAGATAGCTTTAGTTTTGTCGATCTTTTCAAAGTTTTAGGAATATTACCTAGACACCAATTTCCTTTACTGTCTACGATAGCAAACTCTGCAATATCCCAAGGATTAAATGCAACGTCAACAATCGGAAACTCTTCAAATGCGATAAATGGCAATGGATCGTACTGTTTCACTGATATGATACGCTTAGAAGTATCAATGTGGTCAACTTTAATAACATGCAAAGAATTTTCAGTAATGGTAAAGATTAAATTGGAACACCTACTCAGACTCGGTGATAGCTCGGGAATTTTAATACATTTAATGGGCGATTTTAAATCTATGCACGTAACTTCATCATGTTTATGCGTCCCTAACGTCTTGAGTTTTTTAACCTCTTCGTAATTGTTTCCGGGCTTAGAGATGTTCCTTTGAAAATCCAAAGTTTGTGGAGTCATTAGTGCAATATTAAGCATAGAATTTGTGGATCCTGATGAAAAAACAATGACATTTTCATGGTCTCTATTCATGCGTAGACTTTTGGTGGTATGAATCCCTCCTATAGTGAACGAATTAATTTTTGTAGGGTCGATGATTTTAAAATCTCTATTGATGCTCTGTTGCTCGAAAATTCCTGATTTCAGCTGGTCAGACATGAAACCATAGCTGTTGTCTATATGCAAAGTGTCTTGGTGGGTTAAAGTTGATATAAGCTCCTCTGGAACATAATCTTGTGGTGATAACGGAGTGCCATTTTTAGTTTCATATGTGGGGTCTGTACTAACATCGACATCCCTGAAAAATTTGAGAGAGTTTGACATCTTGGGGATAATGTCGCCCCAATGATTTCTAGCCAAAAATGTTTTCTGTAGTTCGTAGTATTCATCTTCATCCAAAGATTCATCTAGGGATTCATCACTGCAATCATCAAGTTCACTTTGGCTCAGCTCTTGTTCGGCGAAACCACCGTTCCCTATGGTGCGAGGTGACTCGCACAGAAATGTTCTGGAATTTGGAACCAAGCCCAACTTTGTGACTTTAGAAAGTTTATAGTCGTTACTGGAAAGCCAGGGCTTCTCTTCACTGTGTGCTGACTCGGTCGATGTTACATATAAATTCGAATCACTAACGCCCAGGCCTAACTGAATACCAATCTTTTTTTCACTAGGCAAAAAATGTTGTCCGTAAGACATCATGTGCTCGGTAAAGTTGGGAATATGGGTCGATCCACCTATGATACGAGTACTTGTTTTTACTAGATCAGATGATGTAAAGGCTCATCTCAGAGGCAACTGCCTCCTCAAAATTTTCAATGTCACGTATAACGAGATATATAAAACTAAGTAAATATTTTCAGTATTTTTACAGTTCTATAGAACTACTTACTCCACGGCTTTTAAGCACTTGGATCTTCTTCGAATCTCAAATCCCATCCGATTTGTGGGCCCAGCTTTGGTAAAACTTCTGCGACGCTTTGGACATCCTTATCACCTCTACCAGAAATGTTGATAATGACGTGTTGGTCTGGCTTCATTGTTTTAGCCAGTTCTACAGCACCATACACAGCATGGGAGGATTCAAGAGCTGGTATAATACCTTCTAGTTGAGATAGAAGTTTGAAACCTTCCAAAGCTTGGGCATCAGTAGCTGCGATAAACTCGGCACGGCCTGAGGCCTTCCATGAGGCCAATTCTGGACCAACACCTGGGTAATCCAGGCCGGCACTAACCGAGTGAGTGTCATGGACTTGACCATCGCTATCTTGTAAAACGTAAGTTTTCACACCGTGGAAAACACCGGGTCTACCGACGGTTAAAGTGGCAGAATGGTAAGAGGTATCAACACCATCACCACCAGCTTCAACACCCAGTAGTTTGACGGAGGTGTCATTTTCAAATGGAGAAAACATACCAGTGGAGTTAGAACCACCACCAACACAAGCAACAATAGCGTCTGGTAGCTTGCCATCATTCAATTTAGCAAATTGCTCTTTTGTCTCATTACCAATAACACTTTGGAAAGTACGGACTAAAGTTGGATATGGGTGAGGACCAATAGCAGAACCAACAACGTAGTGGGTGCTTTCTAAGTTAGAGACCCAGAAACGGAAGGCTTCGGAGGTAGCATCCCTTAAAGTTTGAGTACCGTTCTTGACGGCAACAACCTCGGCACCCAAGATCTTCATTCTGAAAACATTTAAAGCTTGACGACGAACATCTTCGGCACCCATGAATACAGTACATGGCAAACCAAATTTAGCACAGGCAGTAGCAGTGGCGACACCATGTTGACCAGCACCAGTTTCAGCAATAATCTTCTTCTTACCTAGCCTCTTAGCAAGCAAAACTTGTGCCAAGGCATTGTTGATTTTATGGGAACCAGTGTGATTCAAATCTTCTCTCTTGAGCCAGATCTGGGCACCACCACAATGTTCACTCAGTCTTTCAGCTTTGTGGAAAGACGAAGGGCGGCCAATATAAGAGTACAGGCTTTTAAACTCTTCCCAAAACTCAGGATCAGCAGCTGCGTTTTCAAAGCCCTGTTCAAGCTCCCTTAGACAGGCATGCAAAGCTTCTGGAACATACTGTCCACCAAAATCACCGAATCTAGTTGGAAACTTGTGAACTTCGTTAAATTCGTCAGCGATTGCCTTTTTCTCAGTAACTTCTCTGAGACTTTTCTCTTGCAAAGCTTTGAATTCATCTTTAGATAGAACTTCATGCTTAACACCACCCAGTATTTCTTCCGTGTAATTCTTAGCAGTAGAGTAACGTTCACCTTCTTTAGATTCACCTACCAAAGTAACAATTCTGGAGCCAATAACGACACCATCAGAAACTTGACCTACTGTAGTAAAGTGCTCTCTAGTAGAAACACCGAAACCGACAGCCAATGGAATTTCACCAGCATGCTTTCTGACACGACCGATTAATTGAGAAAGGTCATTAGCAACAGAACTTTGAGCACCAGTGGTACCCATTCTAGAAACGACATAAATAAAGGAGTCCGCAATGTGAGATAATAGCTCTAATCTTTCATCTGTTGTAGAAGGAGCGACTAGTGGAATCAAACTCAACCCGTTTTGGCGCACGTAGTTCCTTACCTTTAAAGCTTCTTCTGGTGGTAAATCGACAATGATAAAACCACTTGCACCAGCAGTAGCAGCATCCCTAATGAATTTTTCCTCCCCATAGTTTAGAATAGGATTATAGTAACCCATCAAAATAATTGGAACAGTGACGCCGCTGTCTCTTGCCTCACGAACCAAGTCCAAGGTTTTAGACATAGTGATACCATTCTCCAAGGCAGTAGTATTAGCTACTTGGATAGTGGGACCATCCGCAATGGGATCGGAAAATGGAAGACCCAACTCAATCACGTCTACACCACCGTCTTGGAAACCCTTCAAAATTGGAATCGTGTCTTCGACAGATGGGTAGCCAGCCGTCATGAAGGTGACCAAGGCATTACGGTTTTCAGCCTTAGCGTTAGCAAAGGTTTGTCTTAACAATTCAGACATGCTTTTATTATTATGCTTGTCTCGTTCAGAAAGAAAGAAAAAAAGTGTGTTAGGCTGAGATTTGCTTCTTATATGCATCTATCTGAAAATTTGATGTTTCTTTTGAGTCATCCACCATCATGTATCATCACGAACGACATCACGTGGCCAATGCGAAAGTAATACCATTCATAACTTCTACTATATATCTTCTGATTAGGCAACCTTTACAGCTTACTGTAAAAAGTCGACATTTAGGCTATTTAAGTCTAAGTTGTTCAAATCAATATTATTTAAGTCCAGGCTACCGTTGTTGTTAGCACTGCCATTAGGAAAAGGTGGGATACTCGCAGTTGGGGCGTTGTTGTTACTGCTATTGGTATTATTACTGTTGTCAAACATAGACATATTTAAGATGTTTGCTGGAGTGATGTTGTTCATGTTAAATTGTTGAGAAGGTGTTTGTATGTGCCTAGATTGTTGCTGCTGCTGTTGCTGCTGCTGGAATTTTCGAGGACTGACATTACTATTACCACCCCCTTGGACACTCCCTGTAAACTGTTGCGCACCTATACTGTTAATTGGGGACATCACATTCATCGGACTACTCATCATATTCATCGGAGATACATTGGAAAGTATTTGAGAGGGGTTTGTCGCTACAGAAACCGGTGCAGCCGGGGTGGACTGTGGCTTGCTTGTAGGCATCGGAGTGGCAGCAACACTTGTAGTTGTATTTTTCTTTGTTTGTCTTGGTTTCCTTGGCTTTTTTGTCGCGTTGGAATTCGTTGTTGCAGTTGGAGTATTCACATTACTATTCGGAGTCCCAGCGCTAGACTTGTTTCTTTTAAAATTACTCGGAGAATTTGTATTTGCTGCAGAAAATGGTTGAGCAGACACTTGCACACCATCCAACTCTTTGAGGGATTCTAATGGATAGAATTTCTTGTTGTGATTGCTATTAGAATATTCTTGCATGGTTTCGAACAGTGGTTGCAACTTTTCATAATCGTCAGAAAGGGCCTGAATCCTGGAGTACACTTCGAGTAGTTTGCTCCGGATTAACAAAAACCTTTCTTGTGGCGTTTTGTTATCCACTTGGTCAATTTTTGCAACACTGTTTAAAAAATCGTTAAAGCATAACCTTATAGGAAGTATGGATTCCTGGGTAGTGGCAATCTGCTGTTGAATAGCTTCTTTGTGTGCGCCATCCGAGGAAAGCTTATCCTCTAATTCAGATAGCGTAGTTTTTGGAGATAAGCTCTCTAATATACCCATGCTCAACTTGCTGTTGCTGTTGCTTCGTTGGGAGCAGATAACTGCTATTTCCACTTTGAGATAATGCGTACCAAAGTACATTGAACCATTCCATTGCCAGAACCAATTACGTACAATACGATATCAACAAAAAGGGAAAGGGCCTCTAATTGGAGGATTTGGAAGGGTAGCCAGAGTTAACTGACACCTGAAACATTAGTGAAAACAGCCATGACCAGAGCATATGCATGTGTATAGTCCAGAGAACATATAAAGTAGCTTGGGATTTTTTCAATTGGAAATTGTGTGAAATATCAATGTAATGACCGGCAAGTATAAGAGATAATCATACTTTTTGGGCTCGGCAAGCGTTTAAAGTTTGATTGTTTTGCTACAGGCTCGAGCTCTAGCCTTGATCTACAAGTTCGTAGAGTTTGAATAGGAATGCACTTTTCCTTTTAGCATCTTCTATTCTTTTTTTTGCTCAATACCCTCCATCACTTCTCTGATACAGCTTGTTTGTAGAGTTGTAGCTATTACTCTCTATCGAAGCTTTATATATATATATAATCGCATAGTTTAAGATCTTCTCTTTTTAAAAATTACCACCCTATTTCCCGAAGGTTTTGTTTCTATATCCCACCTTCTTGAAACCGTATCCTCTATGTTATTGAACATCCCGGCAAACCAACCATTCTCTAGGAAAATCAATGGTATTTGGTTGTAGCATTTACTGACCAAGGCCAACGTATTCTCTTTCATTAATTCAAAACTAGGCAAAGCCATGATAAACCTTCGCAACAAAGATCCATGGAGTAGTTCACTAACAATTTTGAACCACTTAGAGGATGGATAGCATCTTGTGCAATATATCATTGACAGGTTGTTACAAGTTTGGTAGTATTCTGTATTCTTTAAATATTCTGTCGATAGTCTCAGGCTCTTTTCAATGTTATTTTCAACATGGGACACATACAATGCATAACATGCTGAAAATTCATCTAGCTGGTGCTTGTACTCCATCACTGGCCGCAGTGTGTATAGGGCAAATTCTAGACATAGAAAAATGTTGCTGATGTCTCCCTTGTCTAAGTAGTAATTCAGTGAAGTTGTGCTTACTTCTAAGGTAAAGTTTACAAACCGCTCGTCGGACAGATGACTTTGAAAAATGCTGACGATAACTTCTCTGATCTTTCTTAGGCCATGGTTTATCAAATCGCTACCTGGATCCTGTTCGTACTTTAACATGATAGTCTTCCAAAACTCTTCTCTGGAACTCTCGCTTTGTTGTAATTCTTGAATGCCTTCGTGATTCCCACTCATTCTGCTTAACAGCGCTCTATCCTTCAGTGGGTCGTTCAATATTGCTGCCCGAGTTTTAGAAGAGAATTTTTCTTTTCGCAGCCGTAACCTCTCATTTTCTTCATTCACATAGCCGTCACGGATATGTGTCCTACGGTTACTGCGCTTCATGTGTGTATTATCTTTGTATTTGCTGTAATCGATAACCAAATTCCACACCCGCTTCGTTCAAGTAACAAGACAAGAACGCAGGTTACAACAAAAAAAAAAAAAGGATGAAGTTTCCCGTTGTGAAAAACTTGTTTCGAGTGCCCAAAAGGTATTTCAACTCGATTCAATCACCTCTGAACATCCTCTTCTTTGGATCCGATGAGTTCAGTATCCATTCCTTACGGGCTTTGAACATCATAAGATTACAAGAACCATCGTTACTCACTCGACTGCAAGTGGTAACTAGGCCTGCAAAGAGTTGTGGCAGGTACCTGTCACATTTACGAGACGTTCCTATTGTAAGGGCAAGCGAAGAGATGGGGCTATCCCCAGTGATTCGGTGCGACTCATCTAAGGACATGCTGTCTCATTTTTTGGGTAGTAAGGAGTACAACATGATTATTGCAGTATCGTTTGGCAAATTGATTCCCGGAAAACTGATTTCTCAGATGAGCTACTCATTAAATGTCCACCCGTCCCTGCTGCCTAAATATAAGGGCTCATCTCCGATCCAATACGCACTACTGAACAATGACAAAGTAACCGGTGTCTCCGTTCAGACTTTACATCCAAGTAAGTTCGATCACGGTGAAATAGTAGCACAGTCCTCGCCAATGGAAATAAGACAGTTGTTGATGAAGGGCACGGTTAGCCAATTCGAAGAGAATACGCCCCATAAAGTTTCTGTAATGATGGATCAATTAGGACTGATAGGCGCTGAGCTTTTAACGAAAGTCATTAAAGAACGTTTATATACTTCGCAAATAAAAAAAAGCCCATACGAAGAAAGTTATGCACCCAAGATTACAACGGAAATGAGACGCATCCACTGGCAACATGATAAAGGTGAAGACATTGTCAACAGGCTTGAAGTTTTAGGCCCTGTGTTTTCCTTTAAAGAAACCATGCCAAAGAAGAAGAAGGATAAACAATTGAAAAGAATTATATTTACCGGGTTAGAATTATGTGGAAAAGAGTACGGATTGTGCCAGGCTGGAGAGTTCGCTTACATGGAAGGTGAAAAATGTATTGTCATCCGGTGTGCTGATGGGAAATACCTCCGCTGTAAGGGAATCCAGTTTGAAGGTTTTAAAGAAGAAAATTGTCACCAGTTCATGACCAGCTTGGGCAAAAGATGCGGCAAGCTTAAAGAAAGCATGTTCTTTCTGTAGTCATCACTGTAGCCGATGATCAAATTTCAGTCTGAGTGTGAAAAATGAAAAAAAAAGATAAATATCACAACAAAACTGTACATAAGAAAAACAATAAACTGTCTATGTTTCAAGTTTCGGTAGTTTTTACCACTCTCAAATAGAGGTTGGTATGCTTCAAAAAAAAAGTAGTGGTAAGCTTAGACCGAAAAAAGACACTCCGCGACGGGGAATTGAACCCCGGTCTACCGCGCGACAAGCGGTAATTCTAGCCACTAAACTATCACGGATTAATTAATTGTTGGATTATTTAAAAAAGATAACAAACTATAAAACATAGTGATTTACCCGGACTTGATAGCATAATCGAACAGAGAGTGAGGAACGTCATCCTATCAAGGTGAGAAATGGGTGGATATTTAAATAATTGTCGACATTCCATTCTTGGTCAAGGCTATATTGTTTAGCGTACAGAGTATATCAGAAATTCTCCTCATCTTTCTAGGAATCCAGAAAAGAGAGTCGATAATTCTACATACAATTATTCATATATTCTCTTCCCTTTTATATATTTCTGTTCATTATTCTATTACATTATCAATCCTTGCGTTTCAGCTTTCACTAACTTAGATAACTGTTTCTCACTCTTTATGTCACCTTATAACACCGTGTGTGATAATATACTAGTAACACGAATACTAGTCGATGGTCGATAGTTGTATTTCTTTCCAACAAATTGAAATCTAGGAGCCAATGCAATTCAAAAAAAAAAAAAAACCACATAAACTGCAGTTCTACGTAAATATGAAATCTGACATTAGGAAATACCATAAACCCTAGGTTTTTCAAGAGGCAGGATAAAATACACCGCCAGACGTCCAATCAATTGTACCGGTTCACCACGCCCGGCTTGAGGCAAAGCGACTATACTAAACCGTGTCATTCAGACCCATACATACGTAAATACAACGCTCGAAGTAATTACGCCTGATGTGGTTTAAGAAAAAGAACCCAAAGAATATTAGATGCTAAATGTTGTCCAATTCTGTACTCGATTAAAACTGCCTAGACAAACAATCCTCCTAAAATACTCACAACCAGTTCAGTGGAATATCTAAATGCAATGCAGGTAAAGGCGACAAGAGGGATAGCCATACCTGAAGCATACCACGAGGTTGTAAGAAAATAAAAAAAAAAAAATGCTTACTAGATACGTCGGAATTCAGGATCAGTACCATTAGTGTATATCCCTACTGGGAACTTCTACAAAAACCTAATAATGCTCCGATTCCACGAACACCTCGATACATTTCAAAGCTTCACATTGGGTAATAAAATTTCAAAAGAGGATTAGCTGAAGAATAAAACAACACATATCTATCTAAATCCCGGAAAAAAGTAGGTTTACGAGATCGTGTATTGATAAGAGCTGAGAACTATAATAGCTGAGATATTATAGTTCTTATATCCATAATCACCACAAACGAAAATTTCTCCAGCATTTTCGTCCACTTTTTGTTGAACAGGTGTAAGAAGGGGGAGATGCGTTCAAATATCATCACCTTCTTGTGGCCACGACAACAAATAATCCCTTACATGGACAAGGAATTGGTTGCGCAAGAAGCTTCCGAAAAGGAAGCTATCATTAATCATGAAGAAGGAGAACCTTATTATTATGAAGAGGCTCCTCTTTATAGGAAAATCATTTACGATATGTTTCTCTGGTTGTTAACCAACATATTTGATTGCTTTTTTAGAGAAATCAGGACAAGAGGTGGTTACAAAGTCCCAACTCAGGGTCCTATCATATTTGTTGCTGCTCCGCATGCAAACCAGTTCGTTGACCCGGTCATCCTAATGGGCCAAGTAAAGCGAGCAGTGAACAAGCGAGTCTCCTTTCTTGTTGCTGAAAAGTCATTAAAACGTAAGGCAATTGGTACTTTTGCTCGTTGTGCAATGTCTATTGGTGTTGTTAGAGCCCAAGATAATTTAAAACCTGCCAAGGGTAAAATAACCATTGACCCTGAAAATCGCCGTAGGTTGATTGGTCATGGTACCAACTTTAAACAAGCTTTTGCCCCTAGAGGTTTGATTGGGTTACCTAAATCCCTAGGCAATGTGGAAATTGACTCGATTATTAGCGATACAGAATTGGTACTCCGTAAAGAGTTTAAGATGAATAAACCTGAAGTCAAAAATATGTTGAAAAAAGGCACATCTTTTAAATATGCTCACAAGGTCAACCAAAGTAGGGTTTATCATAGAGTGTTTGAGCATTTAGCCCACGACCAGTGTATTGGTATTTTCCCTGAAGGTGGTTCACACGACAGAACCGATTTGCTCCCCTTGAAAGCAGGTGTAGCCATCATGGCTCTGGGCTGCATGGATAAACATCCAAATGTCAGCGTTAACATTGTTCCCTGTGGAATGAATTATTTCCATCCCCATAAGTTTAGATCCAGGGCTGTTGTCGAATTTGGCGATCCTATTGAAATACCTCCGGAACTGGTTACAAAATACCATAATCCAGAGACCAACAAAGATGCTGTTAAAGAGTTGTTGGAAACAATTTCTGAGGGTTTAAGAGCGGTTACTGTCACCTGCCCTGATTATGAGACTCTAATGGTCGTTCAAGCAGTTAGAAGGTTATACGCCGGTCACTTGTCAGCCAAGTTGCCTTTGCCATTAGTTGTTGAGATGAATAGACGTTTAGTCAAGGGGTACCAGGTGTACAAGTCCGATTCCAGAATCATCGAATTAAGGGAGGCTGTTATGAAGTACAACTCCCACTTGAAGCATTACAACATTCCCGACCACCAAGTGGAAACTGCTACAATAGATTTTACAAAGAATTTTTTTTTACTACTTTTGAGATCTTTCAGGCTGACTTTGTCGGTTATTTTGGCCTTGCCGGGTATCATTATGTTTTCTCCTGTGTTTATTGTCGCCAAGATAATATCCAAGAAAAAGGCACGCGAAGCCTTGGCTGCTTCCACCGTGAAGATCAATGCCAACGATGTAATTGCCACTTGGAAGATTTTGATTGGTATGGGTTTTGCTCCACTGTTATACACCTTCTGGTCCATTCTAATCACCTATTACTTCCGCCATTCCATAAACAACAAGTTCTTAAGTTTCGTCGGCATCTATACCAGTTCTTCGATAGTGACTTATTCAGCATTGATAATCGGTGACATTGGGATGGATATTTTCAAGTCATTGCGGCCTCTGTATTTATCTATCACAACACCAAAGGCCTTGCACGATTTACAAAAAGAACGCCATATATTGGCCGAACAGATTACCGAAATTGTTAATGTTTTGGGTCAACAGCTATTCCCAGATTTCGATGCAGCCAGCTTGCGTGAGAAGTATCAAACGACTGGTGCATCCTTTGAAGAAAAGGAGGATAGAAAGACGGCAGAGTTGAAGAGGAGAAGATTGTTAAAGAGAAAGAGGGAAAAACAACAGTCTTTACAGGAGGAAACCACTATTCAAACTCCAACTCCAATCCCAACTGAAACTGATGACGAAAGTGATGCTGTTTCTTTAATCAACAGTGACAACTCGCTATCCAACATTCCGATCTTTTCTAATGTCAAGAGGTCCTCATCATTCTCTTCTATTGGAACAATGAGTTCTGGATTTGAAATAGAAGAAGACATGACAACAAAGAATGATTTGAGTGGGAAAATTGCCAGTGCCGTGAGGGAAAAGAGGAGCGATTAGGACATCAATCGTTGCTTGCTATTATCTATTCCAAACTAAGAAGAAAAAGGATGACTTTCCAGTTATTTGTAATCTATGAAACTACGTGTATATAAATAAATAAACAAATATATATATATATATGCCCTTAGAAAGACACTATAGCCCGGGGCAGACACGAAAAAGGAAAGAAAAAAAAAGAATAAGAAACCAAAATAAACGATTTACACCAATTAGAAACTCAAATATTCTAATTATAAGTTACAATGCTGATAAAGATAGTAATAATAATAATAATAATAATAACAATAATAATAATAATAATAATAATAATAATAATAATAATAATAATAATAATAATAATAATAATAATAATAATAATGGCAGTGAAAGAAAAAAGTACAATTGCGTGGCAGATAACGGTGAGATCAACACCAGGCCAATACTCACTCTATGCAATTATGTCTTCCACGCGAACACCGAGGGAAAAGAGAACATATAGTCTATAATAAAAGGGTAAAGAGAAAGAGGAAAGAGGAAGGGGGAGAAAAAACGAAAAAAAAAAAAAAAAAAAAAAAAAAAAAAACAAAAAAAAAAAAACGAAAAAACAAAAAAAACAAAAAAAGGAAAACTAGAAGCTACTCCAATTCCAATCTGCTGGAACACTACCAACAACACTATCCAACCTTTCTCTCTTTTTACCAGGATCCTGATTTGGTTCCGAACTTAAAGTGGTGTCGATCCCGTTGGTGAAGTCTTCAGCCCTACAAGTTGTATGGCTGTTTCCCAAGTTTTGTAGATTTTCTGTAGAAGACGTGGTGTCGTTGTTATTGGTTGCCGACGAAGGACCCTCCCTAACTACCCTTTCGTATTCTTCTAAGCAACCGTCACATATCTTGCTTAGCACTCCAACACCACTCCCACCGATAACAAATTTTGCTTGCGAGTCCAAATACAACCAGTGCCTAACATGCTGCTGACAAAAAATGTCTCCGCAATGCCTGCAGTGGTGTTTTCTGTCCCAAAACGTAAAGAGTTTATGACAGTATTTGCAGGACTGACGTTTGGAGTCGGAAACCCAATGGGAACGCGTTGGCGGGATCACATCCACTCCAACGGTAGGCCCGTGGTAAGAAGAAGAAGAAGAATGATGGACGTTCCCGGAAAGCCACGACCCAATCTTTCTCCCGTATTCCGAAATTATAGACGAGCTCGTCGAGTGAACACTGGCCGCATAGGCAGACGAAGAAGATGCTGTGGTGTGTGCGTTTGTGATGGTACCTTGATTTGAGAGCTGTGTGTTTAGACTTGGAACCGGCGAGTGGGTTCTCAAAACGTCATTTGTAATGTTCGTCTCTGCAATGTCACGTAGTACTGCAGGTGTGTACATGGGTTTTTTCGGGTTGTTGATCTGCTTGATAGGGCGTTTGATTTTGGAAGTTAATACTGTTGGTACGCTCATTGAGGAATTTGGTTGGCTGATCACGTCTAGAGACTTTTTGCGCGTTTGCTGCTGTAACGATGGTACCTGGGTATGTCTCCGTGCCATGATCGAGGAGTCCAAGATGATGTTTTTCCCGCCAAACTGGATCTGGGTCAGCGGGTTCAAGGATTCTTGAACCAGATTCTCATTCGACGTCAGCGGAGTCGGGGCATTGAATATGGAAGATTTGTTATGCGTGAGCATGGATAGCTTTCTCAGAGCATCTGTGGTTAGCCTCTTTTGTTGAGCTGCATCGTCCTCGTCACCGTCACCACGATTGCCATCTTCTTCGCCATCGAAAGAACATTCGCTCAACGGTGAGGGTGGAGCGGTGAGCTGCTTGCTTATCGTGGTGATAGTCACGTTGTTGGCATTGTTGTTTAGAATATCGTTGGCCGTCACGGTAGTAGCAGTGGCAGGGTTGCTCCGCCTGTCATCTGTAAATGGCAGCTTCTGACCAATAGAAGTGTCTGACCGGTTGTTATGGACAAGATTGCCCATGCTGGTATTGCTTGCTCTGGTGCGCCGCTTGACCATTGTACAGGCCATAGCAGGAGATTGAATTTGCTGAGTGACGTTGGGAAATCCGGTTGCATTATTGGCAGCTACATCCTCCTCGACCGTGTTGTTGCCATTACTATTAACGTTGTTAACAGTAGCAGTGTGACTGTTGTTATGATTGATCATACTCCTTAGCGAGATGCTACTCAATACACTTTGGATGCTGTGCGTCCTCGCCCTCGGCATGACTTTTTGCTTTTCAAACGTGATGGTGGATTTGTTACTAGAGGAGTTCGATGCCACCGAAGTGTCGCTGTTATTTCTGTTGTTACTGGACTTAGCAGCGTCCTTTGCAGCATCCTGCCTTTGTTCCTGGTCCTGCACCAACCGCAGCTGTGTCTCAGAACGCATATGGTTCTGCTCCTGAATGTCACTGGACTGACTATGTACACTGCTCATTTGCGATATCAACTATTTTGTTGTTTCCCCGAGCTGATGGCGTCAATCAGGAGAGTAACTTCGTTCCCCTCTTTAGCGAAATAAAAGAATTCTATTTCTTCCATGGAAAGTTTTCCTTTCCTTTTTCTTTTTTTTGGAGGCCCACCCGTAAAGTATTACTAGTCAGGTGATTATCACGTGAAGGATATAGCCTGTAGGCGATAAGTCCGGATGGACACCGGATGCCAGGAAATACAGGCTTCTTTCCTGGAGTTGAAATTCGAAAGGATGATGCCGAAGGCTCTCTCTCTTAGGCTCCCGATTCGTCGTCGGTATCGAAGTGTATTGCAATACCTGCTCTTTCACGTTATCGGTGCAAGAAAACAACAGCCCTTTGAAAGTGGTATATGTCACACTGCCATGACAGTAGCCGTGGTTGTGATTCTATCCATTTTGTTACAAGTGACAAATGACGGTGAGACCTCTAAATAACCAACATTTGCCACCGCTTTTTGCCCTTTTTCTCTCTCTTTTTAACCGCCAATCACTGTGGCGCTCAGCAATGTCCTCGTCCGGGCCCACTCCATGATAGGCCGGACATCTTTTTTAGCCAGCACCATATAACCTTTTAGAAGGAGAGGAAGACGACGAATGAATTAACATTGATCCTCGATATCTTTTATAGTCGCTATATTCAATGTGATTAACCGTTTCTCCCCTCGCACCCTCATCTTGTTTTTGTTTTTGTTTTTTTTTTTTTTTTTTTTTTTTTTTATATATATCTCCGTTCGCCAGCTTCTTGTTTCTTTCAATGGTGATGAACGATTTCAAATAACCATTCTCAAGGCTTTGCTATCTGTCGGTTCGACTATTCCCCCCGTCCTTTCCTATAGAAACTTTCAGTTCCGGTTGGTTTAAGACAGGCCTTTTCGCTGTCGCCAGGTACTGATCACGTGATACATACCTTTCAACGAAGTTTTTTTTCTTCTCTCTCTCTGGCAAAAGATTAGTATCAACGAAAACCTTTTCCAAAGGACACGTCCAAAAGAGCTAAATAACAGCTCCCGGTGCTTGGAAACGCAGAAGACATCGAATTGAGCCATGAAGCAAACCACAGCAACTGCCTTACAATGGCTGAAAACGTTTCTCAAGATGACTATTTTCATCTCAATGTTCGGCGCAGCGATATCGTCCCGTTTGTTCTCCGTCATTAGATTCGAAAGTATTATTCATGAGTTTGACCCTTGGTTTAACTTTAGGGCCACAAAATATCTGGTCAGCCATTCCTTTTACGAATTCTTGAATTGGTTCGATGACAGAACTTGGTACCCACTTGGTAGAGTCACCGGTGGTACCTTGTACCCTGGTTTGATGGCCACCTCTGCTGCAGTCTGGCACGGCCTCCGTCGTATTGGTTTGCCAATTGACATCAGAAACATCTGTGTTTTGTTTGCTCCTGCATTTTCTGGTATCACGGCTCTGGCCACCTACCAATTCACCAAGGAGCTTAAGGATTCTGGTGCCGGTCTGTTGGCCGGTGCCTTTATGGCTATCGCTCCAGGTTACATATCCAGATCTGTTGCCGGGTCTTATGATAACGAAGCGATTGCCATCACGCTGCTTATGGTCACTTTCATGTTTTGGATCAAAGCCATGAAGACGGGCTCCATTCTTCATTCCACCTTTGCCGCTCTGTTCTACTTCTACATGGTTTCCGCATGGGGTGGTTACGTGTTCATTACCAACCTGATTCCTCTGCACGTTTTCATCTTGATCTTGATGGGCCGTTACCACAACAAGTTATACGCGGCCTACACCACTTGGTACGCTATCGGCACCGTCGCTTCGATGCAAATCCCATTCGTTGGGTTTTTGCCAATCAGATCAAACGACCACATGGCTGCGTTGGGTGTTTTCGGTTTGTTGCAGATTGTCGCTCTTGGTAACTACGTCAAATCCCAAGTTTCTTCTGAAAAGTTCAAGACGGTTATGGTCATCTCTTTGGTCTTGGTCACCGGGTTGGGTGTGTTCGGCTTGTCCGCTTTGACGTACCTGGGTTTCATTGCTCCATGGACCGGTAGATTTTACTCTCTATGGGATACCGATTACGCCAAGATTCATATCCCAATCATTGCTTCTGTGTCTGAACATCAGCCAACTGCATGGCCCGCTTTCTTCTTTGACACCCAATTTCTAATTTGGTTGTTCCCTGCCGGTGTCTTTTTGTTGTTTTTAGATTTGAAAGATGAGCATGTCTTTGTCCTTGCCTACTCCGTACTGTGTTCCTACTTTGCCGGTGTTATGGTTAGGTTGATGTTAACCTTGACTCCAGTCATTTGTGTCTGTGCTGCAATTGCAATCTCTAAACTATTTGATGTCTATCTAGACTTTTCTGCGCTCTTAAAGGGAGGAGAAGAGGAGGAAGAAGAAGAAAAAGAAGAAGAAGAAGAAGAAGAAGAAGAAGAAGAAGAAGGAGAAGAAAAAGTTGGAGAGGAAGGCAAGGGCGGATACAGAGAAAAGGAGGATATCGGAATTACCACTCCAGCCAAAGAGTCCCGTAAGCACAAGTTTTCTTCTACCAGTAAACTTGACGAAAAAGCAGAGATTGAACTAGAAGAAGAGATGAACGATGACTCCATTCCAATAACTTCTTCCAAAGATCGTATCATTGCTTTAATCGCCAAAATGGTTGTCTCAGGGTCCTTTTTGTTTTACCTGTATCTATTCGTCTACCACTGTACTTGGGTTACCTCTAATGCATACTCGTCTCCATCCGTTGTCTTACCATCTCGTAATCAAGATGGTTCTCCTGCGCTAATCGACGACTTCCGTGAAGCTTACTACTGGTTGCGTATGAACACCGATGATGACGCAAAAGTGGCTGCTTGGTGGGATTATGGCTACCAAATCGGTGGAATGGCCGATAGAACTACCCTTGTTGACAACAACACGTGGAACAACACCCATATTGCCATTGTCGGTAAAGCCATGTCATCTCCACAGGATAAGGCCTACGAGATTTTGGCCGAACATGATGTTGAATACGTTTTAGTTATCTTTGGCGGTGTCTTGGGATTCAGCGGAGACGATTTGAACAAGTTTTTGTGGATGGTCAGAATTTCTGAAGGTATATGGCCAGATGAGGTTAAAGAACGGGAGTTTTTCACTGCGGCGGGCGAGTACCGTACAGATGCAGGCGCCACACAGACCATGAAGGATTGTCTGATGTACAAACTATCTTACTACAGACTCCCTTCATTGTTCAATGGCGTGGAAGGCGTTGACAGGGTTAGAAACCAAAGAATCAGAGCTGAAGATATCGGTGAACTAGATTACTTCGAAGAAGCCTTCACCTCTGAAAACTGGATGGTGAGGATTTACAAACTGAAGGCACCAGATGCTCAGGGAAGGGAGTTACATAAAGTCGGTGACTTCGACAGAGGATTGGAAAAGGGAGTTAAGAAGAGATTGGTCAAAAAACCGCTGCTTGATTTGAGAGTTTGAAACTCTTTTGTAGACCGTATGCTATGTACATAACCCTATTTCATTTTTCTTTCTAAATAAAAATAAAATAAAAATAAAATAAAGGTGATAAAAATTTCGTTAAAACCTGTGTTCTTCTTTCCTTTTTGTCACCCGACCCAGCTGAATCTCTTCAAATTTTTCTTTTTATGCTTTCTGTTATACGTTGCAATCTCACCTCTCCTCAACCGCTGGGTATGGCCGACCAAGTTTGTGATGACTTCCTCAAATGTGGCTTTGTCTTTCAGTAGCTCGGTTTGATGGGCTTTATACGTCTGTAGCTGCCTGAAAGTCTGGTCGATTGCAGCGCATAGCTGGTCATGAACATTTTCTAGTTCATCCCTTGGTAGCTGAGCCATGTCTAACGATAGCAGGTCAATCAGCCCACTCTCCTCGTCATACTTCTTATCCATATTCTTCGGTCCATAGTAACCTAGCTTGGACATCACACTCTCGCATTCGGTAGTAATATAATTGTTCATCAATTCATTAAAGAGCTTATCCTCTGATTGCTTCACTACGTTCACAGGTTCTGGTGTTTCGTCTATCTGTAGAATTCTTAATAAGATAGACCTCAGCTGAGACTTCTTCCAAGAAAAAGGCCTTAACGCAACGGATAGCAGTACCAGCTGTTCGTAGATGACGTTCGGCCTTTCATCAGAGATGAGTTCATTCAAATCATGTGAGGCATTGCTTACAAAACCATCGGTGTTTTCGGAGCCGAACAAGTCTTCAAGACAGCTGTCCAGACTAACGGGTTTCTGCTGCTGCTGCTGCTGCTTAAGGCCGTCTTCCTCCTCTTCTTTTTGAAACTGTGTCGTTTGAAAGTCATCGAACGAAGCGTCTGAAAAATCTCCAAAATCGCTATCACTGTCACTCATTTCTACAAGGTTCTTTTGGTATCCGGTATCAACTTTTTGATTTTCCATATCAGTTGTAAAACCTACGCGTTCAGAAGTTCAAGAAGGTGTACTTCTCATGTTGTCCCGTGTAAAGGTACACAAGACTACCAAGCGAGTTGGTAATATGCGTCACTGTGTTGTACAAACGACAGAAGTAACCTTTTTAGACATGATTCCATGAATCCCATCTTCAGAGGCACGTACACGGTAATACAGCATCGTCGAGTGTACAAAACAGCACGTGCTGTCCATGTTGAGCGGGAGAAGGATGCATGCTAAAATGGTCAATTGGTATAAAGAATCAGAACTTGGAAAACTACGTGCCTAAATCATACCAACAACTTCAGTGCCGTAAGTGGCAACATTCCTAATACCTGTGAAGAAGCGTTTTTGCAACAATCAACCTCGTGGTGATTTTTCCTTCGCATTGTTCATGTCCATTAAAGTAAACATAACTATTCACGAAACCAAAACAAACCGCGAAAATTTTCGCTCCTTGGAGTTTTTCTTATAAACAAATCTTCAAGGGATATCCATTACTGTTCCATATCACATCAACAGCGACCCATAGTTTGAGAACCAATGGACTACGAAACATCATTCGACGAATACAATAACACGGCTGCTGCTACACGGTTCATAGCGTTAGAAGTCTCAGATAACGATGATGACTACAATTCTTCGGTCGATTCGATGCATGGTATTGAACCATCCCCTGTAGCGTCGTTACCCCAGCCACAACCACAACCTCAGCTACCTCAAATTCAGGTTAAAGTTCCGATTCGAGAAAAATCTGTCAAGAAGAATGAAAAAAGATGGTCTTTTATGTCCAACTCTTCCTCGCATAAGAAGAGGTGGTCCACACTGTCATTTACTAGTGACAACATCTCATTGAAAAGTAGCAGCGCTTCCTCCAAAAAGAACAAACGTGTTTCCAATGCAAGTCTACAATCAACAAACTCCAACTCAAAGTCTCACAAAACGGAATTCTCGAACTCCAGTCTTCAATCTCTCACCAAATCTCCTTCTTTGAAGCGTTCTTCTACAGGAGCTTCTCTAAGACAGCTGTTCGGCAAGATCGCACTAAATGACGAAGACAAAGAAAATCACGGGTTTGACAAAGAAACATCACCACACCAGTCGTCGAAGTTTCGCACACCTTTGCAACCTCTGAACCCAAGCACTCGCAACGTTTTGAAAAACCACAACATCAACACCATGGCAGATAGGCGCAAGTCTTTGCTGTTGTCACCTTCTATGGATAACATAAGCATTGCATCTCAATCCAGCGTTTCTTCTGCCTCTTCAAGATGGAAGTTTTGGAAAAGCTTCAAAAACAATTCCAACGATGCCTTTAATGATGCCAGCAGCATACAGTCAAAGTCCTCGTTTGGAGATTTGCGCAGATCCATATTCATGGGAGATTTATCTCATCGTGGTAATCAAAACATGAATGCTTCTCCTGACGCGAACCATCGTCGTACCCAGTCTACCTTGACCAGTACTTTGAAACACAAGAGTTCTCACAACTCGCTAAAGCACAAAAATTCTCACCACTCATTGAAGAGATTGAAGAGCAGAAGAAATTCATCGGCAGTTTCTGAAGAGACTCAAATCTCACTGCCTGTACCGGACCAAGTTTCCCGTGAAAAGATTCGCAATAAACTAAGGCATTCTACATCCCTAATGTCCATCAACTCCAACGTTGTTGGCACACCAGTAATCGCCGAGCATTCAGAATACGACCAAAGTTTGTTGCATCAATTATTACATCTGTGCAACTCATACGAAACCATCCCGTTGGGTGATGCTGTAAGCCAAGACCTTAAAAAGATCTCTCAATATGTTTACAAACCTCTCAACAATGGGTCTTCTGATCTCGTTTATAAAATCATTCCATTGGGAAACGACGAATTTGATCAAAACAAAAGAACTCTTTCAATGTGCCTGCAGGAGCTAAAGTTTTTGAAACTTCTAAACGGAACGCCGGGCTTTACCAGCTTGCTGTCAGCTTACATATGCACCACAGAAGAAGGCACAAAATCTGATGAAAGTGAAGAAAATATGTTGCTGGTATTAAAATTGAAGAATCATGGTATCCCCTTATCACAGTTAACACTGAAATCAGCAACTCAAGCATCGCAAATCTTTTGGCAATGCGTAACGATATTGTACGTTGCAGAAGAGAAATTCAGATTTGAACATCGTGATTTGAATTTGGATAACGTACTGATAGACTCTCAAGGAAACGTAACTTTAATCGACTACAGGTTATGTCGTGCACAGACCAACGAGAATATTGTAATGTATACACGTTTAGACCATCCTTTATTCTTTCAAGGTCGCGGTAATTACCAGTTTGAGATTTACAACCAAATGAGGCAAGAAATGACGAGCCGTGATGCCTCTGGGTCTCCAGATTGTTGGTCACATTTTTGTGCCCGGAACAACTTATTCTGGTGCCATTACCTGTGTCGAAAGCTCGGGGCAAAACTATCAAATGTAACACCGCCAAGAAATAGGGCAGAGTTAGAGAGTAGGGAAGAATTACAACGTTTATTATACATTCTTGATCCAACCAAAAGGAAAAGAGGATTATTTAAACGTAATGGCAGTATCGAGCAATTAGAAAATTGTGGCGATCTACTAAAACTAAAGGAACATTAATAAACTAGGAAGAGAATCGTATTAAGTATGAATTAAAAAAAAAAAAAAAAAAAAAAAAAAGGGGAGCTTCCACAGTTCTCCTCTGTTTTGTATGTAATTTAAAGAGAAAAAAGAGGGAAAAGCAGTGACAAATACTAGAGGATAAGCATATACCCTTTGCTACAATTTCTCTGTGCATCGTAAAGATATAAACGTTCGTTAGCTATTTAATCCTTATATCGTTTTAGGAATACCTAATCGACAGGCGACTGAGTCATTGGCATCAAAACCTCCGTGTCAAAGAATAAAGTTTTGACTACAAACTCTATGGTGTTGATGACCTTTAAAACGGCCCAACACCAGATTCCCAAAGAAACGCCAACCTCGACGTTTTCCAACGTAACATTCGAGTCTCCTTTTTTCAGATACTTCAACGGGGTAAAAGCGATATGGCCCCAGCCGTTGCTCCAAACACCTTCAATAAACTTAGGAAACATTCCCTGGGCAGGCAAATAATAAACGACATTCTTGCCTTTCCAGATCTTTAGAACGAAGAAGGGTAACGTTAGTGCCACCAACTTCAATTGGCGTAGTCTCTTGCCCACAGCTTCCGTATCTTCACGCAACTTTTTCTTCAAAGAATCCAGCTCTTTGTCCAAATTATCCATTCTTCTATTATTCTTGGTCCATTTGGCATAATGATCTTGGGCTGAGATGGAGCGTTGCTCTTCCTGAAGCTTCAACTTTTCTTTCAGTAATCTGGAATAATGTTTTTGTGATTCCGAAGTTGTTAAGTGAGAAACAATCGGTTTGTGGTAAGGCTTAGTGTAATCCAATAGCTTGTTCACAGCAATGAAAAAAAAAGTGATATACAAGAGCGTAGAAGGTTCCATTGTAGCGTCAGGGTGTGCAACTTTTGAAGGGTATAATAGTTGGTTGGGACAACATGGCAAGCAAAATTTTTTTTTTTTCCTCTTTCCCGAAGAGCGATTGACATTAAAGAAGAAACAAAGAACGTCGTCCAAGACAAAAATAAAAAGAGTAGAACAAATTAACAGGATGTCGCAGGAGTTCATAGAGGACCAGTCCAGTAGTAATTCATCGGACAGCGGCACTTATGATGAGTGGATCCCGTCGTTCTGCTCACGTTTCGGCCACGAATACTTTTGCCAAGTGCCCACTGAGTTCATCGAAGACGACTTTAACATGACCGGCCTTTCTCAGGAGATTCCACACTATCGCAAAGCCTTAGACCTTATTTTGGACTTAGAAGCAATGAGTGACGAAGATGATGAAGACGATAACGATGGAGCCGCAGAAGAAGATGGAAGTGGCGAACCAGTCAACAGAAGTATCATGGAACATGCTGCAGAACAGCTATACGGACTAATCCATGCACGTTACATCTTAACCAAGCCAGGCTTGCAATCCATGGCAGAAAAGTTTGATCACAAAGAATTTGGCACATGTCCTCGCTACTATTGTGGTGGTATGCAAATGCTACCATGCGGCCTGAGCGATACGCTGGGCAAACAAACGGTTAGGTTATACTGTCCCAGCTGCCAAGACTTGTACTTGCCTCAATCATCACGCCATCTATGTATGGATGGTGCGTTTTGGGGCACAAGCTTTCCCGGTGTGTTTTTAAAACACTTTAAAGAGTTGGAAGACTACGTTGAGAGAAAATCCAAGGATGTCTACGAGCTAAAGGTTTTTGGTTTCAAGATAAATGGCGAAGCTGTATCAGGACCTAGGATGAAGTGGCTGAGACAGTACCCTGCCACAGAAGCAGAATGGGAAGAATTCGAGAAATGTGAATTCGAAATTCCCAAACCAGAATAAGCTGTTCTAAATTATATGTAAAGTATGTAAGAAAATGTGTTTGCGAAGCTACCAACAATATGTATTTTTTTCTTCCCCTTCCCCCCTCTTCTTCTTCTTTCAAACTAAGAGTCAGTGTGTCAAGTGAACTGGCTTGCCGGGTTCCCATTCCTTAATAGCGTTATCCAAGTTGACCCAATACTTCAACTCGATTGTCAACCTGGCAGCTGTTTCGAAGTCATGATTGGCATAGCAATCATCCAGCAGTTCCTGTACACGTTCCATGCGCTGCTTGTTTTCCTTCGAAATTTGGTGTAAATCTTCTTCTGTGGTAATGCTCTCTAGCTGCTCATGGATGTCTAGTACTGTCATCAGCAGTTCAGGATCTTGTTGGGTAATCTCAGAGGCCACTTGATCTTTGCTTAAATCTATATGGGCCTGTGTCTGCAGCAAGTACTGAGATCGAGTCAATGGTTGTCTCAAAGTATGGTATGCCTTGTTTAAAGTGGAGCTATCATCATTCGTCGTACTACCTTGCGCATCGGGGTGGGATATCGCTTGTAGTTTTCTATACTCTTGCCGTAATTGCCTTAGATCCACCGTCCATTGAGGTTTGCCCTTGGGAAAAGTTTTTGGGAATAACTGGTAAAAGTTCTTTGTCGAATAGAACCTGGTATACAGACGCTGCATGAGTACCAGTTGTATGCCTTTATATGTACAAGTGTTTCACAAGCCTTCCAATTGTGAGGAGTACTGAGTAAAAAGGCATGTTTAGTAATGGATACAAATTCGGTGTTATAATGTGAAGGAAGAACGTCACGTGAACAGCTACAGTAGACTTATACAAACTTTACCAACGAAATCTCATGAGATTTTCTTCATTCCGATATAGTGTAACGGCTATCACATCACGCTTTCACCGTGGAGACCGGGGTTCGACTCCCCGTATCGGAGTATTGTTTATCTTTTTTGATTTAACCTCCATGGATTGGAATTTGCGTCCTGGGAGAATCGAACCTAAGACACAAAGACCCTGTGATATGATATGGTGTGTTACACGTGACATTAAAATCGTATAACATGTGAGGTGTGGTTATTCAAATTTTTAATTACGAATGCCTAGCTTCAAGGGCGCCATAAAGCTTGTAGATGCCGGCCACGCCACCAAGAGTAACGATAGCGAATGGAGATTTCAGACAGGCTAATCATCTCAAAACCACTGTATATTAACGACTCTTCGTCTAACTGTGGCTATTGTAAACATTCTAAGAATAACGACTACGATTACTTTCCAACGGATTCGTGGTATCAATTGCACAAGTCTCATATAAAAGACTTGGAGATCAACAACTGCACGCTAGGCTTACAGGTGGAACTATTTCCTGTAGAGATTTATGATGATTTGTGCAACCTTGGATTCAGAAGATCGGGCAATTTCTTATACAAAGCCGATATGCTGAGAAATTGCTGCCGGCTGTACACAATAAGAACCACTCCTAAACAGTGCAAAATTTCCAAGGAATTCAAAAGCTGTATTTCAAGGTTTAAGAAACGTATCGCTCCTTCATCCGAATCATCGTTGTCGCCTGGCGGTACGCCACTTGCAACGGGGGGCAAAGGGAAAAAGCAACAGCCTTACGACTTCGTCAACGAAATTATCAGCGCGGAGTTGTCCAGCAAGAATTTTTACACAAGGTTTGAACCGGCTATTTACACTCCGGAGAAATATCAATTGTTTGTCAAATACCAAGAGAAGGTCCATAACGATCACAACAACTCCGTAAAATCATTTAAGAAATTTTTGTGTGAAAGCCCATTTCCGGAAGACGTGGTAATCGGCACGCCCGAAGAGTGGTATGAACTAAACAACTGGAAAAATTTGCCTCCACACAGTAAGATCCAGCGCGTCGGCCCGGTCCACGAATGCTACTACTACGAAGAAAAGTTAATAGCTTTAGCAGTGACGGATTTCTTGCCAAGCGGCATATCCTCGGTTTATTTCATCTGGGATCCAGAGTATGCCAGGTGGTCCTTAGGAAAGCTAAGCGCTTTGAGAGAACTGTCGCTTCTTTCGAAAATTAACAGGGACTATTACTATCTAGGATACTACATCGAAGATTGTCCAAAAATGAAGTACAAGAGAAAGTACGGTGGCGATATCCTGGACGTTTGCAACAATCAATACGTTCCTCTAGACGAACTGGAAAACTTTCTTGAGCATGGTAAGTTTTTCGTACTTTCAAATGAAAACAACAAAAAGGAGGATGATGATGAGTATTACGAAGAAGTCAACGAGCTTGCTCCGTTGAGTGAGCTACCGTTAGATGACACTAAGAAATTCTCACCAAATAAACCGTTAAAGAATATTGTGGAACGCATATACGGCGAACGTGGTGGTGCAGTGCAGTCAGCCAACGATGCCGTAGATAAACTGACAGACTTGGGGATTGAGTATACCCCGCAAATCTTTAACGACTTGTACAAGTTGAAACCACTTCCAGGGATGGAACCTCCTACGGATGAGGAACATTATGAAGAAGATGATGGTGACATTTCCGGCTATACCAATGAAATTTATCATCTGCCAAACGTTGTTCCCGGCTTACTCCCCTTGTGGCAGATATTGCAGATCGTAGAATCTGGTGAAATCAACCGGTTGAATAACAAATTAATGCTATATAACACAAGGACGGGCCAGATAAGATTGGTTGTAGATTTTCAACTAGAATCTAAGAGAACCAAGAGGGTTATATGCAATGTCATCAGAATGATTGGTTTGAAGAATACCGCCAAGTCGTTGATCATTATTTAGACATAACGTATCCGTATAAATAAGTCGTGTTGCATAGGCTGTCTTCCCGGATCTTCATGCTTCTACTATACAGATAATCTCGTGTAGGAAATTGAGCACAGTAAAAACTCTACGTAATAAACCAATTATGTAAACTTCAAACTGAAAATATGCGCGCTCCAATGGTCGGTGTACCGACTCCCTATGCTTCATTATTGGAATTGGTTTGTGTACATGAACTATATGACTGCTGGATTTTTTCAAATCTTTGAAACTATCTTGTTCATCACAAGGGATGGCAGAAAGTAGTTCCCTCTCCTTATCATCATCTTCCTCCTCCTCCTCGATGTTAGAATGGGCCGCGTCCATTTTAGAATACTTACTCATTATCCTGAAACCGAGCAAAATAAGATAAAAATCATTGATGATACCTAATATTGAATTAATATCTCACTACACATTTTTCTATTGACAATGAGCTTATGCGAATAGCTGCTGGTATGTGTGTCACGTGCGTACTTAATGACTTGAATCCGGAATTTCGTATGAACATATATTTACTCATTTCTTTTGACAAAGTTTTTTTTTTTATGGCAGTTTTTTTTTTTGAAAACCTAATATTGAGTAATTCAAGAACAAAAATTAGTTGTTCAGGTACCAATGTGTGATATTCAAGGAGTTGTAAACGTAAGTGCTTTGTACTTTTATGTTAAATTATTTTTCTAGGTTTATTAACTTATCACCTGCCCAAAGCTCATCGAGTTGTTATACTCACCTCATCCACCTTCAAATGTCATTGAAATTCAACAGCAGCTCCAAGCCATCCAGAAATCTGACAATGGTAAAGACCTGGCCAACGAACTCTTAGCCCACGAAGAATTTTCTAATAACGTAAAATATTTTGGTGCATTAACGTACACCGTACAACTAAATACCAATGTTACGTCTGAAGAGATCTTGCTACAACTATTCAAAGGCAATTTGATCCACTTCACAAGGATTTCTGCGCAGTATGCCTTAGATCCGCATGCCCATAACAATCTTTTGATCATAATTAAGAAACTTATGTCTAACTTGTCCCTCATTTTCACTAATGTTAACGAGAACGTTAATAGTTACTCGTTAGTCCAGCACTGGGACAATCCAATCAACACCATGGTAAAACTAATCTCGAGCTGTTCTTCAGAAGATTTGAGCTCGTGGCAGTTGGGCAATTCCCATGTTAACCATCTTATCTCGGAGGCAATCAACTGCTCAGTGCCTTACGACCAATTAATACATTTTATCCAATCTTCTGCCTCTCTTAACAGACTGGCATTGTTATTCACAGAAGTTATTGTCGAAGACCTTTCTAAATTTCAGTCACGCAGAACTTCGATGTCTAAAGTTTATGCCACCGTTCACGAACATCTATACATTTCCACAGTTTCCATAGTCAATTACAATTTACAGGTATGTTTGTCCGAACCTGCAAACTCTTCAAGTGAAGTTACCGGGGATTTGTTCCGTTGTGTTAACGCGTGGGTGTCTTACAGCTCGATGGCTAGAAACAATTCCCCCCATGGCAAAATGGATTTGAGTGAAATGTTTGAACATTTGATATCCTTGATGTGCCTCCATTCAGGTAATGAAAACTTTCCGTATTCAACAGTGATTGTCGCGATTTTAGACGATGTTTTTTCCAACGATCCATTACTAATGAGTTATGATCTGCGTGCTAAAATCGAAGGAATTTTCTTGGGCGTTTCAAAATCTGGAAAGAAATCTGAAGGTAATGAATGGATGATGCAGTACATGAATTTCCTTGTTACAAACGAGATGTTTGAGGAACTAAAGGTGCTATCCTCCTGTGTCTTTGATTTTCTGCAAATTGGTAATCTAGATCTATGTAACAAGCTATTTACAGCTGCGACAACCGTGGATTTACCAACACTGCAACAATATATTAAAGTGCTGTTACAAATGACCAACTTCCCTTTGGTTCCTGTTTCACAGGAGTTTTTCTCATCTAAAATGGTGGATTTCTGGCTAGACTTGTGCGACGCTTACCAGAATTTGGCTCCGGATTCCTTGAGACCAGACGCAACAGATTTGGCTACTGACATATTTGCTCAAGTTATTGAAATTTACTTGCCAAAAATCAGTCTGCTAAATAAGCAAAAAATTTTGCAAGACGATGATGACTTGCTTCACGAATTTGATGATTTTAGAAACGCTGTGCTAGATCTTACCGAGTCTTTATGGTCTGTATTAGGTAACAGTAAGTTGACCGGTATTCTTATTGCAGGTGTCGGTCAGCCATCTACGAACGTTGACATTTTCCAAGTTGAAGCCATGTCTTTTCTACTGAACAAGTTACTGTCGAATATGACGCTAAGCGAGTGCCCCCAACTCTGCGAAAGTATAGCCTCGAATGGAGCTTTCATAGAAAATGTCTTGTTACTTTTGCAAACTGGCTGTCAGCAGCAAGCCCAGGATAAGTCTGCTAGCACTCTAAAGTTGGATTTCGTCAAAACAAGTAGTTTCTTAATTGGAACCATTGCCGACTATTTTAAGCTGGACAAAGATGGGTTGGGCAAATGCGTCGACACATTGTTTCAATGCTTAGAAACCTGTAGAAACAATAATGGCCAAGATACAGCAAATAAGATGGAACTGATGTTAACGAAATCCCTCACCTCATTGTGTAAAGTGTGCCGTAACGAATTAACATTCGAATTGCCCAATTTCATTAGTATTTTGCACGCGATGATGCAACCAAACTCACCTGTTTCCTACTTTACCAGAGAGAAGTTTTTCCGTTCTATGGGCTACATAATTCAAAGCTTTGTCGAAAGTGGACCGGAAGCACAAGGCAAATACATGATGCAAATGGTTGAAGTTATCGAAGATGGTATCAGGATGTCAGAGGGTAACAGAGAACACACTTTATGCTTACTCACTTGTCTTTCTGAATTGGGCTCAGGTTTGATCTGTCCTGGCGAGATTGAAAACACAACGTATTTACAGCATTTGAACCAGTTCAAAGATTTCTGGAAAAGCGATCCTTTACAAGTTCGTACCAGAACCATCAACATTCTGCAACACGTTCTAGATCAATACAGCAAGGACTCTGAGTTTGTTGAGGTAGGATGTCTGATTATTGGGAAAGCACTCCCTTTACCTGACGATGAACCTCATTTCCTAAGTTACGATATGGGCGAAATCATGAAGTTTATGCTAAGGTATGTCGGTAGCTGTGATTTGTCCACCTGTTTGCCATATCTCGTCAATTTGTTTGAAAAAGTGGTTGTTAGGTACAAATCTACCTTGACGTTTCAGGATTTCGATTTCGTCTTCAGCAAATTTTTCTTGGATCATTACCAACAGAGTATTGTGGATGATCCCGACTTGTTACAAGTAATGATAAACTTCGTGAATTTGATCATGGAGCTCAAGCCTTCTTTGGCTATCAATTCTGCTCATTGGTCCTCGTTTATCTTGCCAGAATTTTTAAAATTCTTGCCGGCAACCGAAAAGTTTACCATCACTGCTATAACCAAGTTTTGGTGTAGAGTTGTAAACAATAAGAAGTTCACCAGAGAGGATGAGGATGTTATCAAGTCTCAAGTACTCTCGTTAGGGCAACAACTTGTGTTTCAAACATTGTATGCTTCATTGCATACACAACGCTCCGATCTGCAGTATTACACCGAGCTCTTGAGAGCGCTAGTAGCAAAATATCCACTACAATTGAAGCCCTGGATGCTGCAAGCGTTACCTCAAGTACATAACAACAACGTGGCTCATGAACGATTAGTAAATAAATTGTTTGTTACGAGAGGAAGCAGAGCAGCTTCTAACGTCGTTCTTGAGTGGTGGTTAGACTGCAATGGCTTGCCACAGCTTAATTAGTTAGATAAACTACATGTGTACATTAGTGTTAAACTTTGTCCTTTATCCAGCCGCTCGATCAAATCAGAGGCTGGGGCCAGGAACTGAAAAAAGAAAAAAAAAATCACTTTAAAGGTACTATCTGAGTTTATCTAGACTAGACCTTGTGGGTGTTGCGTGTTGCCTCGGTGTTATGAAGTAAGCTGCCCAACTCTTATCTTCCCTTTCTATCTTTGGCTGCTTCTTCATGCCGTCAAGTATAGGACCGCGACTGTCGTGGTGAGATGTTTGACCTGAATAAAGTCGCGTCGGTGTGAAAATTTTCACACCGACGCGATGAGCACCGCTGTTGATGGAAATGGTAGAGGAAAGCCCGCCTAAAAGGTATTGGTATAAGAGTTATCTGGTGGATAGACGGTGTTATTCCTATTTGTTGCCGGTATACCTACCCCAATTTCCATAACAAAGACTATATAAAAGAGGTGGTTTCCGCTAAAGACTTCGTACCACAAAGTTCATAGTCGGCAACGCAAGACACTGATGACATCTGACAACGAGCTTCTATTGGCTAGAAACTTCTCCCACCTATTTTCGGATGAAACTTTGAGAAGGAAACCTTCTCCGATCAAAACTACTATGGCGTACTTCCAAGACCCAGATGTCATATTCTTGGGAGCCGGGATGCCTCCAGCTGAATTGTTCCCATTGAAATCCATCACTATTGAGATCCCTAAGCCTCCTTTCTCAGATGGTATCGACAATCCAAAGGAGAGTTTTGAGGGTACTATTATGAAGAACCCTGAGGATTTGTTGTTTCGAGACGACATTCCTTTGGCTAGGGCACTACAATATGGTAATTCCAGAGGTCAAAAAGAGCTTGTTTCGTTCTTAAAAGAGCACACCAGTATATTTCACAGTATTCCGTACAACGACTGGGATATTATTACCACTACAGGGTCTACACAAGCATGGGATGCATCCCTAAGAATCTTTTGTAATAAAGGAGATACTGTTTTGTTGGAGGAATTTACGTATTCTTCGTCGGTGGAAGCAGCGGATGCTCAGGGCTTGAACTGTATACCCGTTCCTATGGACAACCAGGGTATCATTCCGGAGAAATTGGAAGAGATGTTGTCAAATTGGACCGACCGGTACCCCGGTATTCCAATGCCAAAATTGTTGTATACGATTCCTACGGGCCAAAATCCAACGGGTTGCACGTTAAGTGAATGTAGAAAACCATGCATATACCGACTTGCTCAAAAGTACGACATATTGATTGTTGAGGACGATCCTTACTATTTTTTGCAAATGGGTACATACGTTTCACCTGATAAGCGAGAGACCGATGAGCAAGACATAGTTACCCAGGAGCTGAAACAGAATCATGGTGAATTTGTGAAATCTTTGAGCAGGTCTTTTTTAGATTTGGATCGTGATGGTAGGGTAGTCAGATTGGATTCGATGTCCAAGACTTTTGCACCTGGGTGTCGACTAGGATGGATTGTTGGATCCAAGCATTTGTTGGACAATTATTGGAATCTACACGAAGTTTCTATACAATCCACTTGTGGTTTTGCACAAAGTATTCTTGGTGGATTACTAAACAGGTGGGGTCAAGACGGATATACCAACTGGTTGATCGAATTACGTCATGAATATACTTTGAAGAGGAACTGGTGTCTAGATAGCTGTTACAGGCACTTGCCTCAAGAATTGGTAACGTTATCGCCACCATCCGCAGGGATGTTTTTTACAGTTTCGATCGATTCTAGCAGGCATCCTCATTTTTGTTCCCTATTTGAAAGTAACCCTTCTCTGGTCGAACAACATATTTACGAAAAATGTGTGGCCAATGGGGTACTAGTTGCGTTGGGATCTTGGTTCAAGGTCAATGGACCAGAATGTATGCAACCGAAAATATGTCACGGTACTAACATCACGTTTCGGGGTACTTTTGCTGCGGTTGATCCTAAAAGAATGGAACAAGCTCTTAAGAAGTTTGGAGAAACTTTGAGGGAAGAGTTTGAAGTTGCATAAAATTTTGCTAGATACCTTTAAAGATGAATAAATAATTAGATAGACTAATGAATGAAATGTCAGTGAAGGATCAACTTACTCTGCTGCATTTAATCACTTACAACGACAAAACTGTAATGCGTTAAAGATGTGATCTTTTTTAACCTGCTTCCTTGAAGATGACATTCACATTTAAATCTACCAATTGCTAGTGGCGTGGAGCTCTGATGAAAATTCTAAAGCTACCTTGGTTGTCCCATAGAGGTATGAAATAAACACTGGCATTATCACTACGAATTACTGCTTTTCTCCACATTACTAACTATAAACTTCATCTCTTTAGAGGAGCACAGAACATACGAAGTCTACACTGCAGATGTTAGCCCCAATGGTGAGAGGTTGGCTACAGGAGGTTTGGATGGGAAGATAAAGATATGGTCTGTAAAAAGCATTTTGGAATGTGCAAATGATAAACCTCGCTGGCCCTTACAACGAGATCAAACTAAATATTTATTAGCTAGCATGAGTCGGCATACTGGATCTGTCACTGTGGTGAAATTTTCTCCTGATGGGAAATACTTGGCGTCAGGCTCAGACGATAGAATCCTTTTGATTTGGGAAAGGGATGGAGACCAAAGTAAGCCAGTCTTTGGTTCTGAAAATGATGTAGAACATTGGACCGTAAGAAGAAGACTTGTTGCCCATGATAATGATATCCAAGATATTTGTTGGGCTCCGGACTCGAGTATCTTGGTTACAGTTGGCTTGGATAGATCGATCATTGTATGGAATGGCTCTACTTTCGAAAAAATTAAGAGGTTCGACGTTCACCAATCCCATGTTAAGGGTGTTATATTCGATCCAGCAAATAAGTATTTTGCTACAGCCTCCGACGATAGAACTGTGAAAATTTTCAGGTATCACAAAGCTGGTGACATGAGTTTCACTATCGAACACATCGTTACCGAACCTTTCAAGGGCTCTCCGCTAACTACGTATTTTAGAAGGCTTTCGTGGTCACCAGACGGGCAACATATAGCAGCACCCAATGCCACTAATGGCCCGGTTTCTTCTGTGGCAATTATTAGTAGAGGCAGCTGGGATAGTAACGTAAGCCTCATTGGCCATGATTCTCCTACTGAAGTAGCAAGGTTCAACCCAAGACTTTTTGAAATTAAAGAAGATGAGAGTGGGGAAGATACTAAAGGGGGAGATGATGAGGATATTGAGATAGTTGGCGAAAAGAAGAAAGAAACCAAAAGTGACGAACGAGTGGATTCCGTGATTGCTACCGCCGGTCAGGACAAAACGTTAGTTATATGGAGTACAAATAGAGCAAGGCCTATACTTGTTGCTTACGACATTACGAGCAAATCAATCACAGACATGGCGTGGAATCCTCAAGGTAATGCACTGTTCATAACATCATTAGACAGCTCTATCATCGCAATCTCTTTTGAGGAAAATGAACTTGGTAAAACTATTCCCTTAGAAAAAAACGTGGAACAGTTGCACAGATATGGTGTTGACAAAGATTCCTTGGTGTTCCCAGAGAGTATTCAACAGCTGATTTTAGAAGACGAAGTAAGAAAATTTAAAAGGCCAAAAGCAGTAGCACTTGATACCGCGTTACTTGATAATAGGATTGGTGCCGTACAGAATCTAAGTTCATTGGCAGGCGAAAATAGAGAGCTTAAAACTGAGAAGAAGATGGCAATTTCTCTCGAAAACGAGAAGGTGAATGTGCTTGTACCCAAAAAAAAAAAAAGCGAGACACTGAACAAGACTGTGGTTAAGAATGGGAAAAAAAGGGTCATACCAACCCTAATATCATCTGGCCATTCGCCCACTAAGTCTAGCAATAATGGAAATCTGGTTTCCTTACCAAATCTGTCCACTACTTCTACCAAAAGAGTTCTCGAGTCAAAAGTAGGTAGCATTGAGGGGAAAATAGCACGTCCATCTTTCCCTATTCCAAGGTTGGGAATCCATTCATTGATAATGGGGGCTAGGGAGAGAATAACGGATAGATTTTACAAAGAGGAGGTAACAGAAGAAGATGAAGTTATAAACGACGAAGAATCAGACGAAAGTGAAACCTACATCATGACTTTGAACTCGAAAACCACCAAGGAAAGAGTTTGGGTTGACGAGCCCAGCACGAGGTATCTAGATAATCCAGGAGTCTTGCCGGACACGGACGTCTTTCTGGTGGAATATGGCGATCTAGACGATCTGCACATTTTGGAAATACGGAATGGCGTTGAAAGAGCATTGCAATTTGACAAAGACGCTCTGTTTGATAACCCTACCAAGATTCTAGGTTACCATAAAGGTGAAAGGACAATTGAAGCATTCATACCAGAGATGGTACTATGTGCAACAGGTTCCGACAGATGCAACTGCTGGGCATTAGCCACTGCCGAAGGCTCCATATATTTGTACACTGCATTTGGTCAGTACAAATTCCCTAGGATATCTGTTGGCCACAAAATAATCAAGTTGGCCGCTATGGACAAATACCTGATATCGTTAACTGAATCAGGTCTTTTCTATGCTTGGGATATAGAGTTGCTGAAACTGATTTACAAAGACGTTTCAATCCTACCTATACTGTGCAACGAACCCGCAGAGGGCAACAGAGTGAGGATAAACAAAAAAATTACAGACTTCAAGGTATGTGCTGAGACTAAACATATAGTTGTAGACATGGACCATGATACAAGATACTGTTGGCATAATGACCTGGGTTGCTGGACACAGCTTTGAACCACAATTGGTTCTTTATCGTACTACTTCGATCGTATATAGTTATCCCGGTGTGGCTGGAGCGGCCCGGTACCGGTTAGGACTACGCCGGTACCGGAGAAAATTTTTGGATAGATCATTGACCTTTAATTTCTTAGTCATATTTCCATATGTTGCAGACTAGCGTATATAAAAGCATCCGCTATTTTTCTTCTACTGATACTCCTTTGGAACTAGCTAAACACAAAGATCTACTATAGTACGATGTCTTTTACTCCATCTGAAGGTCCAAAAACCTTATATGACAAGGTTTTCCAAGACCATGTTGTCCACAAGGATGAATCTGGTTCCTACTTGTTGTACATCGACAGACATTTGGTTCACGAAGTCACCTCTCCACAAGCTTTTGAAGGCTTGAAGAATGCTGGCAGAAAGGTCAGAAGAACAGACTGTACTTTGGCCACTGTTGATCACAATATTCCAACTGAGTCCAGAAAGAACTTTAAGAATATTGCGTCTTTTATCAAGCAAGCTGACTCTCGTTTACAAGTTGAAACTTTGGAACAAAACGTCAAGGATTTTGGTGTCACCTTTTTCGGTATGAATGACTCAAGACAAGGGATCGTTCATATCATTGGTCCAGAACAAGGCTTTACTTTACCAGGTACTACTGTTGTCTGTGGTGACTCTCACACTTCTACACACGGTGCCTTCGGTTCTTTGGCCTTTGGTATTGGTACTTCTGAGGTTGAACATGTTTTGGCCACACAAACTATTATCCAGTCTAAATCTAAGAATATGAGAATTTTTGTGGATGGTAAGTTGGCTCCAGGCGTTACCTCCAAGGACTTGATTCTTCACATCATTGGTGTTATCGGTACTGCTGGTGGTACTGGTTCAGTTATCGAATTTGCCGGTCAGGCTATTGAAGAATTAACCATGGAAGCCCGTATGTCTATGTGTAACATGGCCATCGAGGCTGGTGCCAGAGCTGGTATGATCACTCCA
The DNA here is from genome assembly GCA_000149225.2 of Lachancea kluyveri NRRL Y-12651. Classification (NCBI taxonomy): domain Eukaryota; kingdom Fungi; phylum Ascomycota; class Saccharomycetes; order Saccharomycetales; family Saccharomycetaceae; genus Lachancea; species Lachancea kluyveri. Next base: position 1,909,122 of record CM000694.1, read on the forward strand.
GATGAAACTACTTTTGAATATATCAAGGGTAGACCATTAGCTCCAAAGGGTGCTGAATGGGAAAAGGCTTTAGCTTACTGGAGAACTTTGCGCACTGATGAAGGTGCTAAGTTCGACCACGACATCATTATCAAGTCCGTGGATGTCGTTCCAACCATCACTTGGGGTACTTCTCCACAAGATGCTTTGCCAATCAGTGGATCCGTTCCAGATCCGGCTACTGTTTCTGACCCAATTAAGAAGTCTGGCATGGAAAGAGCTTTGAAGTACATGGGTTTAACACCAAACACCCCATTGAAGGAAATCTCTATTGATAAAGTTTTCATCGGCTCTTGTACCAATGCTCGTATTGAGGATCTAAGAGCTGCCGCTGCTGTTGTTAAAGGACACAAGAAAGCTAGCACCGTCAAATTGGCCATGGTTGTTCCAGGTTCTGGTCTAGTTAAGTCCCAAGCTGAAAGGGAAGGTTTGGATAAAATTTTCGAAGAGGCTGGCTTCGAATGGAGAGAAGCCGGCTGTTCTATGTGTTTGGGTATGAACCCAGATATTTTGGACCCAGAGGAGCGTTGTGCTTCCACTTCTAACAGAAACTTTGAAGGTCGTCAAGGTGCTTTGTCTCGTACCCACTTGATGTCTCCAGCTATGGCTGCTGCTGCTGGTATCGCTGGTCATTTTGTCGACATAAGGGAATTTGAGTACAAGGACAACGATGTGCCAAAGGTTTCAATCGAACAAGAAGCAGAAGATAAGGTTTTACAAGAAGCAGTTTATGAGCATGAGAAGGAACTACTACAACCGGGTGAATCTAATGATGAAAAGGTTGAAGACGAACAAAACGATGTCCCACCATCTGACCATGTCACCAAAGAAACTCCAGTCAAGGATGCCAAGGCTCCAGTACCAACTGGTATGCAACCATTTTTGACTTTGAATGGTATTGCTGCCCCATTGGACAAAGCAAACGTCGACACTGATGCCATTATTCCTAAGCAATTTTTGAAGACTATCAAGAGAACTGGTCTAAAAAGCGGTTTATTCTACGAGTGGCGTTTCTCTAAGGGCGATGATGGTAAAGACAAAGAAACCGACTTTGTCTTGAACGTCGAGCCATACAGAAAGGCAGAGATCTTGGTTGTCACTGGTGATAACTTTGGTTGTGGTTCCTCCAGAGAGCACGCACCATGGGCTCTAAAGGACTTTGGTATCAAGTCTATTATTGCTCCATCTTTTGGTGATATTTTCTACAACAATTCTTTCAAGAACGGTTTGTTACCAATTAGATTGTCTCAGGAAGTTATCTTGGGTAAGTTGTATCCGCTAGCCAAAGAGGGTGTTCCATTGACAATCGATCTACCAAACCAACAAATTTTGGATCAAGCTGGCAATGTTTTGGTTGAACACTTTGATGTTGAACAATTCAGAAAGCATTGTTTGGTTAACGGTTTGGACGATATTGGCATCACTTTACAAAAGGAAGAGTTTATCGACAAGTACGAAGCTATAAGAAGAGACAGATTTTCCTTTTTGGAAGGTGGCTCTAAACTAATCAAGCCTGTCAAGGGTACCAAGAAGAGTCCATTTGGTGTTACTGCCCAGGAATGGTGAACGTCCGTATCTGATTTTGATATTTGACTATTATTTATTATTTATTTATTTTTTTTGTGTTTAAATCCTTCAATGAACTGTATGCAGTATTGTGATTGTTTTCTTGTATTTAGAATTACAGGGTTGTAAAACTCTAAAACATTCTATAAGTTGGGCTCTGTAATTGTTAAGTCCGTGTAGTCTGTATTACTTTTTAGCACAAGACCATGCTCGCTAGCTAGATGTAGCATGCAGATAAAATAAAAACCAGTGGATATATCCTTCTGGGCTTTAGAAATGTAACGTTTATCAAGATTTCTAACAATTCTGCTGAGTGTATACGCTTTAGAATAAGCCTGCTGTTCTTGATTTCGTAAAAGGCCATTAGGGCTCTTGATTGTTTCGAATAATTCAGAAGATTTCAAATCCTCATCGTACCCACTTTCACACATCTCTCCCCTCAGAGCTTCCCATAAATTATCTTTCAGGGCCTTAACATCAACTTTTTTTGCTATTTTGGAAAATTTCAACGCCTCACTCATAGCAGGTGTCTTGGGGTTTTGAAACGATGGTGACTGCAGTAAGTCATCAAAGTTGTCTTCTTGTGGCCCAAAGTTGTCATAAAAATCCTCTTCTTCTGCTCGATCCAAATTTTGGGTGGTACTATTCCGAGAGGTGATGAAGTCTTCGTTAGTTGACATTTCGCTTCGCTTGAGATGTTTTTCAGTCCTTAAAACTGGTACATTAATAATCTGTTTTTTCAAAAACAATCTGATGAAATTTTTTGTATCAATATGCTTGTCATCGGGCAGTAAGTAGTGATCTTGAGATTGTCTTTCTGCCTTTGTCATATAAAGATTGGAATTAGACCCTTCCTTGAAAATCTCCAGCTCATCAAGAAACTCGGTAGATAAAAAGTCCACGCTTTTAAAAGTCTTGTTTTTCCTGGCGTTTGCATTGTCCTCTCCATGTAATTGAGAAGCCTCCTGTGAAACGTCATTGTGTTCTTTACCAGGATTGTTTTCCACAATTGAATTGAATGGTTGGAAATTTCTTAAGTTTTGAACCTTCCAGTGAGTCGGGCCTGCCCAAGATTTTCTTACTGCAGTGTCAAAGTAAGATAACACATACTTGTTCGGTAATCCTATTTTAGCGTGTGTCTTATCAATCCTTTGGTGAGATTCTGTATTCCTGTGACTAGGTAAATCACTGAGGAAGTTTCTAAGGCTTGTTCCAGTTATATCTTCAAAGACATCCTGGCAGTAATCTCCTATAACTGGTGTGAATCCGTCATCCTCACCAGTAATGGACGGTTCATGTACGGCAAGTTCTTCTTCTGGTAAAAGTTCGTGGTTCATTATATTATTATCAGGCTGTGAACTGCTATTAATTACAGAGTGGTCATCGCCTTCTAACGAATTATCCTCAAGATGTTGAGCAGTTAAAGGGGGCGACATTAAAAATGCGCTAGCCGTTTCCACTGTGTTGAGATTTTCTAATAAAGCAGTGGCGGTTTGTTGACCAGATATTACATGCCTTAACTGGTTCAACGAAGAGCAAAGTTGCAGGCTTTTAAAATTATCCAAATCATTAAAAAATTCAAAACGAAGATCCACTACATCCTCATTTGTAGGCTCGGATCGTTGTTCTGAGTTAACAGACGGAAAATCAAAGTTGTTGTTAAGTTGTTCAATGTTATCGTTAAGTTCTTCAATGTTGTCGCTTCTAAAAGACAACACTTCTATAAATTCTCTGTCTGTCCCGAATTTCTTTGCTTGACAGTTTTCCACCAACTCATTATGTTTCGTTGTTTTGTCTAGTGAAGTAAACACTAACCTTGCACCTTGGCCGGTATTTAATAAATTCATTAATAGATTTTTGGATCCACCTTCATCAAATTCGGATAATAGTTCTCCAAATAACGGCTCGATGACTAATTCAGAATCAAGCTTCTTCATTTTAATCTGAGTATCAAAGTCTGCTAAAGTACAATCCAAATTTCTCATGCGGCGCGCCTTTCTGCCTTGAGCTCTGTTCTCATTACTTTCAAAAGTGTCAGCGTTTTCTCTATTCTCCATTTCGTTCTTTCCATCACGTATGTTTAGTGTAACATTAGGGTTTTTGTTAGTTAAACCACTCAGTAACCTTCCAGTCTCTGTAGAAGCGGAGTCTACTCTAGAGGAATATATTTTGATACATCCATCCAACGTTGCAGAAGCTTTTTGAAAATTGATTCTTCCACCTTCTTTTAGAAAAGTCAACTCGTGAAAATAGTCGATTAATGCTAAATTCCAGCTGTTGGATGCATTAATCTTATTGCCCGTAGCCATTCGGATCAGTTTTTCGAAATCCTTACTCTCTTGAATCATCGTTATGGTAATAAAGTATGCGTTACAGAATGTCTCCACACTGCGAAGTGGTGAATTATATGTTTAAAAAGGTGGATTATTGAACGATGAGCGTACAGAACCAGATGTGATGAGGTTAGGATTGTAATTTTTGTTTAGAAACAGTAGTGCTATACGAAAAGCAGAAAGATTTCGAGGAGAATTATTGAAACTAGATCTACAAAAGTGCAGTGCTCTGCAATGGGGGGAGGGCTTAAAATCCAAATGGATTGTCTGCTGTCGCATTGTATAAGTTGGCTTGTTTCGGTTGTTGTGCTGGGCCATTGCCAAACCCAAAACCAGTGGGTTGGGTTTGCAGTTGTTGGGGTTGTAATGGCTGCTGAGAGATGCTGGTGTTTTGGAGCATGTTGGTCAGGCCATTCGCATTAGTGTTGAAATTGTTTATTGGCTGTTGCAGCGGACCGCCAGTACTAAAACTGGTTTGAGGCAAAGGTGTAACACCACCAGTTTTTTGTAGGGTTAGACCAAATTGGGACTGTGGTTGAAAACCGCCGGTAGCTTGAGCCCCAAAAGAAGTCTGAGGCAAGCTCATTGCACCGCCAGTCCTCTGCAATGGCATTATAGGACCACCTGTAGTAGCTTGTTGTATGAAACCACCAGTCATTTGGTTTCCGAAGGAAGCCTGTGGCATCATGTTAGCACCACCAGCCATTTGGTTGCCAAAAGATGGTTGAGGCATCATGTTAGCACCACCTGTGATTTGACCGCCAAAGGAAGTCTGAGGCATCATGTTAGCGCCACCTGTGAATTGATTGCCAAAGGAAGTCTGTGGCATCATGTTAGCGCCACCTGTGAGTTGATTGCCAAAGGAAGTCTGTGGCATCATGTTAGCGCCACCTGTGAATTGATTTCCAAAGGAAGTCTGAGGCATCATGTTGGCACCGCCCGTCAGTTGGTTGCCAAAGGAAGTCTGTGGCATCATGTTAGCACCACCAGTCATTTGGTTGCCAAAAGATGGTTGAGGCATCATGTTAGCACCGCCTGTGGTTTGACCGCCAAAGGAAGTCTGAGGCATCATGTTAACGCCATCAGTCATTTGGTTACCAAAAGAAGTTTGTGGTAAACTGATGGCACCACCAGTTCTTTGTAAAGGCATCATTAAACCACCAGTAGGTTGCATACCAAATGTGGTTTGAGGTAGTAATCCCCCTGTTGTAGATGCCGGGATTAAGCCGCCACTTGTTTTCTGAACTGGTAAGATGCCGCCTGTTGGTTGGATACCAAATGTTGTCTGTGGAACAACTACTCCACCGGTTCTTTGTAATGGTATTAAACCACCAGTAGCCATTGGCATCACCACAAAACCACCTGTAGACATTGGTAAAATGTTATGGCCACCGGTCTTGAACGGATCCAATGGTACCAGTGATGCCCCTGTCTTTGTGGGATCAAGCATGTTTCCATCCTTGGAAGAAGCACCAGTCTTTACGGATTCTAAATCCTTCAAATTTGGTGCAGGAATAGGAGTGTCTGATGTGGCGGTGGTGGTAGCAGCTGTCTTTTTCGGTTCCAAAGGTTGCAAATCTAGCAGATCCTGCATGGACCCAGTGAACTGGGACCTTGGTTGAGGCAAGGATGTTTCTGATTTGGCGGCAGGCCTTACAGTCCAGGCTTCATCATCTTGGGTGGTAGAAGAAGTAGGAGCAGTGTTTTGTGCCAAGAGCTGTCCAGTGACAGTACCACACGCTGGGGATGTACTGTTGTTAACCTTTAATGAGCCATCTGGTTCAGAAAACATACCACCATTGGCAGAAGTAGCAGAGTCTTGCTGAGGCTGCGAATCTCTTCCGAATTTTTTATCCAAGAACTTCATTACCCTGATTATGTCTCCTTCACGTAGGCCCAAAGTCCTTAGCAAAGAAGGTTGGATGTCGGGCAAAATTTCCTCAGCAATTTGTTCCCTTTCAAAATTGATGGTATAGCGTTGGCAATTGTTTACATCAACGCCACAGTTTAAGAAAAACTCAAACCAGTCATAATCCGGTTGTTTAGCTTGTTGTTTAGATGAGCCTGGACTGGATCTTGAGCTTCCTTGAGAGGCTACAGTGGGTCTTGGTGGCTTGATCGGTGGGAGCTCCTTTTCTTGGGCAGACCTGAGCGTCTCTCTTTCTTTGTCCAACAGGTCCCTAGCTCTTCTAAGCTCTTGCAACTCTTGTTCCCTCAACTTTCTATCACGTTCCCGTTCTTCTCTTTCTCTTTCACGCTCCTCCTGCTCTTTCAATTTTCTTCTTCTCTCGCGCTCTTTATCTTTGGCGCTAGCAGGTCCACCCTTATTGGTAGATGCCTTTGGTTTATACTTGTCCAGTGACATACCTGTTAACCTTTCCACGTATATAACGTCATCAGGAGATAACTTGTCTGCATTAACCGCAATCTTAACACCGTTAGCCTTGTGCAAATGGATTTTTCCATCTACACAACCAATGAATTCGGCATCAACCTTAAATGTCCCACTTCTATCGGCCCATATACGTGTCTTTTTAGGGTTGGGGAAACTCTTCTTGGAAGCATCTTTCTTGCTCTCTTTGTCACTCTTCTTTTTATGACCCAAGAACGAGGAGGCCCTCTCTCTAGCAGATTTTTTTTTCGAAGCGGAAACGTTTTGTTCGGCATCATCTTTCCACCCACCTAGTTCCACATCATCCTTGCTGATGTTATAGGCGCTGTTGTTGTTGCTCGATTTTTTTGGTGACTTGGTAAACTTCTTTAAATTACCCATCATGGTGGACAGCTGATTTATAGGCTCTACAAACTGTGCAGGAACGACACCTTGTTTTCCGGTGTCTACCGATTCACACATCCACCAATCCTTAGACTTTTTGTCATTTAAAATGTAAACCAATTGGCCCTCTTTGACGGACAACTCATCTGCAGATTCTCCGATAAAATCATAAATAATTTTGCCTTGTTTTCTGGATCCAGAAGACGAGGGACGGTTAACGTGTTTTGAAGCAGCCTCAACTTCGCGCAATCCGTTAGCGTTGTAAGCACCTTTTAATTCTGCTAAAACCGTCATGATGCGAATGGCGGTATCTGTGGTACCCGAGTGGATTTCCAAGCTTGCATAAGGGTTACTGAATTCCAAAAACACATGTTTCTTCTCGTTATTATAGGATAGTAGATTTTCGATGGACCACTGTTGTGGAGTTCCCTTGGCTGGAGTGAAAAAGATGGTGCTGTCATTAATGGCTAACTTTGCCTTTCTCTTTTTACGACCCTCCACTTCAAAGACATTCCAAGTATGGAAGTGAGAAGACGAGGCCGAGGCCGAAGCCTCATTGACAAGCCTGTCAGAGCTCTGCGGCGGAACTTCTTCCTCCTCATCTTCCTCTCCATAGTCGTAGCTGTCAATGACCTGTCTAGCTGGTTGTGGTGGAGGAATATCATCTTCATAAGAGGTTTGAGCCGGCCTTGTTGGTTTTGGTGGTGGTAACTCGTCCTCTTCTGCCTGTTGGTGATCGTCTGTCTCGATATTTATATTAGAGACGTCTGTAGTAGCTCTTGCTTGTTTAGAGACATGCTGAGGCGGAGGCGGAAAGCTGTTGGAACCCACTGGAGTCGCTTCGGAAATCTCGACGTAGTTTCCTGGCACAAACCCGATCTCGCCACTAGTCTTAGAGGAACACAATATCCAGTCCGGATCCCTATTATCGTAGACGTCGAATTCATCACCTTCGTGGAACAACAGTTCCTCATCCGGATTTTGTACTTGATCGTAGTCGTAAAGCGCTTTAGCATGAGAAATTACAGGTGCTTGTTCTATGTAGTTGTTGGGAACGAGGCCTACAGGTTCTTCTTGGTCGGTGCCAATAACCCGTTTTTTAACGGTCCACCAGTCGTCAACATCAGACTTCTGCAAAAGATAAAGCAGATCTTCTTCGTCGATGGCCAATTCTTCAGGATTTTGAGGTTGGTAGGCATAGATAGCCTTGTACACCCCTAAGAATGCAGTCATTTGGCTTTCTCTCTCCTTTGTTTTGTTTCTTTGACCTGCCTTGCCTTGCCTTTGTCGGTGTGGTGCAGGACAGACCAGGTCAGATCAAGAGGTTTTGCCCCTTTTCGTTTCACCATATTTTCGCATACACCCTCGTCCATAATGATGACGTTTCTCTCTAGTTAATGTGGTGGTGAGAAGGCTATATACATCTATCGCTATAAGGGAAAGTGAAGTATCAATAAATAATAAATATGTAATAATGGATCGTAGCATAGAAAATCGGGTGTAGATCGATCAGAAGCGGCTCCAGCCAAAACTACTGTTTTCTCGCTTTCAACCTGCGCGCCTCTTTTTCTAGTTCTTCGTTCAGCTGAGGGAAAAACCCTAGTAGAAACAAAGATTCGAATAAGATGAAAAAGGGGGCAGCGACCAGACTTTGGACCAAGTTGTCAATCAGAGCAGGTCTCCTTCTCTCGAATACACCGTGACCGATAAACTGGAAAATCCATCCTGTGCAAAAAATAGCCCAGGATGTCTTCAAGGATGGTGTCACTACGGAAGCATCGATCGAGTACTGTGCCAAAGCCAGTATTGCAAACGCTAATGGGCCAACGATGCGGTGCAGTGCGATGTAGTAGAGAGAAAACACTGCCACAAGAGCATGGCTTAACGTGAATCCGTTGGTCAAAGGTACATGGTTCAGGATCAGCATCGAAGAAAAGAGAATGGACGGGACGAATATCGAATGGATTAGAACATTGACCGTGTCGCTATGATAGGACTTGTAGAAAGCCAGCTGGGTATGTAAGTCAAGTATACCAGATTTCATGATTCGGTATCAGGTTAAAATGAAAGCTTTTGGGCAAGCCTTTGTCCATCAAATACTATTCGGATCTGGCTGGTTTGAACGTTTTTCGGGTTTATAGGATTTGGAAACCAAGAGCCTTCTTCGAACACTCCCTTTAGTGTATGGCGTACGATATGATCTATTTGTTGTTGGCTACTTTGACACTAGCTGCACACACACAGGGAAAGAGAATTGCACCGGTCGGGTGCCAAAATGGAATGTAAGATGCCACTGTAGGTAACCTGGCTATTTACCCTTTTTTTTTTTTTTTTTATGAAGGAAATACCAATATATCCAACTGACATAGATTTAGTTCGTCTATGTGGATATAAATCCCGCGTAACGTGCGAGGATTATATAGTCATGTACGATGTCGCTATTCACGTATGGTTAAAGCTCACCTTTTGCTTGAATTGGAAACCAACCATCTAGATTTGCCACCCTTTCCTTTCTTGACTACAACCCTACAGCAGACAATAACATTTTAGTACAAGCATACTGCCACAATCATGTCCGCTGCAGGTTACGACAGACATATTACTATTTTTTCACCGGAGGGTCGGTTGTACCAGGTTGAATATGCTTTCAAGGCAACCAACCAGACAAATATCAACTCTTTGGCCATCAGAGGCACTAACTGTGTCGTGGTTGTGAGCCAAAAGAAAGTTCCAGATAAACTTTTAGACTCGAATACCGTTTCTTATATCTTCAAGGTCTCTCCTCACGTGGGTATGGTCGCCAATGGTCCTATCCCAGACGCTAGGAATGCTGCGCTCAGGGCAAAGGCTGAGGCTGCTGAATTCCGTTACAAGTATGGTTACGATATGCCGTGTGATGTCTTGGCCAAGAGAATAGCCAATTTGTCTCAGATTTATACGCAGCGTGCCTATATGAGACCATTGGGTGTCATTCTGACGTTTGTGTCCGTCGATGAAGAAAATGGGCCTTCCGTTTACAAATGTGATCCTGCGGGCTACTTTGTTGGCTACAAGGCCACTGCGACGGGTCCTAAGCAGCAGGAGTTGGACACTTCTTTGGAGAAATTTTTCAAGAAGAATAACAATGGCAAGGACCATGTTCAAGAAGACGATTGGCGTAAGGTTGTGGAATTTGGTATTACCCAAATGATCGATGTTCTAGGCACAGAGTTTACGTTTAAAGATTTGGAAGTCGGTGTGGCTGTTGAAAACAGCTTCTTTACCTTAACCCCGGAACAAATTGAGGAAAGGTTGGTTGCCATCGCTGAGCAAGATTAAAAGAAGTAGTTTAGATTAAAGAATTCCTTATCTGTAAAATATGATCATTATCTCTTTTCTTTTCTTTTTTTTTTTTTTTTTGTTTTCACATTGTGTCTATTTAGTGTGTTCCCTCACCCTTTTATATACGTACTTTAACCCTTCATGCACATATGCGACTTCATATTCGTATGTTTTCTAGGCCCACTGAACCTGGCTTTGCACTTTTTGCATAATATCACTTTTTTAACGCCGTCTTTGCTGCCAGATTGTCTTTTCCTCACCGGTAGTTCTTGAACTTGAACGGTTGCTGATATGGGAGGGGTTGTCGCAAGTGTACTTCTGGCGTTCACGTTCACATACTTTGCGTAGACCTTTAAAGCATCCTCACATTGCAAGACCTTATGGAAGAAATGTGCAAAATCTGTACTTGACAATGTTTCCAATTGTTGTCTTGGAACATGGCCTCCTAGCAACGTATGTTTCAACTCATAACTTGTTGTAGAGCTGCTGTTTACATTGACTTTACCTAGATACCCGTGAACAGGCTCCAGCTTTTTCCCCACTGTCCCCTCAACCTCGTCTGTCCTTATCATGTCTCTTTCTTTCCTTACTCGTTCGTCATTTCTTACTAATACAGCTAGTTGTTCTGGTGGAAACGAAACTTTATCAGAAGCTTCTAACGCAGAAAGGTTTGAGATTGTGTCGTAATATCCAAAATCTTCGCTTCCTGCCTGTTTTGTTGCCATTTTTTTTTAAAAAAAAATTTATTTATCTATTATCTTGGATTATTGGATTATTATCTCAAAAACGTAAAGGTTCTAAGCCAGCCTCTGGCTATCAACATCATTTTGTTTGTATGTTTTTTTTTCTTTGTGAAATTTGTACGTTGCTCGTGCTTTACGACTTACAATCATCAAAGAAACTCCCATGCAGCAGTCGATGAACCTCACCGGCAAGAACATCGGCTTTACACATCCCTGTAGTAGCTCTAAACTGCAGGTTTAATTTCAAGGTTTGTACTTTATAATTTAGATGCGGGTTCAAGGTATTTTAAGCCGTCTAAGTCCCGTATTGCACCTTCCGGCTATCGTGTCATCTGTGGCACAAGTACATTAAAACTTTATTACCTACGGGTAGTTCAGATGGAATATGGGACGTCGACTAGCAGTACCAGGATGCTTTTCCGAGAACCATTGGAACTAGAGTTTTAGTGTCGGTAAAATAAACTACATGCGTCAGAGCCATGCATGAATTTAGAGGAAAAGACTGGGAAGGAACCCAATCAGAACACTTTTTGGGTTGGCAGTCGAGTCGAATAATTTCCTTGACCTTTTATACAAAAACTCTTGACCATAGGCGTACGTTTTTATTTTTTAGGCAATGAAATACTGTAGGCCAATTTTTTTTTTCTACTGTCAAGTATTAACAAAAAGCGCATCAACCCTGGTGGGTTGCGATACTTTGGACACCATCAAAAACTGAAAAACTGTGCAAGGCATTGTGAACAGACGATACCCGGTAGAAACTCTGGTTACTTGGATACCTATCTAAATCTACAATAATGATATGAATGGCCTTTAATGCACTTTTGATTTCAAATTGGAACTTTGAAAGGTCTTCAGTGATGCTTGTTGGGAAATTAGAGGGAAACGTGAGCGTCAATGAGACCGGGAATAGCTAAAAAAAAAAAAAAAAAAGGAAACAGTGCATGTTGGAACATAGAGGTACTATCAGACTTGTTGGATACAAACCTGGCAGGCTACAAAAAAATTTGACAAGTCGATCTGGCTTATGGTGTGTATCAATTACAAATGATTTCAGAGGCCGTCACTCATAATTATATCGGCGACTCAACGCCTGTACTGATTGGTGATTGTACTGAAATATGAGAGCTACTCATTATCAGTTCTCTTTTTTAAAAAAAAACAACCAGGGATTCAAAACTGCCATAACTTCTATGCTGATGTATAAAGCACGGATAGCATCTGGGATGTTCAATTAATTTTTTCACATTGTATTGGTATGGGTTGTAATGGAAGTAGCACATCCATGAAATGCTACTCTTTATTTGCTATTAATCCGAAAGGTTTCCATTCGCTAGTGCCCGGACACTAAGTGTAAAAAATCGTATTCATAAAAATAAAATGAAGCTTTTACAGAGACTATAGTATATACGTGCACATAGTTGGCATTCTAACTTTTAATCTATTCGCCATTTTCAAGGCCCTCGGAAGATAATAATAAAAAAAAAAGGTACTTTTACATAAGGACGGAGAACAAAGCTTCCTACAAAGGCAAACGTTGGAAAATTGCCTCAGAACACATAGGGAATGAACAGGTAAGGACATTCTTTGGTATAAGCCTTCCAATCGTCGCCATACTTTCTTTTACACTTGTTTTGGTCTCTCACTGCCCTGTGGATAAGAACAACGAAGAAGAAAACTGGGAAGAACCATGGGAAAACAGAGTTGAATCCACAGGAGAGTGCCCATACTAGAGACTGTGTCCAATCAGCGGTGTAATGGATCTTCCTGGCTAACTTGTACCACCCATCGATCAATAGATAAGAACCATTTTTTGTGACCATATACTTAGGGTTCTTCAACACTTGTCTTGGTAAGTATGGGAAAGTCTTTCTAATGCGTTTGTCACCAGCCATCTGCTTTCTAAATGCGTTCTTTTGAGCATTAGCAGTGTCAAAAAAGTAGTAAGCAATCAACAACACAGCGTACAAGGACACGTTATAGTACCATGACCAGTTGTATTCACTTGGGTTATGGTAGTGCAGGTACAATGTGCAATGGCAGTAAGTGTATGGGACACCGGCAATGTTCCAGAAAATTAACATAAAACCAAATTTTTCATAGGCCATATCCCAAGTTGGAACAATTAGTTCTTCACCTTTGGCGCAAGCATTGGCGTACAACCAGTGGGCCAGTAGCACAACACCTAGCTGTGGGGTTAGGTAGCCGTAAGTTTCAATTTGCTTGAAACTAGCAGACAAAGTTAAGAAAAACAAGGTGAACCAAGGTAATCTGACTTCGAAGAACATTTTTAAATCCAAGATACCCCAACGAGGATTCAATGGGGCGCCCATGAAGAAATCGTACAAGTGGTTACCGGTCATACGATGATAATCGCCTGAAACAAACAAAGTCCATAGGTATAGTACAATGGAAAACGCGAAACCAGAAATGATTGCACAAGTCATGATCTCACCGAACAAATCGATAATAGTGTACAACTTGAAAACGCCCGTGACGTGCAGAACCACAAGGATTGTAGTGGTAGTGTAAAAAGTCCACATGGCATTGCAATAATAAGGCAGCTGTTTGTTTTTCAAATGGGTTAATGGTTGGCCCTTGGTCCAAACACCAGGCAAAGTGTAGTAGAACACGATTTGAGCGGCCCAAAAGATCAAAAAGATAGTCCAAGAGTAGCGGGTTGGTACACCATGCTGCAAGAAAATTTGGTATAGTTGGGTAATAAACTGCTTCCAAGTCTGGCCCTCGGCAGGTAATGCGACTGCACCATTGTAGAATTCAGCACAGATCCACATGTACCACATCAACAATGGGAAACCAATCAGCATGCCTACGACACCAGGCACACCACCAAATTCATACTCAATCTCTTCTGGTTTCAAGTATTTTCCCTGAGGTAAAAAATTCGCAACAGGTTTATTTTCTCCCTTCTCACTGGACATGATTGCTGGGTGTTTATCAATATTTTAGATCTATATCTCGAGCAAATGGTATAGTTGTCAAGTTTCAGAAAAAGAAAATAGTGTATCGAGGCACGCTTAACGATACGCGTGTTAAACGGAAAAGCAATAATTACCGCAAGATCACATACCATCATACGATGAAGAAACCTCTCTTCCATCCAAACTTTGAAATGCCTCGAAGGGTTCTGAGGAACTTGGATTAAAATGCTCAGGTCCTCAATTGGAACACATTCAAAATCGATTTATTTCTCATTGAATGCTCTGAGTTTCTTTTTTTTCGTCGTAAAGTTCATAGGTTTAAGGCTATAACCATCTATAAACAAGTGGTTTCCGACAATAAACCGTTATATAAGGGATAGTTAAAGCGTTTTAAAATAGTATACAAAAGAAAAATTTTCTCAAAAGTTAAATTTACAAAAGTTATACAATATACAGGTTTCTGGTTTTTCGTTTTCCCTTCTTTTTTTTTATTTTTTTTCTTTAATTTGATTTCTCAATTGGCTTGTCTTTGCTCTCAAGATCAGGTTCTCTACTCAATTTGCAAGATAGCCATGATTCTTCTACCATGAGGTGTGTTTCTAACAGGCCCAACCAATAAAGGCTTTAGGATGTCGTATAGACGTTGGTATAGGTATTTGTTAGACTCGTGAGCAATATCCAATGCAGTTTGTAAAACGTAGTTACCAAATCCATCATGTAAAAGCTGCTCGATGCCAGATTCTCCGCCACGGTTTAACAATTCAGTTATAGTAATTTCCGAAACCACTGGAGTACGCAAAACCTTTTCGATTACATTGGAACCAAACTTGTGTAGAGAGAGTTCGATAACCCTTGGCCTCAACAAGTTGACAATCTTGTTGGTATACTCGGAGTCCGTGCCCTCGCTTTCTTTGGTTAGGATGTACTGAACCACATAGTTCCCAAAAGGATCTATGGTCAGCTCATCAACGTTTGCTATAACCTTCTCGCATAGTTGTCTGCGCTGCTCTTTGTCACCGTGGTCCAAACAACGTTGTAGTACACAGCAACCGTGTCTATGTGTGGCAATTTTGACACACTCGCGGCAAGCAGCGTCAAAAATAAACTGGGAATCCTGTGGATCCAATTTCTGTAGACACTTTTGAACGACGTGGTTACCGTTCAAATCTCTGCTTAACTCAACGATGGAGTTCTTCAAGGATTGAACGATGATAGCAGCTTCTTCTTCGGTTCCAATACATTCAACCAGTTTTTGTAAAGCCCTTGTGCCGTGAGGGTCGAGGGAAATGTAGACGAATTCTGGAGAGGTTGATTTCACCAAGATGATACGTTGTTCATTGCTGACTCTTTCGAGTAGTTTTTGAATCAAATAGTTACCAAAGGAATCGGTCATCAATTCAACGGCGTACTGCTTGGTTTCTTCGAAGATAGCTGTGGCGGCTTCATCGCCCTTAATGTCCAACTGTTTTTGTAAAAAACGGCATCCATGTTGGTCCTTACACAACGAGTAAATGTTACCGATGTAGTCTTCCAATTTAGCATCCGCATACTTAGAAGCATCTTCGCCCTTGCGATGATGATAGCTTCTTTGGCCATGGTTACTATTGCCACCTCTGTTGTTGTGATGCCTGCGGTTACCTTGATGGTTTTGGCTGCTGTTGCCGCGATTCATCATTTGATGGGGGTGTGCTGGAGAGACATGATGGTGAACCATAGGAGCAAATGGATGACTACCGTACATCCATGGTGCCGGAGCACCTGCACCTGGTGGCGCGCCGCCGTTCATCCCTGCTGTGGAAGTGGGGTCGACCCCTGAGTTTTCCAAGCCTTCGATTCCTGCAGCAGAGGCGCCAACTTGCGATTGCAAATGTGGTGGCGGTGGCATGTTTACGGGCTGGTTTGTCAGAGGAGTGCCAGGAATTGGGGAAAAGGACTGGAAGGGGGAAGTGAATCCATAACCTGGGAAAGGAGATGGGATACCATAGGCCTGAGCAGATCCCGGAGGTGGATGGCCTGATAAAACGGGATTTGGTTGTAATAATGGACCACCGTAAGGATAAGCTGCAGCATAAGCCATAGATTGAGCCTGCTCACCATTTGAGCCCTTGCCAGACTTTTCGTTTCCCTTTGTTGGAGAATCTAGAGATTCACTCTTTTCCAAGGAGATACCTTGGGCTCTATCAGCGGCCGAAGTCGCAGATAACAGATCGGTATTTGAAATGGCATGGAAGGTTTGCCTTCTAGAAGTGCTCGACGCAGGAGCTGCAGCCTCGTCGAAGGAAGCGTCATCTACTGCAACAGCATTGTCATCTGCAACAGCAAATGAAGAGCCACGGATGAACTTGTAATCCTGTTGTCCACTAGCCAATGGCGCACCTGGAGCTGCGGTAGAAGCAGCAGCCACAGCTGTGGCCGTTGTCGGGTCACTGCTTGTCCACAAAGGTTCGGCAGCTGGCAAGTTGATGTCTAAGCCGTTGGGAACCGGTTGAGGATGAGGAGAAGAAAACATCGGAGCGCCAGTTGGAGGCATGAATTCGTTGTTGTGATTGGATTCGTTTACGTTGGGCGCGCCAAACATCCCGGCATCAGCGGAGCCTGGGGCATGGAAAAACCCGGTATGATGAGGCAGGTGCATCATGTGGGGATAGTGGTGGGGTGGAACAAATCCTACACTCATCATTTGAGGTGGAGGATGGAACATACCGCTTGGACCAGTAGGATAGTTGTCTGCAGAAACTTTGATTGGATCAACGGAATCACCCAAAGCAACCACGCGGCCGGTGGATGTAGGACCCTCTAGATCATCCAGGTGAAGCTGATCCAAAGCAGCGTTGATAGTTTCGGAAACTTCAGCGTCTGCAATGGCGGCAGCAGCAGCGACTGGTTGAGATTGTTGTTCTTGGTTTCGGTTTGAAGCTTCAGACATAGACTTGGTTTGTTTTGTTTTATAAATCAACTTTCTTGTGGATAATGTACAGATATATGCAAAAAAACAGGGTTTCTAAAGTACAGGCAATGCTCTTTTCAACACTTGAGAAAGTAATGTACAGAAGTATGGTACTCGTTGAGTTGGTATTCTCTAGAAAGCAAAGCAAAAACTAAAATACAGGGTTAATAATGTACAGGGAAAAAAGGATATTTTTCAATTATTGTTTTCAGAATGAAAGAAACTCTTTTATTTGGCTCCTTTGCAGGCTATTCAATGGTTGTCTTCTTCTCCTTTACAATGTGACAAAGGTGGGTAGATTGGTTTCTACGGATCATTGAGTTCTGGAGCCGTGTCCAGCATTGGGAAGGAAAAAAGGAATGGAAGGGAGCAGGAAAATTTTTCACCGTTACCCGGAACATTATTTTGTGTATCACGGAGCACGGATACTATACTTACCCATTCACGTGCAAACGCATTCTGCTTACACCTGCAATTGTGTGTTGCAGCAGTCTAATCTGGATTGGATGCTGCCCAGGTTATGGCATGTGAGGAGATCCCGTCGTTTATGGTCTCTTGCGCTGAAGGCTGCCCGGAACCGTTTCGGCTTCCTGAGACATTGACAGCCAGCTTCTCGAACACGATGCTGTTTTCTGATATTTTATCACGTGTTTACTCAGAAATAAGCGTAGTGACAGCCTTTCAGCGTTATGTGCCAAGAGCTGCTCTCGAGAGCCTGATATCGACGGCACTCCATGAGTCGGTGTCCCTTGCCTTTCCAAAGGTATGTCACACCACTCGGCTTCGAAAGAGGTGTATGCATATATATATATATAACGGTGCTGCTGTCAACTTTCCATGTACATGTACATATCTGGTTGTTGAAAAGCAAGTCACTACTGACTGATACGTTGTAATGCCTTTTGTACAAGACTACAAACCAATACCTCTAAAGAACACTAACTTGTTCAAACCAATCAAGATTGGTAACACAACGGTTCAACACCGTGTGGTTATGCCTCCTTTGACTAGAATGAGAGCTCATCACCCGGGTAACATTCCAAACAGGGACTGGGCTGTCGAGTACTACGATCAACGTTCGAGAAGACCAGGTACGATGATCATCAGCGAAGGTGCTTTCCCATCTCCTCAATCGGGTGGTTATGATAACGCTCCTGGTATTTGGTCTGAAGAGCAGATCACCGAGTGGAAAAAGATCTTTGCCAAAATCCATGAGAACAAGTCTTTTGTTTGGGTGCAACTGTGGGTTCTTGGTAGACAGGCGTTTGCCGATGTTCTTGCCAGAGACGGTCTACGCTATGACTCTGCTTCTGACGAAATTTACATGGACGAGGACTCCAAGAAAAGAGCTTTGACCTCTGGCAACAAACAACATGGTATTACCAAGGATGAGATCAAGCAATACATCAAGGAATACGTCCAAGCTGCTAAGAACTCCATCGCTGCTGGCGCTGACGGTGTTGAGATCCACAGTGCTAACGGTTACTTGTTGAACCAGTTCTTGGATCCTATTTCGAACAAGAGAACCGACGAGTACGGTGGTTCCATCGAAAACAGGGCCCGTTTCACCTTGGAGGTTGTTGACGCTGTTGTCGATGCCATTGGCGCCGACAAAGTCGGTATCAGATTCTCTCCTTACGGTACCTTTGGTAGCGTTTCCGGTGGTTCTGACCCTACCCTTTTGGCTCAATACGCCTATGTCATCGGTGAGTTGGAAAAGAGAGCCCATGAAGGAAAGCGTCTGGCCTTTGTGCACTTGGTCGAGCCTCGTGTTACCAACCCATTCTTCACAGAAGGTGAAGGTGTCTACAAGGACGGTACCAATGACTTCGTCTACTCTATCTGGAAGGGTCCTATCATCAGAGCCGGTAACTACGCCTTACATCCTGAAGCTGCCGCCAGGGACGTGGGCGTTGACGAAAGAACTTTAATCGGTTATGGTAGATTCTTTATTTCCAACCCTGATCTGGTTGACAGAGTGGAAAAGGGTTTACCACTAAACAAGTATAACAGAGATCTGTTCTATGCAATGACTGACAAGGGTTACACTGATTACCCGACTTATGATGAAGCCATTAAGTTAGGTTGGGGTAAATAAACGTAAGGAAAATATTTTAGATAGACGAATAGTTTTATAAACTTATAATGATGTTTTGTGATATGAAAACTTGTAGTGCTGCGATTCAACTGCTTTGGTACTCAACAAGACAGTCTGTCCTTGGCCCGTTGCCATGGAAAAGGGAGCCATAAACGACAAAGACGGCACGAGACTCTCGAGCATAGACCTAAATACGGTTTCTAGCTACGGAAAAAAAAACATTAGTGACAATATCGAAAACATTACATTAATCAAACTACTATAAAAATTAGTGTGCGTGCGACTGTGTGTGTGTGTAATAATATAAGTGTGTGTGTGTGTGTGTGTGGTAACTTAATTAATAAAAACATAACAGTGTGTGTGTGTGTGGAAAGTAAAAATAAAGTGCGTGTGTGTGTGCAAAAAATTAAGAATTAAAAGGGATATCAAAAGTTTTTTTTTTGGTAAAAATGTATCAAGTCCCAGAAATGAATAATAAAAAAAAGGTAGTTGATTAAAATCAAACCAGTAGATTAAATCAACACGATAACATTTAGTGTTCCTTCTCGTGTTGAGTAGAGACTCTTTGCATAGCAACCAAGAAGTCTTCAACGGATCTGGAGGTTGGCTTCTCCTTCATTGGCTTACCGTTCATCAATCTGTCAAAGGATTCAGATTCAGACATCATGTAGTAAGCACCACCCATGACACAGAAGACACCGAAGGAGAAGATCCAAACACGGACGACAGTAACGATGTCATTCCAGTTTTGAGACCACCAGCCGAACAAAGCGAACATAGTGGCAATGATGTCGACGATGAAGACGGCACCAGATAATTGCCAAGATGGAATAGAGGACCAGAATGGACCGGCAGCTCTGGTGATGAAAATCAACCAGTTTTCAGTCAAAGAAATTTGCAAGAACAAGACACCATCGATAGAACCAAAGTTTTGGATGATACCACCCTTTGGAACAAACATAGTAGTCAAGGTAATCCAAGTACCAACAGCCAAAATGACACCCAAAATGATGGACATACCCCATAATCTTGGCAAGTTCCACTTGACAGGCTTTGGAGAGTATGGAGCATTGTCGTAAGCAATGGCCAAAGTAGCAACATCAGCGAAAATAGCAATGAAAACAACCAAGTCAATGTTCAAAGATCTGTTCAAAATAGCAATCCATAGACCCAAGAAAATTTCCAAATGTAGGGACAAAGCGATACGGTAAACAACATAAGAGTACATTCTGTGGAAAATTTGTCTGGAGGTCTTCAAAGCATCGATAATAGCAGACAAACCAGGAGCCAAGAAAACAATATCAGCAGCAGATCTAGCAGCATCGGTAGCACCTTCGACGGCAATACCGGTATCAGCCTTCTTCAAAGATGGAGCATCGTTAACACCGTCACCAGTCATAGCAACCAAGTAACCTCTTTGTTGCAAGATTTCAACGACACTGTATTTGTGTTGTGGGAAAACTTCAGCAAAACCATCAGCATTTTCAACAAAATCGGCCAATTCGGAACCTGGCATGTCACCACCACCGCCTAGACCTAACCTTTCAGCATTGTAAATGTTAGTACCCAAACCCAATTGACGACAAGTTTCCTTAGCGATACCAACGGCATCACCAGTTAACATCTTAACTCTCAAACCCAAGTGTCTAGCTTCGTTGACAGTTTGAGCAGTGTCATCTCTTGGAGGATCCATACATGGCATAACACCCAAAATTTCCCAGTGACCTTCACCTCTCTTTCTAGCAACACCCAAGGCACGGAAACCTCTGGAAGCCAATTCAGCAACCTTGTTTTCGTAGTTTTCGTGGACATCTTCAGGAATTGGGTGGTCTTCTTCGACAGTCTTCAAGACGAACAATGGAGCACCCTTAACACAAACAATTCTTTCACCTTCTGGAGATTCAACAACAGCAGTAACCTTCTTGGAAACAGGGTCAAATGGGTGGAATTCCAAAACCTTGTACTTAGTCAAAGCAGCCTTAGCTCTTGGGTATTGAGCCAAAGATTTCAAGAAAGCCTTGTCAATAGCATCCAAACCCTTCTTCTTTCTAGAAGCGGCCAAACAAGCAGTCAACATCAAGTCATCTGGGTCAACACCTTCAACAGTGTATGGTTCGTGCAAAGACAACTTGTTCTTGGTCAAAGTACCAGTCTTGTCGGAACACAAGATTTCGACACCGGCCAAAGATTCAATAGCAGACAATTTTTGGACAATGGCTTGCTTCTTAGCCAAGTAAGCAGCACCGACGGCCATGGTGGTGGTAACGACAGCTGGCAAACCGACTGGAACACCGACAATGGTGATAGCCAAGGTGTATCTCAAAATTCTGACAATCTTGTTGGTTCTGTAGAAAGAAGCAACCCAGACAACCAACAAAGTGACAATAACCAAAACCAACAAAATAGTACCGATACCGTTCAAGACTTCGGTAAAGTGACCGGTACCACCAGCAGCCTTGTTAACCAAAGCGGCAGCTCTACCAACGAAAGTGTTGTCACCAGTAGCAGTAACAACCATGAAACCTTCACCTCTCTTAACAGTAGAAGAAGAGAAAGCGGCATCACCGAATCTCTTGTCAACAGCCAAAGATTCACCAGTAATAGCAGATTGATCAATTTGAATGAAACAGTCTTCAGTGATCAAACGACCATCAGTTGGAATAACAGTACCATCTTCTAATTGCAAAATGTCACCTGGAACGATTTCGTTAGCTGGAATTTCGACCAAGCTACCGTCTCTGATGACAATAGCAGAGTTAGCCAAAGTCTTCTTCAATTCATCGACAATGGAACCGGCTTGGTATTCTTGGATGAAACCAACACCAGCGTTTAAGAACAATAAACCACAGATAACACCGAAATCGACCCAATCTTCTAAACCGGCAGCCAAAATAGCAGCGGCCTCCATAACGAATTGAATTGGACCAACGAAGAACATCAAGAACTTGACAACCAAGTTTTCAGATTCTTCGGCCATTTGGTTCAAACCGTACTTCTTTCTTCTCTTCAAGACTTCGTCAGAAGTCAAACCGTAAGATGGATCGGTTTGCAATAATTCCTCAGGAACTGGTCTAGCGGTACCACCGGCATGTTGTTCGTCTTCAGACTCATCATCCAAAGCGTGGTTGGATTGCAAGTCTTCGATCAATTGATCGATGTCTTCATCTTCGTCGTCAGATTCAACTGGAGCGACTGGCTTTTCCTTAGTTGGTTCTGTTGGTTCAGACATTCTAGAAAAAAAAAGGAACAGTTAGTTGATGAAATAATTTAATGAAAAAAAAAAACCAGAGCAAATTGAGAAATGAGGGCAAGGGATTATACGGGTCCTTTTTATATCTTCGAGCCTGTCGTTTGTTGCCCTTCGAAAAAGGGCGTAACAGAAAAAAACCACGCAGTTAGATAAGCGAGGAGCTGTTGGACTCTTAGGCGAGAACGGTGTAGATCGCTGTATACGATGACTGTTGCGGCATTTTACTCGAACAGGGAAGGACAATTTCCTTAATGAGACTAGAAAAAAACAGGTCGTATTTCTTTTTATTTCTTAATTGCTCTGGATGCGTGCAGATAGCATGCCTCTTAGTAAGTAATCAAAAACATACTTTTTTATCAATTACCTGAAGAACAGCGTAGTGCTTTTGTAAAAAAAATATCACTATCAGCTATTTGAAACAAGAGAAAGGGAAGCTAGAGGAGAAGGATCTATTCACTCTGGCACCGGTTTTTATAGTCTCATTGCGTGAATTTTGTTTTGCAAGGTGTGTGCGTGTTATCTCTTGGGCAATTTTTTTTTCCTGCACTGGAGACATGTCTGAGAGACATACACACTATTTACAAATTTCCTAAAGAGCGAGTGCTTGCTTGTTTGGGTTTATCCGTAAGTGGTTAGCTCCTGCTGTCCTTCCTTGACGTCACGGCCCAGCACAGAGACAAAGGAAAAAATTCACTCAAGAGGAAAGGGAATCCCGGGTTCCAATTGGTCGACAAACAAAAGAAAAATAAAAAAGAAAAAGAACACATATTCTCTCGGATTTAGTGACGTCGTTTCCGTCGTTCACTCAATTTTTTGGTAAGGCTGATAAGAGGGACATTGATGATTAACTAAGTGAAACACCTCGGATGGATGCTGAGACCCATTAGAACCTGGAATGGGAATTCTCCAGGCGTGGCACGAGACGTGCGATGAGGTGGGCCAGAAGTGGCTTTTCCTTCGAGTACCCTTACGATGGCAAGTCATTTGCCAACTATGCTAACTAATACTACACTGGCAAAAATTTGATAATGTCTGCTATCGCAGACAAGATCACAACGTGGCGGGAAGTTAATTAGTGGCACTTTTGTTATCTAACTCATATTACCAAGATACTTTTCACTTTTTCCCTCTGTCCATTCTCTCATTCGTCCTAATTTTTTAGGGCACCAAAAGAACAAAAAGGAAAAAAACCAAAAAAAGAAACGGGAAAAAAAGAAGGACAAAAATCCCCCAACAGCTCCTGATGTCGCTCTCCTCGGCCACTTTCTGTCTTTCTGTCTTTCTGTCTTTCCGTTTCCGTCTCTCCTTCCTATCCCGAAGAGGGTATCTTCCGGCAACTTTCTCCCTCGAAAGAGCCCTTAACATTTTAACGAAAAGCCAAGGTGTTGGCGAGGGAAGAAAGCGCAGATTTTTATCGATAGTACACATGAGCTACATACCCATCTAACCTCCGTTATCTTATTCTGGTTTGCGTTTTGGTTTGGAGGACTTCTAATCTTTTGGCCTCACAATGTATTCGACTTTTTTTGCAACAGCGATCCCTCTGCTATCGACTCCTGTTCTGCGATGAACCTATTCTAGTCCCTGAGGCTTCTTCCAGAACAGCCGTTGCTCAGCTGCATTAGCAGCATCGTCCGCTGTCCTAATGTCAAGTAGAATCATTTACAAAACTACGTAACCGCTCTTCGTATAGTTTTTTAGCTTCATTACCTCTTGATGGGAAACTCGTAAATTCGTACAGAAGAGAATAGAGATGGACCTTAGAATTCTTTGAATACTACATTTTGCATTTAACGATCATCATGGCGGGTCTTCTGCGACTTTTCTACACCAACAGGCTTCTAGAGCTGGCCTTATTGCAGAGGCTTATACAGAAATATATGCTCCCTCGCCGTGTACTATACGAGGTTGTAGAATTTACTCGTTACCTTGTTGACAATGTTTTATGCCTTAGCTTCAATCCATTTTTTTGCTACACTATATGCCTCAAAGATTCGCCTTGAACTCACGTGAAGCCGATTTTCTTTAGGCAGTTGGGTAAACACTATCCTGTACGGTGTTATCTCTTTGTTTTTTTTTTTCATGTGAAAACTGTGCAGGTCCTCCCTGTTTAAGAAAGGCTCTAACTCAAGTTGGTGATTATCAATTTTCGATCTATCGTAGTCTGGATAAAATCGGTAACAGAGCTCATTTTCATTAATACCAGCTTTCTATCGTGTTATTTTTCTTAGTGGTGTTCTTTCCATTTGAGTTGCCCTATACTTTTTTTCTTTTTTTTTTTAATCTTGATTAAAGTGGGGATGATTTTTGTTTACCTCAAAACAGTAAACTTTAAGTATACATGAGAAGATGTAACTCGTTTTCCGTAAATAGTTTATACAAAGGACGCAAAGACGTATAAGGGGAAAAAAACAGAAACAAAAAAACAAAAAATAAGAAAGCCATTTTAGACTGTTGGACAATCAATTGATCACCCACCAAGCCCGTGGTTCTTTGAAAACGTCTCGTATCTAGGATAGTAAAACATTGTAAAACATGAAATGAAATATGGCCTAGCGTATGAAATACATTCTTATATCTTGGACTTTCAAGAAGAGTGACTGGAAAGTATATTTAAAATGCTTGTGTCAAATGTACTATCAGATGTCTTTAGTCAGGCATGGAATATCTGTTGAGATCAACAAATATATCGTCAACCACGAACTATACCACATTGTTCCATGTATTTTCTGTTTGTTAACAACTTTTGATTTTTCTAGTAAATTGGGGCTCACTGGAATTACTATACAATTGCTGCGCTCAATTCTGGATAGGCCTTTTCATGCTACCTTATCCTTGCTTTCCAGTTGCCTGTCACTATATTACCGCTATAAATTCCCCTATCTAGGAAGTTGACGCGATACGTAATTGTTGGCCGAGATGGAAAGAAAAATAAAAAATAAAAAAAAAAAAAGATAAAAGAGGTACGGAATCTAAGAGGTTACTCTTCGATACACTCAAGCAACCAGTAACATTGCCGTTGACTAATATCTCAATGCCAGTTAACTACCCAAAAGAATTTCAAGGTTTCGCCATTACTGACCCAAAGGACTGGGCTAATCCAAAGTTGACGTCTTATGAGCCAAAGAATTTTGAAGCTCATGACGTGGACATCGAAGTTGAATGTTGTGGTATTTGTGCTTCTGAATTGTTTTCTCTAAAAAATGAGTGGAAACATGAACCACTGGCTTGTCTGTCTTCTTCTTACGGCCCAAAGTCTCAAGTCGTAGGCCATGAAGTGGTTGGGAAAGTCGTCGCTGTTGGTTCCAACGTCACCTTGTGCAACATTGGTGACAGAGTCGGGCTAGGCGCTCAAGCCTTTTCCTGTATGAAGTGTTCCCGTTGCAATTCAGGAAATGAGCAATACTGTCCCCAAGCCGTTGGTACATACTGCTCCAGATATGCTGATGGATATATCTCCCAAGGTGGGTACGCTTCTCACGTTAGAGCCCACGAACAGTTTTGCTTCCCAATCCCTGATGATATTCCATCCGAATTGGTTGCTCCTTTGCAATGTGGTGGCTTGACTGTGTACTCCCCAATCAAGAGAAATATCGAAGGTGTCAAAGATCCTAAAGTTGCCATCATCGGTATTGGTGGTTTGGGCCATATGGCAATCATGATCTCTAAAGCGCTAGGCGCCGAAGTGACTGCTTTCTCCAGAGGTTATTCAAAGAAGGAAGATGCTTTGAAGATGGGCGCTCATCACTTCATCGCCACCGGAGAAGAAGGCTGGGAAAGTGGGTTGAATGACACTTTCGACCTGATTTTGAACTGTGCTTCTTCTACTACCTCTTTGGACTTGAACAAGCTTCTTCCATGCTTGAAAATTAACAGAAACTTCATTTCCGTAGGGTTACCTCATGTAGACGAAGACTTCAAAGTTAAGCCATTCTCTTTTTTCAGCAATGGTTGTTGCATTGGCTCTTCCAAGCTGGGTTCTAGAGAAGAAGCCATTGAACTGATGGAATTGGCCACCAAACACAACTTTAGTCCATGGGTTGAGACTATCAAGGTCTCCGAGGCTGGTGTCTCCGAAGGTTTGACCAGACTTGATCAAGGCGACGTTAGATACAGATTCACTCTGACTGGATTTCACGAATTCTTTGGCACTGGTGACAACTAGTCAGAGTTTGTATATGTATAGCTAGTCCAGTTGTATAGAAAGAAAAAAAGGGGACATTAAATAATTCAGAGACTTTCACCGTTGTAACCCTCCTATAAAGACATTTCTCCTTCTCGTTTAACCTCCAAGGTAAATACTTTAAGCCAAAAAATGTGGACGCAACCGGAGTCGAACCGATGACCTCTTCCTTGCAAGGGAAGCGCGCTACCAACTGCGCCATGTGCCCATGTAAAACGTTGATGTAGTCTCTATGAGACATCTGTTTTATTCACAGGTTGACCGACTTCATCTTTCAACAACTTGTTGTACCGACAGCTCTATTGGACAAAGTCCAGAACAGAGTGTAAAAAGATGGACCTTAGATTACAGAAAAAGTTTTGAGGTGTTGGAACTGTTGGAACGAAATACAACTATCGACCATCGACTAGTATTCGTGTTACTAGTATATTATCACACACGGTGTTATAAGGTGACATAAAGAATGAGAAACAGTCATCTAAATTAGTGGAAGCTGAAACGCAAGGATTGATAATGTAATAGGATAATGAACCAGAAACATATAAAAGGAAGAATATCTGTATGTAGAATTAGCGACTCCCTTTTCTGGATTCCTAGAAAGGTGAGGAGAATTTCTAGTATAACCATATACCAATTATTATAGCCTTAACCAAAAATGGAATCTCAACAATTGTCCCAATATTCACACATTTCTCAGGAACAAAATACAACTATTGACCATCGACTAGTATTCATGTTACTAGTATATTATCATACACGGTGTTATTGTTGGAACGAAATACAACTATCGACCATCGACTAGTATTCGTGTTACTAGTATATTATCACACACGGTGTTATAAGGTGACATAAAGAATGAGAAACAGTCATCTAAATTAGTGGAAGCTGAAACGCAAGGATTGATAATGTAATAGGATAATGAACCAGAAACATATAAAAGGAAGAATATTTGTATATAGAGTTATCGACTCCCTTTTCTGGATTCCTAGAAAGGTGAGGAGAGCTTCTAGTATAACCATATACCAATTATTATAGCCTTAACCAAAAATGGAATCTCAACAATTGTCCCAGTATTCACCTATTTCTCAGTTATAAGGTGACATAAAGAATGAGAAACAGTCATCTAAGTTAGTGGAAGCTGAAACGGAAGGATTGATAATGTAATAGGATAATGAACCAGAAACATATAAAAGGAAAGAGAATATATGAATAATTGTATATAGAGTTACCGACTCCTTTTCTGGATTCCTAGAAAGACGAGGAAAACTTCTAGTATAACCATATACCAATTATTATAGCCTTAACCAAAAATGGAATCTCAACAATTGTCCCACTATTCACCCATTTCTCATGAGGAAGTATAACCGTATACCAATTATTATAGCCTTAACCAAAAATAGAATCCCAACAATTGTCCCAATATTCACATATTTCTCAGTATCCCTACCACGTATGCCGGAAACATTCGAATAATTCAAAGGTATCTTGTATTTTTTTTTTTTGGATCTGAGCTCCACTGTAACCGCCAGAGCGTCTACAGGTTTCTAAACGCACACGCACACGCACACGCACACACGCATACACCGATGTTAAACCGAACTATAAGAGAGCCCAATGAATACAGAAAATGGGTCAAAAAGGTCTACCTAGAGACTTGTCGTCTGGTTCTTCGTAGACGGTTTACGTTACCATCAATTTCTCAGCTTGCAAAAAGGAAATAACGACAACTGCAGGATTCGAACCTGCGCGGGCAGAGCCCAAGAGATGGTTATAAGTCGAAACTCTAACGAGATTCTAATCTCACGCCTTAACCACTCGGCCAAATTGCCGTATTTCAAGAGTCCGGGCATCAGAAATACACCTAGTTTCATAGAAGCAAAGTTCTGCTCTTACGCCACACCGCATTACATCCCTGTTTGGTAGTAGTTTTGAATTGTACTTCCATTCATTTTGTCACTGAAAGTTCCGTGAGCAGTGAACTAGGAGGACAATACTGAATTGTGGGCGTTAGATGCATACTTAACGACCATTACAGTGGATAGTAACGAATGTAAAGAATAGTTCAAAAAAAAAAAGAATACGGGAATAAATTTATTTTTTTCTGTTTTCTTTTCTTGCGTAAGTACATATATGCGTCATGAGAGAAGGGGGAGGGGGAGCCCAAGAAAATATATTGGCATACAGTTAACCGAAACCTGCCCATTCTACAGAAAAAAATGACACCTCGCACTCCTTGTCCAGCGGAGTTTCTTCTTGCAACATTTCGTCACGTACACCACCAACAACCCACAATTTCTTCACACCTGTGCCAAGCCTACCTCCGCTAATTAGTGACATTAGGTCCAAAGGCTGGTTGTAATAATCCATTGCTGGTTGCACAGCCATATGAGAGTGATAACGTAAGGGATCACCCGGATATGCAATGAACTTACCGCCAAACCTGGCACCAGGAGACAGGAAATACTGCTGTTCCTTCAAAGCCTTGTAAACAAAATAATCTCCCACGTTGCTATACTGCGAAAGTATCCGTTCTACGAGGCGTTTCTGTACAAGTTCATGGTCAAACAGCAACTGACGTTTTCCTTTTACCAGGGTAGATGCGTTGGGAGTATCAACGAATAGTGCTGCCTGAAGCAGGCGCTTATCTTCAGCCTTGACACGATTTGAAGTAACGCCGAAGCTTTCCAGTTTCTTAAGGTGCTGTTGCAACTTGTGCTCGTGCTGCAGATCGAATAACACATCTCGGTCCTGCTTCATCTGTAGCAGCTCTGCAGAGGTCATCTGCGCAACTGCACTGCGGAGTAGTTCGTTATCGCATGTAAAGTAGGCGTAGCCACTCACTACAAGCCACAGTGCCTCCTCTGCAATAAGCCTTAGAGGTACAGACAAAAACACGTTCTGTTGAGCGGCAGAGGGAAGGGTTCCGCTCAAAATTCCGACAATTCCTAGTTCCCTCAGTTTCTTTATGTCATGCAAATCAAAGACCAGCGGGACGGTGGTTCTACCGTCCTGAGTAGAGACTACACTTATCGCTACTTTATCAATCATTACTATTATCTTTTCTGTCGTCAGGCCCGCACACAGCCTGCCAATTGCTCGAAAGGCAAACAACCAAGAAAGCTAGGTGCACCGTCTTTTTTTTTTTTTTCTTGTTTAGTCTTGTCTTGTCTCGAGATGCGCTTCGCTACCGTTTTCCTCCATTTTGCTCTAGTTCTTCGTAAGCGCCGTTTCCGTCGCTGCCGACACACAAGGAGAGCGTGGCTTAGCTGTGACCGGCTCTACGGCGCGCGCCTCGATTTAGCAGACGGTTTCCAGGGTAATCGTACATGACGCCACGGATGTTTGCAAGGGATACCAGATTCAAAGCTTTGGAAGGGAGCCTTTGCATTTCCATTTGCCGACACTTGTATAAAGGAAACGGACCCTTTGGTTGCGGCCTTAAAATCTAAGCATCTAAAACCTGCTGTTTGCACCTCGTCCACTTTTTAGTTCCCTAGTTTCTTTTCTCACATCTGTTCTATTAAACGATTAGATATGTCAAGTCCCGGCGATGACGATGGCAAAAAGCCTAAGCTGACTCAAGAGTCCTCGCAGGCCGTTTCCTTGGAACGGAATGCCTCCGCCGAAGATGTTACCGTTATTACAATGGCAGCAGATGCTACTGCCCCTAATGCTGATAGCGATGCCTCCACTGGCAGTATCATTGCTACTACTTCGGATTACCCGTTAACCCCAGATCAGCTTTCTGAACTACACGACCCTAAATCTATTGTCGCTTTCAACAATTTGTTCGATAATAGCAGCGAAAACTTGTACAAGTACCTGAAGACCGACAAATTATCCGGTATCTCTATTTCCGATGAGAATATTCTTACAACTACAAGGTTTCAAATATACGGTAACAACACATTGCCCGAACGTGAGCCCAAATCTTTTCTAATGCTAGCGTGGGAAGCTTTCCAGGACAAAACTATGATTTTGCTTACGGTCGCAGCAGTCA
The DNA here is from genome assembly GCA_000149225.2 of Lachancea kluyveri NRRL Y-12651. Classification (NCBI taxonomy): domain Eukaryota; kingdom Fungi; phylum Ascomycota; class Saccharomycetes; order Saccharomycetales; family Saccharomycetaceae; genus Lachancea; species Lachancea kluyveri. The sequence goes on from CM000694.1 coordinate 1,939,320, forward strand.
TATCCTTTGCTTTAGGGTTATATGAAACCTTGGGCCAACCACCGGAATATGATCCTGAGGGAAATGAGCTTACAAAAGTTGACTGGGTTGAAGGTGTAGCCATTATGATCGCTGTTTTAGTTGTCGTGCTTGTCGGTGCGGCAAATGACTACCAAAAGGAACTACAATTTGCCAAGCTGAATAAAAAAAAAGAGGATCGTGAAGTTATTGTTATAAGAAATGGGGATGAACATCTAATATCTATCCATGATCTGCTTGTTGGTGATTTAATCAGTTTACAGACAGGCGATGTTGTTCCGGCGGACTGTATTTTGGTCAAAGGCTCATGTGAGTGTGATGAATCTGCACTAACTGGTGAATCGGATACAATTAAAAAGGTCTCTCTGGATGTCGCTCTGAACAAGTATGACGAACTATCTTCCAATGACACAGGTATTGATATTGGTATTAGGAAAGGCTCTGAGAAGGTCCCAGACCCAATGTTGATATCTGGTTCTAAGCTGCTCTCAGGTCTTGGTAGAGCCATTGTCACTTCTGTCGGTGTCAATTCCGTTCATGGTAGAACCATGATGGCTTTGAAAGTAGAACCTGAAAGTACTCCATTACAGGAAAGGTTGGGAAACCTGGCTGACAATATCTCGATTTACGGCTCTGTTGCGGCTTTGATTTTATTCGTCGTGTTATTCTGCAGGTTCTTATCCTACTTGCCACCAGGAAAAGCCTATCACGATCTAACGCCTGCTCAGAAGGGTTCCAAGTTTATGAACATCTTTATCACTGCCGTCACCGTTATTGTCGTTGCAGTCCCCGAAGGGTTACCACTAGCCGTCACGCTTGCCCTAGCCTTTGCTACCACAAGAATGACAAAAGATGGTAACTTGGTTAGAGTATTGAGAGCTTGTGAGACTATGGGTTCTGCGACCGCTGTATGTTCCGATAAGACTGGTACTCTAACTGAAAACAGAATGACCGTGGTTAAGGGCTTTCTTGGTAATTCCCATTTCGACGACACTGTACATGCTGCTCATGAAGATTTGAACTCCAGCAGGGTGTTTGAGAAGGATTGTTCTAAGGATTTAAGGAAAGACGTTTTGATCAATATTGCTTTAAACTCCACTGCCTTCGAAAATAAGGAATACCAAGAAGAAGAAGAAGACGAAACTAATGAGAATCCATTCCACAAACCTCGGAAATCGCTATTTCCTTGGAGCAGGAACAACAAACGGAAGAGAACTACAGATGATTTAATTGAAAATGTAGCCAATGCTCCTCAAGAACCATTCATTGGCTCTAAGACTGAAACTGCCATGTTGTCCCTAGCAAAGAAATCTTTAGGAATGACCAACTTGCACGGTTGTCGTGAAAATCCAGAGTCTTTGGGTGTTGAAGAAGTTGTTCAAGTCATTCCATTCGAAAGTTCCCGCAAATGGGGCGGTATCATTGTGAAATATCCAGACGGTCTATACAGGTTTTACATCAAAGGTGCCGCTGAGCTAGTTTTTAAAAGATGCCACTCAAAGAGGCTATCTGACGGCAAGATAATCAAAGTCACATCCGAAGTCTATGATGAGAGTTACGAGGAAATCCAAAATCTTGCCTCAGGAGCTTTAAGAACGATTTCTCTGGCACACAGAGACTTCCCGGACTGCACGAGCTGGCCTCCTAAGGGTTTAGAAGATTCCACTGATTCTGGTATCGCATCCGCTGACTTACTGTTTGGCGAGGAATATCATGCTCTTTCTTCTGAGCAGCCCCAAATAACTCTGAATAACGACGATTCTAACGAAATGATTCTTGACGGTATTATTGGTATTCAAGATCCATTGCGTAAGGGTGTCAAAGAGTCTGTAGAGCAATGCCAGAGAGCTGGTGTTACCGTCCGTATGGTTACTGGTGACAACATTTTGACTGCTCGCTCCATTGCTAGAAACTGTAACATTTTGTCTGAAGATGAATACGAAGATAGTGAATGTGCCATGGAGGGTCCTCGTTTCCGTAAATTGTCGAATAAAGAACGCGTTCGTATACTGCCAAGGTTGAGAGTTTTGGCAAGATCGTCACCAGAAGACAAAAGGATTCTGGTTGAAACGTTGAAGAAAATGGGCGATGTCGTAGCTGTAACTGGTGATGGTACAAACGATGCACCTGCACTGAAGTTGGCAGATGTTGGGTTTTCTATGGGTATTGCTGGTACTGAAGTCGCTAGAGAAGCTTCTGATATAATTTTAATGACCGATGATTTTTCTGCGATTGTGAATGCCATTAAATGGGGTAGATGTGTTTCTACATCAATTAAGAAGTTTATCCAGTTTCAGTTAACCGTCAACATCACTGCGGTCATTCTTACATTTGTCTCCGCAGTAGCTTCTTCTGATGAAACCTCCGTTTTGACTGCCGTGCAGTTGTTGTGGGTTAATTTGATTATGGACACTTTGGCCGCGCTGGCTCTTGCTACGGATAAGCCTGACGAGGGCATCTTGGATAGAAAACCAAAGGGTAGAAGTGCACCATTGATCGCTGTGTCTACTTGGAAAATGATTTTAGGTCAGTCTGCCTTACAACTGACTATTACTTTTATCCTTCATTTTGCCGGTGAAAAAATCTTTTTCCCAAATAAGGAACATGTTACTGCTCATGAAAAAGAACAGCTAAACGCTATGACCTTTAACACTTTTGTCTGGTTACAGTTTTTTAAATTGATTGTTACAAGAAAGTTAGATGAAGCTGATGGTATTTCCAACGTCAGGGATAGAATCACTGCCTCCAACTTGAACTTTTTCCAAGATTTATTTAGAAATTACTATTTTTTGGCTATTATTGTTATTATTGGTGGTTTCCAGGTCTTGATCATGTTTGTCGGTGGTGCTGCATTCTCTGTAACAAAACAAACGGGTGCTATGTGGGCCACCGCAGTTATATGTGGTATTTTATCTCTACCAACTGGTATTTTGATCAGAATTTGTCCAGACGAATGGGCCTTGAAAATATTCCCAAGGAGACTCGCAAATGTCATCATATATGTATTAGGTTTTGAATTCTTAAGGCGTTCCAAAAAGAAGGAACAAGACGAGGAGTCTCTACTTGAAAGGGAAGAGGTTCACCTAGTTGGGTCGTCTGCCTTTGAAAGGGCTAAATGTGAAATGATAAACCATAAGGGACAGAAGGAAGGTGACTCGTACTTGAATCCAGTTACTATTTACAAGAAGTGGAGACACTCCCAATCTTCCATGGACACTAATGACTCCGATGAAGATCGCTCCTACATAGCGTCGTTAACCATGGTTCCAACTCTAGTTGGTGGTGCGGTTGGTGGATTTTCGCATATTTCGCCAAACAATGCCGGCGGTTCATCTCTCCCACCCAAAGCAGACAAGGCGAACTAAAAGGAATGACATGCCTTTTTTTTTTCTTCTATTCTCTTCGGAAACATGCGGACGTTGATTTAAAGGAAATAAACTGGCTACGAAATGGAAAATGGGAAGCGTGTAATATTATAGCGGCTATTATACGAAACTCAATTATTGCATATTTATTGCAGATGGGAAAAGACTGTAATTTACCAGAGACGATTACTTATTCGAGTTTACTGTACAATGTAATTATGCTTATGTAACAATACATAATATATTTAGAGCGCGAATTCTTCGTCAATATCTTTTTTTTCTAGATAGGATTCCGTTTCTTTCTTGATTTCATGGACAAATTCACTGTAGACAGGATAGAACTTTGTTAAACCTTTGAAAACAGGTTTAAGTTTTGAGAAAAGATCAATCTTTTTCAGCAACTCACTATTTCTCTCATCCGGCTTTTCAGTTTCTGACGAGCTTTTCAAGCTGGAAACTATTGTGTCTTGAAGGGTTTTCAATGAAAGACTAAAGTCTGAGAGGGAAATGTTTTGCAAGTTGTCTTGAGTAGTCTTACCCTTACTTTCTATAGAGATGTCGATGATTCTTTTTAGATTTTCAAAATAATGTAGGACTTTCAAAAGACGGCCCTTAACTGTTTCCAAGTCACGGATCTTCTGCACGGTATCATCACTGTCCTTATACTTTACGTTTAGTTGGTCTAGTTGCTGTGTAATTTTATCAACGTCTTTTTCCAATGCCTTAACAGAGCACCCCAAAGTTTCTAGATAGTATTCCAGTTTAGTAGTACCTGATATTGTCGAATCACTGGATCTATTTGTGTAAGTTAAGATTTCAGCAGGCTTCTGCAATTTCTGTATCGTAAACTCTAATTCTTTGGTCAGGTGAGTTGTGTAATAATCCAGACGTGAAAGCAAGGAAGAGGAAACAGATTGCAGTTCTCTCAATCGAAATTCTTTAGATGAAAGTAAAATGTCCAGATATGCCTGAGGAACGAATTCCTCATCAAAAAACATTTCTAAAATTTCATCATTAGAAGCCATCTTACTGATTGTTTTACTGAAGTGGTGACTAAGGCAGAACGATTAACGAAGTAAGGTGGATATCATCAGCTAGATACAAATTGTCGAACAAGTCGTTAAATACGAATTTATTTTTTAATTCAATAAATTCATCAGGCACAATAAGATGCTACGAAACCCCAATTCCCCACTGCGAAAACTTCCTTACTCCCAGAAGATGCTTTGTATTGTGCCACTTTATAATCGTTTGATACAAGGAAGGTAGGTTCTGTAACGTTGCCTGTTTCCCGATCAAGCTCGAATTCTGCGTTGGAATCAACATTTGATGAGACGTAAAGCTTTCCCTCATGATGGTACACACTGTTGATTGGAGTCTGTTTGTTTAAGAATATGTGGTTTACTGATTTTTCTGGTCTTCTTAGATCCCATTGGGCTAGAGCGCCGTTTTCATAACCTGCATACACGTGGAATGGTAAGCCTGAGAATAAGAGTTTCGAATTAGATGCCAGGGTAGTACAGGGAGAAAGGAATTCATTTGGAATAGAAAAATTTGAACTCTTAGAATAAATGTCGTGATGCATAATCACGCCTGAATCATGGCCCGCTAAAACTGTCTTTCCCGACGTGCCAAATTCTAAATCATTTTCCGGCTCGGTAGCTTCGGTTTCTCGGCTGCTCAAGAGAAGAATTGCGTTTACGCTGTCCTTCTTGTTTTCCCTTCTCGTAAAGGTATATATATTTTTACCGGAGCCACATTCCCATAACTTAACAGTACCATCTTTTGAACAAGATAGTATATTCCGTCCTCTTTCAATAATCTCTGTACCCGTGATTATAGACTTGTGACCCATAATAGTTCTAGGATTAGACCCGTCTAGTGCAGACCATATTTTCAGCCTCATGTCCAGTGAGCTGCTTAACAAAACCTGTGAACTGGGGAAAAATTTCAAATCTGTGATCTCTGCGTCGTGGCCATCGAGAGATAGTTTCGTTTTTAGCGAAGAATCATGAAGTGTAATGGACCCCATGGTATCTCCGATTGCAAATTTGGCATCGTTTCCCTGTACTTTAGCGATGTCTAACGCGGTAATGTTACGGTCGCTTTGTAGTGAATAATCATTCTTGATAACCTTGAATTTGTATTTTTTACCAGACAATTGAGCCATATAAAGTCCGTCCCCAATTTTGTTAAAATTGTTACCATCTCCGCTAACTTCAAATTTTATCGAATCACCATCTTTGGTTATATATACGGTGTAATCTTCAACTTCGTACACGGATGGCTCAACATTGATATAAAACTTTTCTTTCTCAGAGGTCCTTTCCTGCACTTCATAAATACAGTCAACGAAATCGGGCTGGATGTGGCAATTTTCAACTTCTGACATTGTCGTACTTGCGTTCCATTAAAAGAGTTTGAGAAGTCAGCAGTCTTAAACTCATTCTCTCAACAAGATTGAATTCATCCCAACGTTGTGTCTCTTGACACGAGAAACATGACGCGAGAAACGCTGCAAAACACGAAGGCGAAAAGGACGCGTTTCTCACTATCACTGCCACCATCCCCCAGTGCAACACAGCAGAAAAGGCCTCCACAAAAGAATGAGTAACATTGGACTAAGCAAAGGTGATTTAGCCACTATCTTTAGTAACCAAGACAGGTTCAATAACCCCGTTGGTGGTGTCTATCAGTGCCATAACACGAGAAAGGCCGATGCCAACAGTGGTGGCAACAATAATAGAAAGAACCTTATCATGATCTCAGACGGTGTTTACCACATGAAAGCTTTGTTAAGAAATGATGCTGTTTCTAAAGCACAGAACGGTGGTTTGAAAAAGGGTGATGTTCTACGTGTGACCCGTGCAGAGCCTGCTGTTATTAAGGAGAGGAAGAAGTATGTTTTACTTATCGACAATTTGGAAATTTTACAATCCGAGAATGAATTGGTGAATCCAAATACAGAGTTTTTAGATGCGTATTTTGCTAATCATCCAAATGAAAGTATTGCAGTGGATGAATCAAGTACACCTGCACCACAATCTGTTACACCACAAATTCCCGTTCAACAGCAGAATCAAAGACAATCGCCTGTTCCTCAGCAAAATCATCACAGTAACAACGGTAACAACAACTTTACAAGTTCCCAAAAATCGAGACCAATATTTGCAATTGAGCAATTGTCTCCATATCAAAATATGTGGACTATCAAGGCAAGAGTGTCTTTCAAGGGAGATATCAAGACTTGGAGTAACCAAAGAGGTGAAGGTAAGTTGTTTAATGTCAACTTTTTGGATACCTCGGGGGAGATTAGAGCTACTGCATTTAACGACAATGCTGTCAAATTCTATGAGATATTACAAGAGGGAAAGGTTTACTATGTCTCCAAAGCACGTATTCAACCTGCTAAGCCTCAGTTCTCGAATTTGAAACATCCTTATGAACTACAATTGGATAGGGATACCTCGGTCGAGGAGTGTTTTGATGAAGTTGACGTTCCAAAAATGAACTTCAGTTTTGTCAAGTTAAGCGCAATTGAAAACCAAGAACCAAACTCAAATATTGATGTTCTAGGTGTTATTAAAACAGTGAACCCACATTTCGAAATGACTTCCAAAGCTGGTAAAAAGTTCGATCGCCGCGACATTACCATTGTTGACGATTCGGGTTACTCGATCAGCATTGGTCTATGGAATCAACAGGCTATCGACTTTAACTTACCCGAAGGCTCTGTTGTTGCAGTCAAGGGAGCTAGAGTCACTGACTTTGGAGGCAAATCATTATCTATGGGCTTCAACAGTACGTTGCATGCCAACCCAGAGATTCCAGAAGCGTATTCAATTAAGGGCTGGTATGATGCTAAAGGCCACGATGAGTCATTCCATTCTTTGAAACAGGAGGTAGGCTCTAGTACCACTGGCAATGCAGTCAAGTTTATTGCAAACCGTATTGCTATTGCCAAAGCACAAGCTGAAAACCTCGGTATGAGTGAAAAGGGTGATTACTTCAATGTCAAAGCTGCCGTAAGCTTTTTGAAGGTAGACAATTTTGCTTACCCAGCCTGTGCTAGTGAAAACTGTAACAAAAAGGTTGTAGAGGAGCCAGATGGTACCTGGAGATGTGAAAAGTGTGATGTTAATCATCCTAAACCGCAATGGAGGTACATGCTAACAATTTCTGTTATGGATGAATCCGGCCAGCTGTGGTTGACTCTGTTTAACGACCAAGCAGAGCAACTTCTAGAGATTGATGCAAGCTCTTTGATGGAGATGAAGGAAAGTGATCCTGAGCAGTTTTCCAAAACTACCCAAAAGGTTCAGATGAATGAGTATGATTTCAGAGTAAGAGCTCGTGAAGATAATTACAATGATGTGTCTAGGATCAGGTACACTTGTGCTAACGTTCACAAATTGAACTACAAGGCTGAAGCAGATTTTTTGGCTGATGAATTAAGTAAGGCTTTATTGAATTGAAAGCGCAATGTACCTATTCCTGTGTGTAAACCAGCATTTTAATATCTATGAATGTTTGATAAGAAATTTGTTTGATAAAACCAATGAAATCCACCAGCCGAGAGCGGCCGCGACCTTTTAGCAGTGGCAGTGCCTGCAGCTGTGTGACTCCTAGAAGTTGGTTGTATTTGTTTAATGGGAAGTTTCGGCTAGCAAATATAGTAGTCTTTCATATAACTCGTTGTATACGTGCCTTGGAAAATTACTATTTCCTCCGCTAATCTCAATTTCCCAGAGTACGACAATGGTGCACTCTTCCCTTTTTGGAGTTGTTAAGAAGTATGGCAGCAGAGAAGGTGATCAAGAGAAGACGGGTAATAAAGACATGCAAATATTGCTACTTGCACAAGTTGAAATGTGACAAAAATATGCCGTGCTCTACGTGTTCAAGACTGCAGGTCGTTGATCAATGTATTTACGGATTTCAAGAATCAGATGAGAACGAATGGAGAGGAAATAATGAAAAGGGTATTGATGGAAAAACACAGAGAATCGACTTAAGTTCAGAAGCGACAGTCTTTAAGTCAAGGTCTTTTTTTCCTTTTTTCACCAACACAATCAATAATAGACTATTGACGTCGAAGGATGGACATACAGCTCAACTGGATTCAACTGTATTTAAGAGAAACCAGCTAACGAATTTTGATAAATTCACCGTCGAACCTCTTCAACTAGAAAATATTTTTAAGCTTTTACCAGATACGAAGACATCTATGCTGCTGCTGCTTGATGTATACTTTAATCAGGTCCATCCGGTGATTCCGTTGTTAAACCAGTCGAAAATATCCTCCAGCATTGTTCGTATCTATGACGACTTAGAAGAATTCAGGCCCTTGGATATTTCTAAACTTTTATTGATTTTTGCCATTTTGTTTTCTGTATCTTATTCGAATATGTCAGCTGGTAAATCCTCGAGTTTGACACTTTGTAAGAAATATTATTCGGCATTTAGTGTATTGATGGACAAGTTTCGCTTCCCTACTGTTCCTAGTCTTGAGTCATTACAAGGATTCACAATCGTAAACTTTGTGATGGATCCTAACATGGTTGATGCCACGGCGCATTCTGTCATGTTATTGAAGATTGCTCAACAATTGGGTCTCCATAAAATGACACTGTACAAAGAAACTGACGATGAATGCTTTCATTTGAGAATGCTGTGGCACTACTTGCTGTTCATTGAGGGGTCTTCTTCGGTTGTATCTGGCTTGCCATTCCTAAGCACTGAATCATTATTTCAATCTGTGGAACTTCCAGTAAGTTTTTCCGAGGAATGTGACACATGTTGTGCTTTTGCGAATGGAAGGTTTTTAATCAATAATGTCTTCAGAGAAATCATGCATTATAGCAACCAGGACTGTCCACTCAATCAAGATGCGTTGATTAATATCTGGGAAAGAATTACTATTTTGTACAGTGAAATCAACGGTTTATGCAGTGTGATCAAGACGCGAGCACAGACGGATGGAGAGTATTTTGCAAGTACTCTATATATATTCCTTTTCAGGATCCATCTACGATACAATGCTTTATTGACCTTGAACACCAGAAAAGACGAGATACTGCATAAGACTAAGAAGAGCATTACTGTCGTTGAGACTCTAAGCACAGAAGACATTCTAGGGAGAAAGGAAATGTACGACAAAACCACGATCAAATTGTCACTGCTTTTGCTCTTTTACACTTACAAGAGACTGATACAACCTGGATGTGCTGAATTTTCCTGGTACACTAAGGGTTCGACAGTAATGCAATATCTATTCGTCGTTATTAAAGATATTTATCAAACTCCGGATTCAAGCTATGATTATTCTGACTCCTCAGATAGCTTGCTAGCTTCAATATCTGATGATATAAAAGAATGCATTGCAGCCGGCCCCGTTTGTTATAAGTTCGTCCTAGTAGACGAAGTCATGAAAATTATGAAACTTAAATTAGCGCCACTATGGACCAATGATGATTTGAACAAATTTCTTCTTGTCAAATCAGTGAAAAAGAGAGTTTGGAATATCAAAGAGAGTTTTATTCAATCCGAGTTCCTTTCGTTGAAGAAGATGTATCAGACGAGATTGTTTTCTTCAGGAAAAGAGCATTTGAACACCATTCAAAGCGTAGATTTTGAAGATTACATGCGCCAATGGGAGGTCGATAAAGCTTTTTTTGATACAGAAAAGGTTTTGATAAACTGGTTGTCTGATTTTTAAACCATGCATACTTAAATAATGTTACACCCTCGAGAGGGAGAAAAAAAAAAGAGTTATCTTAATTGGTTAAATGCGTTAAGTAAGGCAGATCCGGGCTGTGCTTTAGGCTTTGGTCTGTCAAATAACTTCCAATATCGAAGTGTCTCATCCCCAGCACCTGATACCACAGTGGTCCCGTCGGCAGATAGAGTCAAGTGAAGAACCCTGAAGCTGTGGCCTTTTAATATGGCTACAGGCTCCATCGATGGATAATCCCAAAGTGTTAGATTATACCTTGAATAACCGTGAGACGTCACTAGTTCATTGGTATTTTTGGACCAAATCATATTACAAACCTGTGAGCCGGTGTCTATATCTCTCAACTTTGTAGATGTGTTGACATTCCAAATTTTCATTTTTTTGTCAGCAGTACCACCCCCTGTAGCTAAAATACCTCTCTTATGGGGAGACCATGCGATTGCTTTGACTGCTGCTGTGTGCTCTGCTAATTTGAGAGTAGGCTTCCTTGAAGTACCATCATACACGTAAACAACATTATCATTACCACCGGATGCTAACCTATTTTCATCCGTATTCCATTTTAGTCCACATACTTCCTGTGTATGTGTTTCAACTTGTTCAAAATATGGTTCTGGCATTCTGACGTCCCGATGCAATATTTTTCTGTCGCGGCTTCCAGAGGTTAAGATGTGATTGTTCCATGATAAACATGCAACTCTGTCCATATGACCAGATAACGTTCGTATACATTTTCTTTTTACGATATCGTAAATTTCTACAAGACCGTTCCCTTGTCCCACAGCTAGATGGGAGCCTGCTCCCACCCAGTTAATACTCGTGTACTCATTTTCTGTATCGCAAAGTTGTACCACTTCGTTTGTAGCATTGTCAGTTAAAAATACAGATTTTCCTAGCACAACACCTAGCACATCTGTACTAGACCAATCAACCAAGTCAAAGTAAAAATCATCCGCTAGTGATGGCGCATCGAGCACTCTGTAAGGAACTTTTGCAATCTCTCTGAATTTTTTGCCTGGGGAAAGGAGCAACCTTTTTGAATCAGGTCTAACAGGCGACATAGAGCTGAGATATTGGCTCTGTATCAAAGATGCAGTAGATGGTCTTGTACCAGTTCTTTCTCTGTATGTGAGGAGGCTAGCACCTCTGAAACTGTTGCTGCTAGGTTTCTCATAATCATCAAAAGTTAATCTGCGTGGTGTCGCTGGTGCAGAGATAGCATCTCTCTCTATTACAGATTCCCGTCGTCTCGGAGGTGTTGTTGGCTCATTTAAAGACTGTTGCTGGTTTCCAGCTGTATATTTTATTCTGTCTATGCTATCTTCACCTTCAGCATCTCCAACAAGTTTTTCGCCAAATAACTCATTCTTCAATATAGTGTCAAAGGTTTGGTGGGCCTGTCTTTCTCTTTGAAACTCTAACTGATTATCTGAGCTTGACGGAGCTAACGTAGGTAAGTTGGATGTACTACCAATAGAAAGTACAGTATTCAAGTCCATATCAGTCCTGTTAGGAATAAACCTGTCGGTAAAGTTGTTATTGACAGATGACCTAGGTCTTCGCACAGGTGATGATAGAAGTGATGATGATGAGGATGATGACATTGGCCGCTTAGAGATTCGATTAGAGTTCAGTGACTTCTGTTTGACCGGAGAAGATGACGGTGTATTGTTTATGAACGGATTCGTCATTTCATCAGGCATCTTGTCCTCTTCGTAATGTGTTTTTTCTTTCTTTTTTGCTTCTGTTATATACTAGTTTGTAATATTTAACATGGTTGAGATTGCCAACATCGCGCGCACTCCTTTTTTGTGGATTTCTCTCTACTTCACAGATTCTCAAAGGAAAAAAAAATCCTTCCAGAGAGTTAAAATAGAATATAAAAACGAATTCGAGAATACGAAAAGTAAGCGGATCAGTATGGGAAAAAAAAGTTAATTACTAGAGCTAGTGTACATTGCTGAGCACTGGTGTGAAAAGGCTTTTTTTTTCATTCCTTTAACTCTTTCAGCATCAAGATATCTTCGTAGTTGATTGGTATTACGAACCGAGGCATAGTTAAATCATTACCTCTCACATCGTATCTTTCCTCCGTACATAGATCTATTTCGACTCCCTCGGCCTCATTTAACTCCTGCTGTTGTTCTAGTTGGTCTACTTGATCGAACTCGTCCTCTTTTTCTTGGTACTCGATATTTTCTTCCACTTCTTCAAAATCTGGTGCTAAAGCGCTCCATTTAGGAGGGATTAGAATTGACCACACATAAACGTTACCTGTTTCTAAACCGTTACTCGCAATGCACATGCTGTAGAAATTCCAATCGATATCCAACAATTCTTCTTCAGGGCCTTCTAGTACTCTGACTAAAGTGCCCGTGCTGGTTTCCCATAGGTATATATCATGTGCAGATGAGCCATGGGTTGAGGCTACTAGATACTCGGCAGAGTTACTACTAAAGAAAATACTGTTCCATTGTAACTTGTTGATAACATCTTGATATTTGTGTTCCAAGTCTAATTGAATGTTTGTGTAATCTTCAGGTATGCTTAGCGTATATTGTCTAATGGTTCTATCGGAGGAGTTTATCGCCAGCTTATCCCCGGATTGAGAGATTATTATGTGCTTCACATTAGAGTTGGCAATTTTGGTGGAATAAATTAATTCGAAATTTTGTTGGGAGGCACGATACATATTAATCCAGCCCTTGGATGTCCCTGTGATTAATATATCCGTGAACTTTTGGTGACAACATGAGACTAAAGTATATCCATGATCCACACCATCAGCATCTTCACTTTCCATTTCTGTCTTGGCAATCAGTACTCGTAGAGAGGGGATATCACTTTCAAAATCCAGTAAAAACGCCCTCTTTTCTTCAAAAACTGTAGCAACGCACTGGAACTTAGTGTTTGGTACAAATTTGGCATTCCAGACAGGGGAGTCAAATCTGTATTGTCTGTAAATATGACCACCTTGAGCGAGGTCCCATAGTTTGATATACCAGTCTCTCGAGGTTGTAAGCACGTACCTACCACAGTATGACCATGCAATCGATTGAATAGCTCTTACGTGACCTCCACCTTTATTTCCAAGCATGCATATTGGCTTTGACGTGTCCATATCGTAGACCACCACCGCACCATTGGAGCACCCCATCGCCAGGTAATCACCTCGGGGGCTGAACTGGACACATACCGCATGCAGTGGACTCTCAAATGTATGTGTTAGCTTTTCTGGGTATTCTTTTAGAACAGAGAAAGGATCCTGCAGTAGTAGATTGGCCATCAGTTGTATTTTTTACAGCAGATACTCATGGATATATGGGTCGAGATGGAACCAGTAACTAAACTTTAAAGCGCGTTCCACGACGCGTCCGGTAAAAAGTTTTCAAAGGACAGATCAACAAACTTGAGCACTTGATTGTTATTTGGACACGCGGAAACTACACAAAAAAAACTTTTCATGAACCCTACTAGTTTATTATTGAATTTTGTGCTATTGCTACTGCTCCCATCACATGCAGCCGCATTCTACTTTTACACCAACGGCGGTGAACGTAAGTGTTTTCACAAGGAATTGTCAAAAGATGCTTTACTTCAAGGGAAGTATAACGTACAAACTTATGATAGTGAGTTAGACTCATACAGGGAATCCAGCCCAAGTGAATTGAGTGTTGTGATTGATGTAGAGGAAGTTTTTGATGATAATCAGAGAGTGGTTCACCAAAAAGGTTCACCAACCGGTGATTTTACTTTCGTTGCTTTGGATTCCGGTGAACACAGAATTTGTTTCCAACCACAATCGCAAGGTTGGTTAGCCAAGGTCAGAACCAAGATCGATATTGAATTTGAAGTTGGCTCTAACTCAAAGTTGGACTCTAAGAAGAAGAATTCTGTGCAAACACTGCAATCTAAAGTACAAATTTTGAACGAAAAGGTTGCTGAGATCAGAAGAGAACAAACTTTGGTCAGAGAACGTGAAGCTATGTTCAGAGATGCTTCTGAGTCCGTCAACTCTCGTGCAATGTGGTGGGCCGTCATTCAATTAATCGTCCTGGGTGCCACATGTGCTTGGCAGTTGAGGCACTTGCGCACCTTCTTTGTCAAGCAAAAGGTGTTGTAAATAAATTACCAGCACATATATGTCTATACAAGCTGTTGAGTTTTTACATTTATTTACATGATATAGCTGAATTCATTATACCTGATTTATACGTATGGTGAATGGTCTACGTTTGTTTACCTGGTCATATAGCTAAAAACTCATGAAACTCGCACTATGAACAAACTCAATAATCTAAGATTTTAATGCTTTTTAGCTTTAACACAAGAGCCGTAATCTATGGGAAAGGGTTTAAATTGTATATTCTTTCGAAAAATTGCAAGTAAAGCCAGATTTGTTCTGTAAACTTTACTGTATGCATTCTTAAATCAGTTACTGTTCGAGATCTGTATCGATTTTTGATAAAGATACTTGACTCCACCCAAGACCACTTAAAAATCTAAAATTATTTTACACTCTCTAGCAGTATTATCAGTAGTCCAAAATAAAGTAGCTTACAACAAGGATTGTTTTGCTCTAGTTCGGTACTAGTGTTTGATTAGATTTTTCTATTGTACACAACTACGCTGACCAGCTCGCAACTTGTGAAATAGAAAGGGAAATTGAAATGATTAATTTTTAGCTGAAGCTGAAACTGTAATTAGATATTCTAGGAACCACGCTAATTTAAAGAAATTACGAAAGATCACACCTTACTATTTTTCTTTTTTTCAGTATCAAAGGAACTGCTAATCTTTCCAACCGGAACCTGTGCGCATAACATAAGTTAGTGGCAGTCCTCCTAGAAATTGAACATTGCATCAATAAAGTACATAGAATCAACTGATTTCCATTTTAAGCTTAAATTGAGCATAGTTTCCCTTTGTTTTAAAGTTCCGCTAATTTCCTATTGGTGAGCCGCTGGTTAAAGGTCAAATAGTATTCATTATACTGCTAGAAAAATAATGAAAGCCAAGAAAATTAAACAGCACTCTCGAGTCAACACATTCTTATGCAGGAACAGTAAATATATATAAGTATGTAAGTATGTGGCTGTTTACACTAAAATACAAACATGGACCTAAATGCTTCCACTTTGCTATCATCCACAGTGTTTGGATCAACGTTGGATGGCGCTGGAGTCCCAAAATTGTATTTGATTACGTCTTCGCCAGCTGCAGCCTCTTTGTGATTTTCGAAGGCCAATGATGACTTACCTGACATGGCAGCATCGTGAGCACCACACTTCTGAGTAAAGCTGAAAGACGAGCTTTCTTGGGTTTCCTCATTCTTCTGTTTACTCTTAGTCTGATCAAGTTGGAAAAGTGGTGTTTGAGTTATGTTTTTCTGTGTATTTTCTTCCTTTTTACTTGACGAACTTTCACCAAATGCGAATGCCCCTGGCTTTGTTCCGGCAGGTTTTGTGGGTTCTACAGTAGTAGGTTTAGCAAATGAGAAGTTGAATGAAGTACTCTGGGGAACTGAAGTTTGTTGCTGCAGTTGGTTTGAAACATCCTTTTTGCTTTCCAAAGGCTCGTCTACGGAAACGGCAACACGTAAAGAGGATGACTTGACTGGCTTGTATTTGTCGAATCCTTGCTGCTGTGGTTGCTGCTGTGGTTGCTGTTGTAAAGCTAGATCTTCCTGTTTCTTGGTGCTTTCAATTTCAGATAACGCATTCGACTTTATGGGCGTAGGTTGAGAAGATTTGAAAGGTGCCTGAAGGGAACTATCAATTGTAGGCTTCTTGTGTTTGCGTATTTGAGACACGTGTGATGAATAAGGGTTAGCCAATTCTGATATCGATGTACCATTTCCCCGCTCATTATTGCCTTCGTTGTCATTTCCATCTAATAGCGAAATTAGTGCAGAAGCTGTGTTGCTCAACTTTTTTTGTGGGGTAATCAATTTCGTGGTTGGTTTGATAATTCTATTATCCTCTTTATGAGCATCTGCAACACTATATTTATAAACAGTAATCCTGTATGGTGATGGCAAGCTAGAGTAGTCAAAAACGCGCCTCTTAGCTGTAGAAGACCTCATTGATGTAGAATCGCTGACATTCGATTCGTCATAGCTTGGTTTGAAGGCTGGTGTTTTAAACGGTGTATCCGACAAAGAGTTTATAGATGATCTCAAAACTTTTGTTTCTTCAATCGTGTTTATTTCACTTGGAGCAGAGATGGTCTTGTGTGCATGTGGAGTGGAAACCGTAGACTTACTTTTTTTCATTAATGACAAAACGCCTTCGTATTCAATTTCTGAGAGTGGTTGGTCGCCCTTCTCACGGAAAAATGCGGACAGCTTGGCATTGGAGGTGTTTGCCTCATCAAAAGAAGCATCAATATTTTCATCTTGAACTTCGGATTTTCTTGTGATATTTACTAATGCGGAACTTTCCTCTGGGTTGTAAAATCCGCCTGGTGCCTGAAATCTGAAGGGTTCTAAAGTCGAAGCCTTTTCTTGAACGGCAGAATTGGAAGCAAAGATTTTGTGATCCGCGGTATTGAAAAATGATCTTACTTTGGAAAGAAATGAGCGTTTCTAAAGAAGTAATTTGTTAGTAAATGGGATTATAAGCAGCAAGCTATAAGTGAAACATAGAAGAGTGTATGCATACATTTTGGTCAGAAGCTACTGTCGGTCTTCTATAAGGAGCCATAGAATCTCTTAAACTATAAGATTTTCTCTGACTGGGCATCGTGTACAGTTTTATGTAGATACTTGGAATAAAGATGAGCAGGCACTGGGTTATTTCATAGCTTGCTTTATCGAAAAAATTCTCGTAGTACATCCCGTACCAAGGAATACAGTTCCGCATGCCAAAAACAAAAAGGGGCGAGCTGGGAATTGAACCCAGGGCCTCTCGCATGCTTTGTAATTCAAGTGTTACTCAAACTTCGCCCAAAGCGAGAATCATACCACTAGACCACACGCCCTTCCATTTGAAAACGACTGCGGAATAACTGTACTATGTCACATCATTACTTTGTTTTATTGGTGGAAGAACCGATTGATATCAGATATGGCCTTTCCAGATGATAAAGCTTGGCAATCGTAAATAAATCTTAAAAGGTCACTGGAAAGAAGTTCTACTTATAGGCGGCGGGGATGTACTAAATCAAATAAGAAGATAAAAGATAACAGATTGAAGTTCATTTGCCAACTGGAGTATTTACAGATTTCTTACATCCATTTTCGCTGTACGAGGTAATAATACTACATAACTACTCGCATGGGCTATATCCCGGAAAATTATATAACGCATAAACTATTAAGCTTTTTATCTTACTTTTTTTCCACCTTATGATATTAAGAACTCTGGACCCCTCATAACCCCTCCATTACTATTTGTATCATGGGTTTTTCAGCGCAAGGAAGTAATGAATACAGCTGGTTTTTGAGTGAAAAAACTGGACCCTGCAAGATGGTAGAATCAGAAGTTATATCCCGTACAAATAGTAAGTTGTAGGCTAAAGTAAAAGTATTTACTGACATAATCCATAAAAACGATTTAAAAATTTTGAACAGACAGAGGACATCTTTTAATGTAGCTCCATAAAAAATGGTGGATCTATACAAGCAAAATGAGCTGGTGTTTTTTTTCCACAGAAAAACTTGTTGGAACGAAATACAACTATCGACCATCGACTAGTATTCGTGTTACTAGTATATTATCATACACGGTGTTATAAGGTGACATAAAGGATGAGAAACAGTCACCTAAATTAGTGGAAGCTGAAACGCAAGGATTGGTAATGTAATAGGATAATGAACAATAAAATATAAAAGGAAAGAGAATATATGAATAATTGTATATAGAGTTATCGACTCTCTTTTCTGGATTCCTAGAAAGACGAGGAGAACTTCTAGTATAACCATATACCAATTATTATAGCCTTAACCAAAAAATGGAATCCCAAAAATTGTCCCAATATTCACATATTTCTCAAAACTATTCAATTATTTCTCTTTGCGTAGGTATAACAAGACCCGGAGTGAACTAAGGAGTAGGAGCATTTCGATGCGTGTTAACACTTAAAAACTGTATTTGATATTATATTAGAGGATTCTTTCTCGAATGGACAATCCAAAGGATAAAAATTTAGTGTATTTTTTTCTACAAAATGCTACTTAAACTGACGTTTGTCTCAAATGTCCTTAGAACTAATCAAACCGCCATAAAGTTCTGAATGAACGTACTCTCCATCGAGAACGCCTTTTACGTACTTCTCAAAATAAGTCCTGAAACTTGGTGCGATAACTTCACGACTAGGGTCATCATGCCACATTGAAATGATTTGCCCATAAGTTCCATCTTCAGATGGATCAAGATCTATACACAAGTGGTCACCACTGCCGGTGTGAGTAAACGGGATCCATTTAGGGTTCCACCAATCATTTTTTACACCTTTACCGGGATCAGAGTATATGTCTTCGAATTTTCCTTTGGATAACAAGTCTTGCCAGATTCCCCATTGGAATACAATTTCGTCGCTAGAAAGAAACTCAGAACCATCGAAAAGACCACATGAATTTCTTTCTCCATTGTGAACTTGTAAACACTCAATAAATTCAGCTGGGAGCTCAATCCCTAACTTGCTTTGCAATTGTTGAATCTGTTCGGGTATTGCGGGAGAATTTAGTTGTTCACACGCTTCTTTCCAGTTGTCCTCTAGCCACTTGTCAAAGGCCTCCCACAGACTTTTTATTGATTTTGACATTAATCTCCTAAACCAACATATTTATTGGATCGGAGTAGTAAACTGAAAATTTTTACGGTTTTGTAGCTATAGAACTATATTCGGTGGGAGAATTTGAAACATCTTTTTCGAGATAAAAACACCCAAAAACTTTTGGAGGTCACATTAGGAAAAAGAAGTAGTATATAGTAAAATTTATAAATTACGTTAACTTTCATACTCCAGTGAATGCCATTATGTGAGGGAAAACTAGGGCAAGAAAAAGAATTTTGAACTAGATTTACTTCAGCATGGTACATATGTTGTCCTAAGCGTGTTGGAAGACGGCATACCAATTGCAGTTAACGAACAGACCACCAAATGACAGCTCCTTAATTACGTTGCTGTTTATGAACCACTGTACTATGTCTTTCATTTCTCTTAGTGACACCACTTTGTGGTATCTGTGTACCAAGGTCTCCAGATTAATACCAGGGTTAAACAAAATCTCATTGATAGTTATCGCAACCAATTTGTTCCATATCTCGTTGCGAATATTACGTTGAGAGTCAATCCATAAGCAAGAAAATGGTTTACCCAATGGAATTGGCACTTTTTTAATCTGCCTTTCAGCCAACACGCCATTCCCAGTACACAAAAGTGGAGGTGTTAGTGCACCAACTTCGTATTTTCTGGTGGTATAATGCATTGGTTTCTCCTTGATAGGCATCGAAACCTCAAACATTTTTATTTCTCTTGACTCCAGTAAATCGATAAGGACACATGCTGCATGATTGGATACCTCGCTGCTGACAACGATCGCTTTGTTCGAGTTTAGCATCTGCAAGAAATTTCTCCTATACAAGCTGGTCTTTTCAAAAAATTCATAATTGCCTTTAGTCTGCAAGAACTCAAAGATACTATCAGTAAGCTGGAGTTTCGAGGAATCCACGAATGAGAGTTGTCGTTCTTTAGCCATATCCAGGATTACTTTATCGACATCATCTTTGCTGAAGTTTTGTAAAACGTCAATCTCTTCTGTATCCATCGCGTTATTCCCAATTAGTATAGATCTGATTACCGATCTAATTTCGTCTTCAACTAATGAATAAGCCTCCCGAGCATTGTTTTCGTAAGTGTACGTTTTCTTCAACAAATAAGACTCACGCTGAACCATCGATGACATAGCTAGACCATGGCGTACGCGTGTGTTCGAAGCATCCTTTAATAATGTATACCTTTTGTAATTTTCCTGATGATTTTTGTATAATTTTATAGGTTTTTCCTTCTCGTTGCGTTCTACTTCCATCCATAATCTAATTAGCTTTAAAAGGTTCAAATATTCAGCATCCTCTAGCGTTGCACGTTCATCTTTAACAGCTTCGACCATAATTTTCCTCCATTTTTCAATTTGTGCCTTCCAGCCACTGTGCCCCATTCTTACTCTTCTTATTGTCCATTGTTTCTTTAAGTTGTCTAGGGAATTATTTGGAAAGAGCTTGGTGACAAAGTCCCACAAAATCTGTCCTTTTATACTTTTGGAAATAACAATAGCCATTACTAATGCTCTCGCGCCTTCTTTGCTTCCAACGTTAAAGTAGTTTGCGGAACTCTTCTCTTTTTGAGCTGTTTTATGGTTCTTCCTAACTTTGTATTCCAATTCGGGTGCTGTTTCTGTAGCAGTGGTTGTGGGCGAGGCGTATCCAAAGGAAACAGACTCTGAGTTGTTTTTTTGTGAAGTAGTGGCACCCTTTTGAGTACTCAAAGAGGCACCTTTTGTTTTTATTTGGCTCCTAGATTTTCCTACCCTCTTTTTGGACTGTATATTGCTGTCAGCCACAACCTCTTTTCTACTACTCTTCTGGAATTTTCTAACTCTTTCAGCTGACTTCACACCTCTGTGGAATCTGTTTTTCTCTGTGTGGTCGAAGAAGTATATGTCGGTACTTTGAATGACATCCGTAAAATAGGCCTTCTTGTTGTCCTTATCATCGGTTATGTAATTTCTGATTGTCTCTTCCGTTACACCAGGCAAGTACAAGATACGTTTTCCAGTCGACGGGTCAACATTAACATTCAGTTTTTTTGATGCCACTAAAAGGTTTACATCGCCTCGGATGGTTTTTTTATCTAAAAGGGTTTGTGATCTCATAAACTTAGTGACATCTTCAAATAGCTGATCCCTAAAGAAAGTTACGCCGCCGTTTCTCTTAATAATCTCCAATATTGCACGCTGCCTCTGTAAAGATTTAAGAGAGCTGGCAGAAAAACCATCAATACTAATCATACTGTTGTTAGAGTTGCTTTCCTCAGCACTTACAGAAACACCAGTATTAAGTTCCAGTTTGTCAGTAGAACTTTTTTGTTTATCTTTTGTAGTTTCAGAACTGTTTCTTACATGTTTCTTGCGCTTTAGTGATTCCCCGGAAGTATCTGTTTTCTTTCTTTTTTTAGCTTTTGTAGCATCACTGACAGGAACTTTCAAGTCACCATACCAGAAGAAGTGGTCCTCATCATTTCTACTGATAAATCTTAGTGTGTTGTTTAAAGGAACGTAATTCTTGTCATTTAACTCACATATAGTTTTCTTTTGTTCTTTCCAATCTTTAAAACTCCCCAGATCAAGAGGTTCTTTGGTACCAGATAGAGTTCTAAAGTTAGATTCGGTGAACAACCTGTAAAATTTCTTCTTCCCTTCAAAGTCATAGACTCTGACAAGGCCGAATCCATTGGAGTCCTTCTTCTGTTTACCAACACTATCAATATATGATTCGCTAGATTTTGTAAATGATCTTTTGTAATCTTTACCTGTGATTGTGTTGACTGTCTCCATGGTAGAAAGACCGGCAGTTCCGTGTTTGGCCACAAGTCCGAACGTTTGATTCTGCATTGGATAAAACCTGTTAATCATAAATTCCTTCTTTTCGCCCTTTGTACTTTCCTGAACAATCAAATTTTGATCTTGCAGTAAGCTCGTTGCGTTAAAGCTATCAAATCCTTCAAAAGCTTCTTCTTCTTCCAGTCCACCTTTATCCTCGCTATTATCATGTACGTCCTCCTCGTTATCGTCACTATCATCTTCAAAATCATTGCTCGTCTTTTCTTCAGAAGCGTAATCTCGTAAATATTTGACGCACCTGATCTTTATTGCAGGGTTCGTTGGAGACACCACCAACACCTTCTTCAAATACTCTTTTTCATCCAACCACGCTATAGCGGCAATAAAAGACTTTGACAGTCTTTTGTCTTTATCAAACTTCAACTCCCTTTTCAAATCAATAAGTTGGCGAACACCATTTTTAGATTTTTTCACGACATCGACAATTGTGGGTAAATAATCCCTAATATTAACATAAGGTTTGGTAGTCATTTCTCCAAAAGCTAGCTTACGAAGCTTGAGGAGTTTAACTACATGGCCTTTATAGATAACTTGGACGCCGGAAACTAAGTTCCCAAGCTTTTTGATTCTGCCAGTTATACTTCTAGGATCCTGTTTTGTTTTGCGAGCTAACTCCATTGTGTTAATGCCAGTATCTTTTGCTTTAGCGATCTCCAACAGTAGCTCGAAAGCTAGTCCACCAATTGAACATTCCTTTTTCGTATAACCCGTCAAAGATAGCCATAGCTTGTCCTCTGTGATAGCAACATCGATGACATCTTGTGCAGTCACAATATCCGAATGATTGTGACTATCAATCTTTTCTCCGCCTTTCAAAAAGAGAACATCCGGGTGGACTTTCAAACATGAAAGCACAAACTCTCTCATCCTATCATCAGACATATCGACATAGTTTCCAGCAATGCTCCAAAGAGCTCCGAGTGAGACCTCTGTTGTTAATTGTTAGTAAATAATGGCAACAGAATGCACGTCTGAACAAATACAACATGTGAGAAACTTGTAGTTACATACTGCCTTTGTTATATGCTATTTCCTCACAGACCTTCTGTGTCAATTCATCAGGTGCTAGCACACTCATTGTATTTGTTTGTTTCTTGCTCATCGTAAACTTTTGTGTTTACTGAAGAAGAGAACTCAATTTAAGGGGAAGATTCGAACGGGCGTGCATTTCATTGTACGTCTTTAGTGATATGTGAAAATTTTTAAGTTTTGAACTGTGCTGTAATAGCCTTTCCATCTAATGGCCAATAGTTAGAGTACAACAAAGACCGTTAAAATGTCGGACTCAGACTCTGATATGGAACTGTATGTGTACATTTCTTTGAACTAAACTTACACAAAGTATCGCTATTAACAGTCAGGATGTTTATAGAACTCTGTCTGCTAATGCTTTAGCAGCTTTACAGGAATTCCGGAAAGAAGAACAACAGCGTGAAGAGGAGTTTCAAAAATTGTACACCGCTGCAGACGATGAATATGAAAAAAAAAGAAAACAGCAAGGTATTGAAATGTTCAAGGAAGATTGGCAACTATCTCAGTTTTGGTATAATAACGAAACAGCAGATACATTGGCTGATGCATTATTGGAGGGTGCAGATGAAGACACAGTTATAGCTGTAGTTAGTGCACCTTCTGTTTATGCAGCAATTCAAAAAAAACCTGAAAACGAGATTCCTACCAAGCACATTTATTTATTCGAATTTGACAAAAGATTTGAACTACTCGCGGGCAAGGAGCATTTTTTTTTCTACGACTTTGCTCAACCACTTGATTTCGATGGGAAATTGAAGGGTAAAGTGAACAGACTACTTATCGATCCACCATTCCTGAATGAGCGTTGTCAGACGAACTGTATGTTATTTCTTTTTCTCATCAAACCAGGTCATCTTTAATACTAACGGCATTTATTTTCACAGCCTCTATCGCTGCAAAAGCTTTGTTGTCACCAAATAAAGAAGGAAAAACAAGAACTGGTTACTCTAAGTACCGTTTGATTTCTTGTACCGGTGAGAGAATGGCAGAAGTGGTTTCCAAGATTTATCCAGACACCAAAATCACTGATTTCTACCCAGAACACTCTAATGGGCTGAGTAACGAGTTTAGATGTTACGCCAGTTTTGAATGGTCAAAATGGAAATTTAGAAGCTAAAGGCAAATCACTTCTCTCAGCAGAGGCTGTATTTATAGATCGAGATGCTATTTAGTTACAGCTTAATTAACACGTCTCATGCTTCCAAACGTAATTTTGTGTATTCTTACGTTTTTTCTTTTTTATGATAGAAATCGAAATCCGGGTCTTCCCTATAAAATCTAGTAACAAGAAGATATGAACACCCTGGGGTTTTATTGTTCATATTAACCAACACAAAAAATTGTAGCGTAGCGCAAGTTTAGTGTTGAACGAAAGGATTATTTACGCTCAAGACAGGTCCCCTAAACTGTCAAGTGCTGGCTCAATATTGATGAATGTGATTATACTCGTAAATAAATACAAACCCACACATCTGTGAAAATAAAAATCTTATTATAAAACATTAAAAAATTTTTCGGAATACAAAAACTCTAATTTTTATTAAAGCATTAATTTATATTTTAAATAAAAGTTAATTTTTAAATAAATCAATATTTTATAATTAAATTTAATTATATTATTTTTAAAAAATTTTAATAAAGTATTTAAAAGTATAAAATAATTTCTATAGTTAAAATTATAATTTTTTTTATTGTCACGTGAGTATCTAAAAACCAATTTAGCATTTTTTTAAACCGGTGTCATTTAATTAGATGTTGTACTTTGACCAATTCGAAGTACACTTTTTGAATAGAGCGTATTCAATTTGAAGTTAACTAACCTGTTTTAAATGATTTTTTATCTTTGTTATTATGTTTTTTATTTTTTAATGTTATACATTTTTATTCAAATATAGCTTTTAACTTTCAATTAAAACACAATGATTTAAATTTGAATTCATAAAAAATGCAGGCATGATGGTACATAACAATAAATAAAGCAATAAAGTAAGCTTGTTTTCACCTTTTTTTTTAGTTGTCTAGCAAATTAATTACATATTTATTCCTAAAGTCTAAATTAGTGAATATGTCTTCATTTTTTGTAGAAGAACTGAATTTATCTTGACTATGCAATAGTTACAAGCTTTTTAAATCGATAAACACATAGTGAATTAACTCAAAACTAGCCTTATCGTTATGGAATCTAGTTTTTACATACTAGTTGGTTAGAAGTGTCTACTGTCGTTTAGTAGTATCGAAATCATTTTGGGTATGGGTGCATAACAGCAGTTACTTCGCCTTAAGAAAAGGGCCTACATTATATAACAATTTTTTACTTGTAAGGGAACATTAATCAGACAAACACTAGTAGTTTTGACAGAGATAGAACTAGTTATAATGTCCAAAATCTCCTCAGTGCTTTTAATTGGTGGCTCTGGCTTTCTAGGTCTCCACCTTGTCCAACAATTTTACGATCTAACACCAAAGCCAGATATTCATGTTTTTGATGTTAGACCACTACCAGAGAAACTTTCTAAGCAGTTCACGTTTAATCCGTCTGAAATCGCATTTCACAAGGGAGACTTAACTTCTCCAGAAGACGTTGGAGAAGCAATTAAAAGTAGCAATGCAGATGTAGTGGTACACTCTGCATCTCCAATACATGGTAACAGCCAGGAGGTCTATGAAAAAGTGAACGTTCAAGGCACTAGAAATTTACTCGATGTTGCAAAAAATTGTGGTGTTAAGGCAGTCGTTTACACATCCTCTGCGGGTGTGATTTTTAATGGGCAAGATGTTCATAACGCTGACGAAACCTGGCCAATTCCAGAAGTTCCCATGGATGGGTACAATGAAACGAAGGCTATTGCTGAAGAAATGGTCCTAAATGCAAACGACCCAAAATCCAACTTTCTGACTGTTGCATTGCGTCCTGCTGGTATTTTTGGACCCGGCGATCGTCAATTGGTTCCAGGTTTGAGAGCCGTTGCCAAGTTGGGTCAATCAAAATTCCAAATTGGTGACAATAACAACCTTTTTGACTGGACTTATGCAGGTAACGTGGCCGATGCCCATGTCTTGGCTGCTCAGAAACTGTTAGATCCTGTCACAGCTCCAACAGTTGCCGGTGAAAAATTCTTTATTACAAATGATACTCCTGCTTACTTTTGGGCTCTTGCACGTACTGTGTGGAAAGCAGATGGCCACGTTGACAAATACAACATCGTTTTGAGTAGACCAATCGCTATTGCTGTTGGTCACCTTTCTGAATTTTTCTCCAAGTTGTCAGGGAAAGAACCTGGTTTGACACCTTTTAGAGTAAAAATCGTCTGTGCTGTCCGCTACCACAATATTTCAAAAGCTAAGAGACTCCTAGGTTACAAGCCTAGAGTTGATATTGAGGAAGGTATTAAAAGAACCTTAGCGTGGATGGATGAAGACTTGTAGGTGACCCGTCACACAATCATGAGATATTACAGTGAACCTGACCTAGACTGATTTTAAATAGAACGATGATAAAAAGTAAATTATATACTTATAACATGACTTTTTTATTTGTGAATAATGATTACTCCATATTTAAGGAAGAAAGCAAGGTGGAAGGAAATGAATAAGTTTTTCCCCTACCACTAGTGTTTATGGTTGGTTCAGGACAGTATTGATTATGTATTTTTACCTCTAATAGCATTTACGAAAGTAACTCAACATCACTGTTTTGCATAGGATATCGATAACCAGCTTTGACCTAGCCCCATGAGCTGTATTTAACAAAGGGTTTTGCCGCATATTCCTTGAACAGAAAAAATAGTTAGCTGAATCCTGTGTTAACTAAAATATCTGGGCTTTTATCTGTATTGAATATTTAAGAGGGTTCAGAACGCCTGTAAGTGTCCTACTAAAACATATATCTAATGTGGCTCATTCTGATAAATGGGGCAGCTTTTTTTGTTACGTGAGGAAGAGATTATTTAGGTGGAAGCATAAGATGTCCGACCGATGCATCTTCGAAATTCGTTCGAAGTATTGAAAAAAAAAAGATGTACTCTGGGTAGACAGCATTAAAATAATAAAAAGAGTATTACATATTCTATAAATTTTAAAATAAAATAAAACGTTTCTCGAGTTATTGAATACTGAACTCCCAGGTTGTCTTACGCAGAAATTCCACCCTTTCGTCAATATATTTGCACATGTTTTCAACGGCAACAGTAGGGTTATCAGCTTTGGAAACTTGAGTTTTTAAGTATTTAAAGTTTTTGTAGTTTTCTTTGTCCCCAGAACATAGAAATTCTTGGAACACTGCCCAATTCGCTAGCTCCAAGTCGTAATTGGTAACCTTTGGGAAAGCTGAGTTGTATATTCTGTAATGTCCTGAAAGCTTGGATGAAGGGCTGTCCTTATCACCACGAAGTTTCTTTGCCCTTTTCCCGTCATATTTGAAGTCTTCATCTTGGGAAATCACCCAAGGATCATACTTTGGTAAATGGGAGTGGATGAATGACACTTCGGTAGAGTCAAAGTATTCCAGGTAATCGTTGAGAGAGTAATGTCCACGAAGACTCTCGTAGAATTTCTTGTACAAGTCATCTTCGTTGTTAAATTCATCTTTGTGCTCTTGGCGAAATTTATCCAGCCTTTTTTTGATATCCTTAGGAATCGCACTTTGGGCTTCCTTAAGCCTTTCATGGTCCTCAATGTAATTACTCTGAAGCATTGCCACACCACGGTACTTTTTATTCTTAACCTCAGCTATTATGTCATCAGGATTGTCATCGATTGAAATTTCAAATTCATCACACCAGTGGCCTTGGACTCTAACAGGAGTTTGGATTTGATGATAACTGCCAGACTCTGATGGGTGTGTCACGTGAGCAGCAGCAATAAAAGTATCTTTATCACCCTCGCCTGCATAGCCTTGACCTAAAAGGGGATAGTAAAAAGATGGTCCATTGTAGTTGTAGTAACAGCTCAATAAGAGAGTGTCCAAATGCTTCTGTTTATCGACCAACAACTGACCGGATTCGGTAGAAATATCCGGGATACTATTGGCTAAATCATGGAACGGAATACTGTCATCATCATTATCGCGATAAACCTCTGGGGGCGTGACATTATCAATGGAGTACCTGATAGATTCATTACGGTTAACGTCAATACCTATGATCTCGTAAAACTTAGGGTGGTGTAACCTACGCCAGAAATCAGGCCAAAGTACAAGGCCTTTTTCGTTGAACACCGGACTATCAAAGAAGTTCTCAATAGAATTTACAACATAATTATCTGCATCCAACATCAACACTTTTCTGAAGCTAGAGACTAGTAGCGCCAAAGCTTTAAGCTGGTAGCCTTTTATATCTTTGAGTATTTCCTCTTCAAAAATATCGCTAAAAAAAACGCAACGCGTTAGACCGGTTGGATCTACTTTCGGCAAAACATTCTTACAGAATTCCACATCTTCATCATCAGAAGGAGGTATCATAATTTCAACAGGTATAGAGCTTTGTAGTCGGTGACCTGAGTTAACACGGATAGCTTTAATAGCAGGAAGTCCGATCAATGAGAATTTACCGCCACCAACAATAACAATACCTTCGCCTTTGTAAGGGGCCTCGATACTATTGAAAGATGGAAGAATCTTAGTCTTAACAGTCTCGTAAAATCTGGTATGTAGGTCTTTTAACATATCACTCGTATCCTTAGGAATTTGAATACACTTGGACAACTCAGACTCTGACAGCTTTCCAAAATCTTTGATGTTAGTAGCGCCGATGTCCCCAATTTTACAGTCGGAACCCTTGGTCCTATCCAGTGTTCCTTCTGGTGAGTAGTCCTTAATTTCCTTTAAGATAGAAGTATAAAACGCCTTCAAGTTCTGGGCGTCGTTATGAGTTTCTTCCTTAGAGTTATCATCTTCTAAAGTCTCCTTTTCAGCCTCTCGTCCCCCTTCCAAATCCAACTGATCATGACTTTCATATCCGTCTTCATCAAATGATTCTTCGACTCCATTATCAGGATGGTTCTTTGGCTTTGATATCGGTTCATAGCCTTCTTCATTGGCCTGCAATTGCTCACGATCGTCCTGGTCGTCCTGGTTCAAACTTTGCGAGTTTTGATTGAGGGCTGCACTATCCGTCTTTGGGTCATAATTATAGTATCCCGCAGAATTAGATGAATTGTTCGATTTGTTATTAACAATAGTTGAGGTTGGGAGTGACGATAATTCTCCAATATTAGTAGAATAGATTGCATGCGTAGTTAAGAGCACAATAATTAATAAAGAGCAAGCTAGTCCAGCGAAAAAATATTTCTTAGTATATCTCCTGCTGAATAAATGATACAGCGCTCTCATTCTTTGCCAGAGACTTACACTTTTGCTCTGTTAAGACTAACTAGCACGCTAAGCTGGCAGGTTAAACATTGTGGTCGCCAAATAACAGTCAAAATTCTAGATATCACTTAAGTCATTTTACACGCGATATACACAGCCCAATACGTATTATGGAACCGAATAAATTGTGGTTCAGTGCTGATCGTCCATACAAATTAAACAAGCATAATATCTTTCTGTCTGGCCTAAATTTGTCAAACACATTTGATGAAATCCATGATGACACTTGAACACTACTAAACCACAATCTTGCACAAAAATATTTTCGTTAGGATCCTGCCTCTGTTTGCTCTCCCAGAGAGAGAAAACTCTGCTATCTAACCCAACTCCCCAAATTTTCTTGCCGCATACTTCGCATTCATGGTTGTGAATGGACCAGCCATTTGAAAGCTTATTTTTATAGTTTTCCAGTATTTCAGATGATGAATCATTTACCATTTTCAGGATTAGCCTCTTGATGCATTCTTCAATGGAGTATGCAGTAAAGATATCTTGCAATAAAGTTCTCATATCATGCAGTTTCATCAGTATGAGTTCTTGATTTTCCAGAACATCTGTTAAAATGTCCCAAAATGGCTCTCCATTCTCTGTATCTTGCTGAAAATTTAAATCAGCCAATTTGACAAACACTTTTTGCAATGCAAGGTTACAGGTATTTTTGACTGGTTGCTCTAATTTCCCATAATTTGCAATCAAGCTTACGAGGAATTTAATACAGCATTCATGTAGCTGCTCTTTATCCAGCTTGATGTTATAGCAAATTTCGATGCCTAATTGGACGTATTTGTCGATCTTATTAGAATCATATGACTCGTTCAGGGAAATGCCTAACGCTTTCACAACTTCATTCATAGCCAAAGAAAATTTCCGTAGGCGTGTGAAGATAATAATGTTTCCTTCAAAATTTTCATGGTTTTTGAGGGACATACTAATCCTTTGGATATCGAGATTGTTGATGTCTATCTTTTGGAGGCAATGATTGAGTGTAAGTTGGTCATTTTGTTTACACAGTAATTCGACGTATAGATACCCCATTTCTTTATTGATTGCCCGACAGGTTCCCTCCAGGCGAATTAGTTCGTCTAAATATTGCTTTTGCAAGTATTCGTTGTCAATGTCCAGTATGCTCTTATGCAGATCTGGAGCAAAGGTGTTAAACAAATGAACGCATTCTTGTACGTGGTTCTCGATGAGCCTTTCAAAATTATTTTCAATAACACCGATAACAAGTTTTCGCTCTAAAGGTTGGCTTGCGGTATCTCTTAAACTCAATTCAACAGCTTCTAGTGAAGATAAGGGACAAGATTTACTTAGCTCGTCAGATCTTATTCTCAATTCCAAAAATTTGGAATATTGTTGAGTCTTCCTGTAGAGTGAAAAAAGAACACGATCAAAACCACACTCCTTGACGAAAGTGAGCAGATGGTCTGGTTTCATCGGCCTGTAATAGGTGAATAAAGACTCTAAACTGCGTTGTGCATCATTTCTTAGACTCGAATCATTACAATTGCAGATGACAGATACTAGACCGTCTATTGTATGACCAGATAGTTTGATGAATTGAGGGTACTTAGGAATGTTTCGTGTAATAAAGATAGCAATTAACCCATTTTGTCTGCTATCCCTGTTGCTCTTCATAGCATCCAAAAGAATATCCACAATGTACTGCCTATTGATTTTCATAGAGTAAGTATCCATATCCAAATCTTTTTCATTGAGAGAGCCGTTTTCCTCGTTTAAAAATGAATCTTCAAAAACCTCATTTAACATCGACAAAAATCCAGCGGCATCGTATTTCAACAGTAGATTTAGATAGGGGAAGGCTGGTTCATTTGAATAATCGTCACAAGTGTAAAGTTTCGACAAAGAATTCTCTGGCCATTCTATGGACGCACCACTGAAGATGACATAGAACAAATTTAGCTTTGCTTTCAACAAGGTTGCGGGCGGAGACACTAGAGTGTCAGTTGGATATTGCCTTCCGGTTAACACGAATGAAAGGTAATCAAAAACTTTGCCGACACTTTTGTCTGGCATGTCATTGAAAAGTAGGCATTTGTATGTCTCTCCTTTAATCCTGTAAATAAAATCAATCAATGGAGTCATGTAATCTGTAAAAACCTTGTTCCACAAGTAAATCAAAACCTCATACAACTTGAACTCTTTGCATAATTTAACTGCAAGGTCAAGGTCTAAAAACTGAGGATCCAACATGACAATGAGGTCTTCGAGTAATGTATACTCCTCCTTTTCGGCGTAGTAGGTAATTATTTTTTTCAAAACCGATGGCGGGAGTGATTTTATGGCACCTTCTAGGATTTTATTGGATAAGACGTCATAAAATACATGAAGTTGCTCTTCATTGAACAACTCCAAAGGTTCATCTAGGATAAAATTCACTTGCTCTTCAAGGCTATCACAAAAGAGATTGTCGACTTCAAGGATCAACGAAAACAAATTGAACAGTTTTTCGTATCCGCATTCTTTTTTGTTCAACAAATATTTCAGACTGGCCAGGGACAGATTTCTAAAAGGTTGCTCCAGCTGTTTTTTCCTCTTTCCTAAATCCACTTCTAGATTGACAAATTGAGCGAGAGAAGACCCTGAACTTAGCAAAAATCCAACAGTTTCCAACGCTGGAATATAATTACCGTTTTGGACATAATGCAGGATTACATCTGACCAAGATAAAAACTTGCCCAGCTTGAGAGTATATGAGGTGAGTAGAAATATTTGCCTTTCGAAACATGCAAAATGGCGCTCAGAAGGTGTGAGAATATCATGGGATAAGAGATCTACCTTGGCAATAGGCTCTAGCTTCTCTGAAGCAGTGAGCACTATGAGTTCATTGGAATTGGTAAGAATACCGATGAGATCTTCGCTTACCCACTGCACGTTGATGATCTCTTCCTGGCAATTCCATGTTTCCCTTTTTGATATATTCACAAGTTTTTCCTCGTTCACCTTTTCACCTGTCAGTACAAAGACAGAAATGGACTTGTTAAGGCTATAAGCGACTTTTGTTCCGGAATGGCCCCATGAAATGTTCGCCCTAAAGGGGGAACTGATACCGCTATCATTTTTTGGAGCTTTTTCCAAGTATTGGGTGACCAAATGAGGATTCATCGATATCAAGGCAAAACTGTCCTGCGAAACCGTAGCCAAGAGGTGTAGTTCTCGTAAAATTTTGTTACCAGAAACTTCAGTTGCTGGAGATATTGCCGTCTGAAGGATTTGTCCCTCATTGGCCACATTCAAAATCACCTTGGTACGGTAGGTTAGCTGCCATAGGTGGTTTCTAAAACCGGTGTGGTAGAGAACCGCCCCGGAATCATCACTGATTACCATGGCTGTATGTCTTTCCCCTACAAAACCTAACCCGTTGATGTTACAACCCTTGTGAGTTGTAATATTCAGTATTGGAAGCAATTGTCTTTCGTGAGATTCTCCACCATTAAGGTTCCAGATAAAGACGTCGCCGGATTGGTAGCTTGCTGCTACATGGGTACCATCGGAAGAGACTGAAATGCGTTCAACTGGTGACCTAAAATTTTCATCTTGAGGGCCCAAAATTGTCTGTAGAATTTGTTTGTGATTAAGGATGAGAATGCACGCCCTTGATGTACCCAGGGCAAAATAGGATTGAGCCGGATATATACAAGTGGCGCCACCATAAATGCTTAGCATAGGGTACACCTGTTGCAAGGAAGCCCAATTGACTGGGGTAATGTAGTTATCCGATGATTCGTCGAAGGGATTACAAGCGGAGAACGTCTGATGGACAGGAGAAGATGGAAATTGTGAAGTGTTAGAATTTGGCCTTGAACGGGTCGTCAGCCTTGTCTGAGCTCTCTGTTCCAAAAAACTAGGCTCACACGAAAGACCTGTGGCAACAGAATGTATAGACTCATCACTCATATCCCTATTATTTACGTTGTATTCGTGTACTGCTTACATCTATGCATTATCCTCATTTAATTCGACTTTTTTCAACCTGACAAGTTCCTTCACGGAAATATACCAAGTAAAAAAAAAAAAAAAAAAAAAAAAAAAAAGATAATACTGAGCAGGAAAAAAAAAGCTTGATCATACAATTATTAAACCATTTAATTCAATGAAGAATGTGTTATACAAAAAGAGTACGTATGTGGTACAGTAAGGAAACAAAAGTTACATAAGATTGAAACTCCTTACAATTTTTGCATAGCAGCAACATCGGTAGATTGGACGTGGTCTTCATCTTCTTCGATGTTTTGTTGAAGTTCATCCAAAGAGACCTTAGCGTCTTCAATAACCAAGTTGATTTGCAACTTCTTGATACCGAAACCGATTGGAATCCATTGGTGAGCACCCCATTGCAAACCGTCCATCTCGATAGACTTGACACCAGCCAGTAATTCTTCCAAGTCGGTTTCGTCGTCCCATGGCTTAACGTCCAAAGTGACAATAGACTTAGCAGCTGGCTTTGGTGGCTTGGCAGCCTTCTTAGCGTTGTATTCAGCCAATCTTTGAGCCTTCAACTTTTCAGCTTCTTCATCGACCTCATCGTCGGAACCGAACAAGTCGACGTCTTCGTCGTCTTCTTCTTCTTCAGCAGCAGCAGCAGGAGCGGCCTTAGCAGCAGGGAAGGAGTCGAATTGAGCAGCCTTGGAAGCAATGTGGTTGAACCATCTGGAGAATTCTGGGTAGGTTTCTTGGAAAGCCTTGTAGACAGCAACGTCGGCTTGAGAGGCAGCAGTACTATATGAGAAGAGAATTGTTAGTAAATGAAAAGGAAAAAAAAACATAACAAAATCTCAACATCTCTTTCTACAACTGGGCAAATATACGTCAGAGTTGTAAATTGTAAGTTTACGTCTTCTTGTCACTCATTCCGGGGGTCTTACTTCCCGTCATAAACACGGACCAAAGAATATGATCATCATTCACACCCATGAAGCAGTAGAGAGGGAGAGAGAGTAGAGAAAAGTGGTACGTTAGTAGTGGAAAACATACCCTTCGACGTAGGACTTGTCAGCCAAGAAAGAGTTCAATTCTTTCAAAGTTTCGATCTTAGAGAAATCGGAGAAGGACATCGTTCTATATTTGTGTTTGAGGTTGAAGTAAGGATTCCTAGAACATCTTAAAAGGGAGAGAGAGAAGTAAAAGAAGAGAAGAGAAGAGAAGAGAAGAGTGTGAAAATTTTTTTTTGCTCGACGAAAGTTCTTGGACGAAAAACTGTCGAAAATTGAGAAAAAGAAAACCAAGAAGCACGGAGAGTCGTCATGCACGTTTATTATAAGTCACTACACACGGAGAATATATCAGCTGGCGGTTAGGGCTCCCCACGCCTGAGGGCGCGATGCGGCGCGGCGCGGCGCGGGAAACGAGAGACGAGGTCTCTGGGAAGAGGATTACCGAGTCACGTGATAAATAAGCAAAAAAAAAAAAGAACCAACTGTCGAAAGGTTTGTTCGTGGAAAAGCTTGTCTTTGATTATGTACGGGTTGGTATAGGGCCTCTTTGGCAAAAACAACCTTAATAAATTGTAGTGGAAATCACAGGTAAAAAGATAGTTCTATCCCAGACACATGTCTCAACAGCTGCTGCCTCAGGCGTATCTTACGAACTTTCACAATAGAATTAGAAATGAGGAGGTGCCTCTTTTTATTACTGCACAGCCCTCTAGAGGACACAAGAGATCCAAAACTGTAGTCAACTACGCAGAGTTTGACAACGACCTGTTGGAAGAATGGGTCGAAGATGACAATAATGAAAACAACGATAACGAAGAGGATGTTAAAGGTGTGGCTACCGGTGACGAAAACCCTAAGCCAAGTGCCAATGAACACGCTCTACCGGATTTGGACTCGCAGGAAGATCCAACCAACTTTCTCAAGTATCCAAAAATTAGAGAAACTTTCTTACAAAGCAAGATCGCTGCTCCGTATGGCTTAAACTTCCCCGAGGGATTGGCGACCGGCTCTTCTCAGGCGCCTATTCTTATTCCAATCAGATTGAACCTTGAACAAAATGGAAACAAAGTGGTTGATTTCTTCACTTGGAATCTGAACGACCAGTCTATGACACCGGAACAGTTTGCCCATATTTACTGCCAGGACCTCGATTTTCCTGCAAGCTCCTCGGTGCATGGTCAAGTGGTTTCTGCCATCAACGAACAACTACAGGAGTATGCAACCTTAGCCTCTGTCGTTGTGCCAGATTTGCACGTCATCATCAATCTAACATGCAACTTGGACTCTAAACTGTACGAAGACAACTTTGAATGGAATTTGAATGACAGCTCCTTAACACCGGAGCAGTTCTCCTCGATAGTGGTACAGGATTTGGGGTTAACCAGGGAATTTACTCCTGCGATTGCACATGCGTTGCATGAATCCTTACTAAGGGTCAAGAAAGATTGGTTGGAAGGCCATTTGAGCCAAGACCAGGTTGCCAATGGCGCTGCTTTTGGGTTTTTGTCCGGCATTAGACTCGACCTGGATGCTCTAGGCGCAGGATGGTGTCCCAAAGTGGAAGTTCTGTCCCAATGGGAGATCGAAAAGCGTGAGATTGAAAAGGAAAGAAACTTGAGAAGGCTGAAAAGAGAAAGTGCGAAAGTGGATGATAGGCTAGCTAGAAGAAGAGTTAAGAGGAGGTTAGATGATTTAGAAACTACTATGAGGATATGAGATCTCTTTTGCGGAGCCGTCAATTACCGCTATCGTTGTCACTATCACTATCACTATTACTACTATTATCGTTACCTTTTTTCTTATCTCTGTATCTCTTCCTTAATTCTTATTTGTATTTTTCATGTAGTCTATGTCTTTTTTTTTGTATTATATTACCGTACGAACTTTTGGACTTTCTTTTCCTTGAATCGTATGTCCTCTCCGGATCTCTCGGTATGAGATATCCAGTGAAACATGTCAGAGCAGATACTCACTCAGTTCCTTCGAAAGGGTCTTTTAACGCATGTAATAACACCTTCAGAATTCGAAGAGATTGTTCTACGCGTTGTTCCTGATTTAGACTCTGCAACTATCAAAACTCTGTATATGCAGTACGAAGACCAGGATGCACGGAAACATCAGGATATCAAAGCGAAAGTGAATCGTCTCGTTGAAAGCACTAGGCTCACAACTCTGAGTGACTTAGAGCATGCTCAGTTGGACGAAACAGTTTCATTAGAAAGTATAGTCGATTCCTTGTATTCGATCAATCAACTTATGGATGACAAGCTTGCTCTGTTGAACAAATCTATCCAAGACAAAGCTATGCTTGTACAGGAATACAACCTTTTATTTCAAACAGGTGACGGATCTTCAGCAAACGAAGTTCCCGACGATCTGATATCTACGCTAAAAAAATATAACCATGCTCTACAACAGTTGGAGGAGGAGTTTGATCAACAGCAAGTCTTGTGATCTACGTCTGGCACCGTAAAGCCATCACCAATCCATTGGAAAACCTCGTATTTTGAGTTTAGCTCCCTGTTGCTGTGCATACAATATTTATCGCCACTGCTGGGTTTCAAACATCCGGTTTCGTCCATCGGTCTTAGAAATATGCATCTCTTTACTCTGGAGTGGATCAAAGCCATCGCACACATAGAGCAGGGCTCATGCGTAGTATAAATTTCAAAGTCTAAACATAGGTAAGTTTCTGGCCTATCCTTTCCATCTATTTTACCTTGTGCAATCCCGTCCCTCCTTTCCTGCTCGCGTTTTGCCACTTCTCTAATACCGCACATCACGCTATGATCTAATACAGTTCCTTCATCTCTGTGGTCTAGAGAAATTATAACTTCCTGGTCTAAAGGATTTGAAAATGCTGTAACTATAGGCAATTTACCTTTCTTTGCCTCCTCTCTTGAAATATGACTTATTTTCCCGAGCACCTCTCTAATGAAATCCATATCAAAGACATAGTCATTCAGTATTTGGTCGTTGGGATTACCTCTCCATACCAGAGGCCAATATTTCGTACCCCACTCTACACATAGCTCCTTGGTAGACGGCCCGATCCTTGGGATTCGTGAACGTCGGCTAATGTTCTCATATTGAAAAGAGGCTTTATCTATCAGCTCTAAAAATTCTTCATCGCCTTCAATAAATTCGCAGGAACAAATTATAACGATTAAAACGTTATTTTCGACATCTTTTTTAATCCTTTTAACGTGGTTAAATGAGATCGGATCATTACCCTGTGTGTTGGATTTGATAAATCTACGTATAAAAGTAGCGCGTTAGTATAATGTTTTTAGTAAACAGTTAGAGCGTATTCCTACATACTTTATCACTTCTTTACTGTCTCTGGGGTTGACCTCGACTGTCCAAACATTTACTTTGTTTATCGAAATTGTTAGTATGAGTCAACGGCTTAACACATTGAAACACAATCCATACGTACTCAATTCCGGCTTATCAATGTTAGTGACGTCCCTAACCTGCAATAGACAATCTTCGACGATACACTTTTTAAAATCAATATTCAGTGGGTTTTTGTTCTTTTTAACCATTTTGTTTCCGTCCTTATTTGACTCTCGTTGCGTCCATTTGTCTTGAATACTCTTGAGTAGGATGAGCTCTCTGTCAACATGACGGAAAATTTTCAGATTCGAATAATTCTTCCAAATTCCGTACCATAGAAAACACCAGTAACCAGATACAATTTATGAAATGTCTTAAAGATTTTCTCGAGCTCGAACTTGGAATTTTTCAGAAGGAAGGAAAAGCTCAGGATTACAAAGCCCTTTTGTCTTGTAGCGGCAAAAATGGTTTAGAGTCGCTATTATTAAGTTCCTTTATAGTTAAGAATCCTCACCAATTAACTCCGCCGCAGACATTCTCAAAAAATCACAAATTTATTGTAGATGACTGCATAATATTCCTTTTAGACAATAAGTTATTCGATAACGTGTTAACCTACGGTTACCGAATCGCTAGAAGCGGCCATGTTAACGCAACTTTACACTGTGAATCTACGAATTCTAACGTGTCTTCCATCAAGTCTGGACCATGGAATCTGTTACATAATTTAGTAGGCAGCGAGGTGTTTGTGAACATCCTGATCAATTGCTCGATATTTGTTTACAATGGTACATTCTTTAAACAAATTGTGGGTAACAGTATGAATGAGCCACATGTCCCACCTTTATGGTATAAAAGAATGATTAAAAGAGAGCAATCTAACAAGAAAAATTCACCTATTAGTAATAATAAGTTCCTCCACAGAGCTCATCAAAATTTTAAGCCCTCAAAGTTATTGCCTAGAGAAACAAAAGATTTGATGAACGATATCTTTAAGGATTTTCTAGATGCCAGCACTTCTGCAGGTAAAAGAAGGTTAAGGCGATTCGAAATTTTGTTTAAAAAAGCCATCGAAAACCATCAGAAAGTAAAACACATATACATCCTAAACTCAATATGTCCTGCACTGCGAACCTCTACTGCTACATCCCATCAAGAGCTACAGAGCGCCAAGAAGTGCGTTTTAAAGTTCGTGACAGTAATAATTGAAAAAACTTTTCCCCAGGAGTTATTTGGTAACAAACGCAATAAAGCCAGGCTGTTTTCAAAGATAGCTCTTTTGCTGAATTTGAAGCTAAATGAGAGAATTCCATCCCATCTACTTACCGAAGGTATAAAGTTAAAAGAAATTTCTTGGTTAGGTAAGCCTACTGAAAGGATTGATAAACTGGAACGAGAAAAACGGCAAGAGCTTTTTGAAGCGTTCGTACACTGGTTATTTGAGAAGTTTGTACCAAAACTGCTCTACACCTTTTTTTATTGTACCGAGGTTTCTTCCGCAATTGAAATCCTATTCTTTCGACAAGATGTGTGGGAGAATATGACTTCAGGTTTTTTGAGCAGTTACATCGATAAGCATCTCGTGGAAAATTCACAGTGTGAAATACATGACAGTTACTCTTATTCCAATTTTAATCACGGATTTTTAAGACTAGTTCCTAAGAAGGCTAGAGGAGAATTTAGGGTCATATCTGTACCTTTTAAAGGAGCCGACAGCGACGAGTTAGCCGAATACAGAGATAACCTACGGAATGTGATAAAGCCTACAATATGTGTTCTGGATCATATCAGAAATCAAACAAAGACTCACTTCAAAAAGCTTTACTCCCCTATGCAAGTAGCCGAGAACCTTAGAGATTTCAAAAATAAAATACGCGAGAAACATAAGTCAAGTAATGGCGAGATGCCTCCATTGTTTTTTATCAAGTTCGATATCGCCTCTTGTTATGACTCAATTCCAGTCAAGAAGGCTTTAGCTATTATATCCAATTCTTTAAGCAGTGAAAATGAATTTTATATTCGCACGCAATCGTTATATGATTCCAGAAAAGGAGTATTTAAGAGAACCAGCGTGGTAAATGGGTCTTTGAGCCCGCGCCAAGGAGATATTTACATCGACAATGTACGTACCCGTTACCTCTCTAAGCATGACATTATGAACGTACTAGACATGGAGATCAATAAGACCGCAATAAGGCTTAATAAAAAATGCTACTTACGAAAAGATGGCTTATTCCAGGGATTCGGTTTATCTGCAACAATTGTCGACATTCTGTATGACGATTTGCTAAAGCATTACGCCGAATTTCATCCACAAGATGATTCAGAAACCCTAATTCTTCGTTTGTCAGATGACTTTTTAGTTATATCAACCAACAAAGCACGGATTAAAAGTATAGAAAAACTAGTTCTAAACGGATTTCAAGAGTACAATGCAACTATCAACCTTAATAAAATAATGACAACATCTTCACTGCCTCTTGTGTCAAACGTTGTGAGCTTTTGTGCGCTGAACATCAACATGAGGACATTGGAGGTATGGAAAAGCCAAGAAGCCCTCAACGTTCTAAGCAGCAATTCCCAGTCTCCTAAAGAGCTATATGAAAAGCTGAAATGGCTTTTTAATATGAGAATGTCTTACAATGTTGCGAATTTGCATTTAAACTCTTGGGAAACGATATTGATACACATCGAAAATGCCATATCAAACGTCGCAGAATCATTTATCAACTGTTTCATGGGGAAAAAAGTTACCTATGAAGGTTTCAGTGAATTTATTGAGGGTATAGTATATTTGGCAAGTTGCTGTTGTGAAGTTTCGGAGACGGATGTATATTACATGGAGCTCAGAAGTATTATTCTACAAGGATTCTTGAACAGATTGAGTACAAGGCAATCAAGATTCAGAAATGCCATAGCTGTTATATCCGAAGAAAAACGAAAATCACTTCATGGTGTTGGTGCATTATTGGCTTGAAATTCTTGCAGGCGTTAGAGTTTTTAAAACAAGTACTTGAAGATCTAGTTTAACAATATGTGCTGTGACCTCTTTAATATCGTTAGTATATTATGTTTACTGGGATATGATAATAAAAATACATAGGATCAAAAACGGCCGCGTCGACATCAGAAACACACGAAGACATCAAGGAGCATCTAACCTTTATTTGATACAAAATCAAAAGAACCCATGTCCTTGGTATTCTTACACTATTGAACAGAATAAATTTATCTAATATCTAACTTTGTTCTATATCTTCAAAGTTTGTCATTACTGGAAATTTGCGCGCAAGTTTTCTTCATCTTTCTGTTTCCTCAGCCTTTCAACTTCTTCTATGCCACCAGCCTTTTTGAAGCTACTGTTTCCAACAAAGTTTTCTAGTTCATCTTCAAACTCGTCATTTTCTTTATACTCCTTTTCTCTTTCCCGCAATTTCTCTGCCCTCTCAATGGCTTCGACCCTACCATCATGATCTGGATTTAAAGTCTGAACTTCTATTAATAGAGCTTCTCTGATCTGGTTAAATGTACCAGGCTTAGCGATTGGCAATATTGGATTGCTTTTGGCTTTCTTTGGATTCTTTTCCTGTTCTTCACAACACATCTTCACTAAATCAAAAGTTTCGTTCGCCTTGTTTAGATCTTCCTTCAAATCGAATGCCAAGTCTTCTTGTAAAGTAAGGAACTGTTGTTCTTCACAAACTTTATCTAATTCACTTTCCCAAATCCGTTTCCAGTTTGGCTTTTCAATCGTCATGTATTCCTCCATTTTGTGCAGTTCATTTTGAGCAGCTTGTAACTCAAGATTAACAGTTTCCAGCTTCTTTTTTGATGGCTTCGAGCCTCTGATAGCAACATCCTTCCGCAGAGTTTCGATAACATCTTGCAAGTCATCCACTTTGCTCAACAGCGTATCAGAAAATTCTGATAACTTTAGATGTGACTTCTCGACGTAAACCCTATTCGCCGAGGTAGAAGCGTTGAAAGATAACGACTGGAATTTCTTCACTTTTTCCAGGATATTTGCGATGCTTTCTTGTAAACCCTTCTTACTATTAGTATGAACTTGGTTCAATACGGATAACTCACGTTTGATACTGTTTATTTCAATAGCACTTTGTGGATTGTCAATAGTCTTAGGTGCTTTTGATAAAGCTACAGGTGCTGATTTAGAACTACTGCTATTTAGCCAGTTTCTCAATCCAGAAAGCATGACTTCTTGTTGGCTCAACAAATCTTTTTTCAATTGTTCAAAGTGTTGTGTAACATTAACATCAGTGTGTGCTACATCATGTAATTTTAAAATAGAGCCATCCTTTATGGAAGAGAGATGAGCCTCTTCCAACTCATAGGCAGTGTCGTATCCTGGCTCCTGAATGTAAATGTCTGGAAAAGAGTTTCCACCTGGCGAATAAGTAAATTTCTCGACAAAAAGCAGCCTCAAACTATTGAACGTTAAAGAAGAGTCAACAGTACATTTCTTAGTTTTGTCTTTAAGCTTCAAAAACACAACAACGGCATGGCTTTCTTTTGTATTATCCCGTGTATTTTTTGAGCCAGTGCTAATAGCACGGCGACTGGTAAGTTCTGAAGCAGGTTCAGGAGCAGCGATAGGCGGATGAAAATTGGCTTTCCCATCAATTTCGGGGACATCATTAGTCAAGGCAGAAGCAGCTACAGCTTGGTTGGTCAATTTAGCCATATGGTAGGCAGAAAATCTTTTTGAAGCACGTCTCTGCAAAGTGTCACCCTTTTTCAATTGAGATAAGGGATCTTCTGGCTCACCTCTTTGTTTTGGTACAGAAAGTGTGGATATTTTGCTCCCAGGTTTGCTTGGTGTACTAGTAGCATTTGGCTGTTGTTGATGTTCTGACTGCAGTTGCAGTTGTCGTGGTGGTTGAGACTGAGACTGAGATTGAGATTGAGATCGAGGTTGAGGTTGAGGTTGAGGTTGAGATTGCTGTAGTTGCTGCGGTTGCTGAATTCCTTCTACTTGGGCAAGCTGGCTTGTTGGAGTTACACTGTTACTAACTCTGCTCACAGAAGGAGTTGACGACTCTGATGCTAAAGAAGTTGTCGATGATGATGTCGAAATACGTTGCTGCTGTAAAAGTTGCTTCTCTTGCTTCATAGTCTTTAAAAGCGCCTGTTTAACTTTCAACTTGTCCAGTAAAGTCACAATGATCTCTCTAATACGAGGCAGATACCTGTCCAAAGTTTCTACTGAAGGGCTTTCCCTCAATGCCACCTCCAGCACACGACGCAAGGACATGGGCACATCACCCAGGTCAGCCACATCTAGTCCAGAATGTTTGAAATGTTTCGAGACTAGTTTGAAATCGTTCCCCAGTTGAACATAAGCATCCGATATGTTTTTTTCATTGGCCTGGCCTTTGGACCATTGAGTCAACCTCTGTAACAAATGTTTTGTAGACATCAATAGTTTTGTTACGCTGCTTTCGACACTAGACATTGATCGAGAAGATAAAGAGGAGGATGAAGAGTGCCTGCTGCTTACAGCAATGTCTGTCCCAGGGGCCACGGACATTCGTTTTTGTTTGTTGTCCTTGAGTCTTTCGTTGCTGAAAGAAGTTTCAAGAATATGTAAAGTTAACGCGAGGACAGCTGAGGTGCACTACCACAAATACTAAACTCAACAAGGCCCGAAAGTAAAGCACACGCCTGAGCTTCAGTTTCTATTCGAATTTTATGGAGTTTGTGAGCTAATGTCTGAGAACATAGAACAAAGCTTACTAATTCCAGATTCAGAGGCTGAAGAAGATGAAGTCATACTTTGGCGTCCCTCCAATAGAGAGGAAACTGATACGAACATTGAATTGGAGGCATCAAGCTCTCCGGAACGCATAATAGGAGATCATTTATATCCAAGTCTACTATTTACGGGAGCAGTTACTGCAGATTCGGGATTACTGGCTACTGATCGTTATAAGAGG
Source organism: Lachancea kluyveri NRRL Y-12651 (assembly GCA_000149225.2). Taxonomy (NCBI): domain Eukaryota; kingdom Fungi; phylum Ascomycota; class Saccharomycetes; order Saccharomycetales; family Saccharomycetaceae; genus Lachancea; species Lachancea kluyveri. The sequence goes on from CM000694.1 coordinate 1,982,709, forward strand.
ATGCTGCGGAAGAGAAAAGCCATTCAAAAAATGCCCTATAGTTTAGACAGAATTAAGCACAGGCAGTTATTACAGGGTTATGATGTGACTAACTTTGATTTGGTATCTAACGATGTTACTCTGCCGACTAAACCAGCCACTCGCCCCGCAGAAGAGAAGAATTTGGAAGCACGAGTTATGAGTACCGCAAATAATGACGACCTGGAATGGCGAGATGGCATGATAGAAAATGACAGTTACGAGAATGAAAAGGTGACTGAGGATGAAGATGATAACCTAATATTAAACTACCAAAAATCTCGCCATCGGATTATACACACAGACGAAGATAATGACGAGGAAGGCAGCGACGATAAAGACCCACTAGATAGTCAAATGATGTTTAGAGGACGTATGGTTAATATTAAAACTGGGTACCGTGGTATTTTACCCAGGATTGCATGGGAAAAATCACTAAAAAGCTCTACAAATGGTTCTGCAAAAAGAAAAAGAGACTTTAGAGAGGAAAGAAAAGGAATTGCCAAAAGAAAGAAGATTCCACACCAACATTTACAAGATGATGAACTGCTAAATGAATTGATTGTTCCTGATGATCAAGTAGAGGAAGAAGTTTCCTTTAGTGACGGTCCATACGATCAGCAGGGTACTGCTAGCGATAACGATCTTGGAGTTGTGGGCGACTATTTTGAGGAGAAATACTCAAAATCATATCATTTCGACAACCTTTCAGACGAGGAAATATTTTCACAGCCGACTGATGATTTCATGTCTGATTTCAACGCAAACGAGACTATGCAAGAATTTCAAAGGTATGACACCGGGCCAGGAAAATATCCTATTGATTTGGATGGAAATTCAGACGGCAAACTCAGCAATTACAATGACCTGCATATAATAGCAGAAAATAATTTTAGTGACAGAAGCTTATCAGACGATGGTGCCGAGGAGTGTAATCAATTTTCAATCGACGCTATGCTGCACAAGGCGAATAGAGTGTCACGGAATGAGAATAAAGGCCTAAAGAACATGCAGAACAGTTCTGGACCAACAAAAGAGGTAGATACAGGGAGAAAAGAGCATGGCAAAAGAAGAAAATCTACAGGGAGGAGCACGACTTCTAGAACTCGGAAGTCTTTGCAAAATAACACGGCACCGACTTATCGAGTGATGGGTGACAACAAACTTTGCTTCCAGGATCTCGATCAGAGTGAAGCTGCAAATATCATTACCGTATCTGAAAGTGCAGGAGCCGTCTTGGCGGGAAACGAAGAAAACTTTGACAATAGACAAGATAGTAAGAAAGGTAAAAAAAGGAGAAAAAACAAAAAGATTCTCCAATATTTTCAAACTATACCAAATGATACAACTTCTGAGCTTGTCAGAAAAGTAAACACTTTTACCACAGTCGTAGAAGGTACCAGTAATCAATTCGCATTAACCAAAAGAAAAAGTAAACTCACACCTGCCTTAGAAAATGGAAAAGCAGATTCAAATAACTCCAGTAATAATGAACTGTCCTCCTCTGAAGTTTTCAAGTCAACTCTTTTTGGTAGTACCTTTAACCCGCCAGATATAGTGCCAATTCTTTTATCTAATAATCAGTACATCCTGTCCAGATTATCTTCGGATATTAAAGAGAAATTGAGAGAGATTTTTAATCACGTTGTCAATATAGGAGCCACAGATTCTGAATTACTCAAATTATCACGGTCTATAACCGAATTTCTGTTTTTGCTTAATCAACCAGCTGTTTACGAAATTATTGATGAATTTCATAGGAATTTTCGTTCTAAAGTGAACGCTTTGAGAGAAAGAGCTAAACCAATTCATTTCTACCAAATTGCGATCTGCCAAATCATGTTTTTGGAAGTTTCAAGGTATACGAACGTAGCTGTATCAACCAGTATAGAGATGGAAAAGAAGATTGTAGATCATATTGCGTCTTTTTTCAAGCTTCTATCCAGGTGTTACACTACAGTAATAGAGGGTGACATTGACTTATTAGTAGAGAGCTACAACATTGTTTCCTTAATAGTCCAAAGTTTGGGAGGGACAAAGACCGTGTGGGAACTTTTGTCTACTAATACTTTCCCTCCCAAGATAGCACTTGTACTGACTAATTTGTTTCCGACAACAGAAGAACATTGGAATATCACCAAGCCTGATCAAACATACCAGAGCGCACTTCAATGGACTAAATTTGTTCGGGACTGTACCAGATTGTGCCATTGGGAAATTACTAGTGAAGTCTTGTTGAAATTCTACGATTTTTTCAAAAAGAGAAAATTTCAGGATTTTGAAGAAGAGGAAAGACAGAATAAAGGCATTTATCCGATTATTTCACTGGAGTTTGAGATACCAAACACGACTGTTTTTAACGGATTTCTCCGTACCCTGAACTCCTCAAAACTGTCACCTGCCACTTTAGAAAGAATAACCCCTTTAGGGAATATTGCCAACTTGAGATCACTTTCTTTGCTTGCAAATAGAATAAATCTTATTATAACGCTTGCCATTCACGCACCAAATAATTACGAAAAAAGGTTTAACGAACTGGTAGCTCCATACTTTGTAGAGGACTCTACAATTTCGATACCAAAACTAGCTTTCAAATGCATACTCGAAGGTATCACTTCCATTTTAGAGGTGAATGCCTCAAAAAATTTACTATCGAAGGGCAAATCAATCACACTTGTATGGAAAGCTTTAAAGAAAATGAATGACGCATCATTAAACGATATTTGGGATAATTTTATCACAAATTTGAGTTCCATATTCAGAAATTTGGACCGGTCCAAGCCTGTGCTTTTGAGAACGTTATATCCAATTTTGCACTCGATGTTGAAAGAAAAACATAAAATGAGCAATTTGTTTTCGATGCTTGAAATTTACACCCAAAACCTACAGATATTAGGCACTAATTGGGTTCAGAGCCATCTGTTTCAGGTTTTAGCAGCACCCGCTAATAAAAGTGTCAAAGTCTTGGATTTTTACTGTACAGTTCTAAAGTACTTAGCAGACGAGAATGCAGTAACCTGGTGGTCGATTTTTAATTACAACAATTTTGATGGAAACGAAACAGTAAAGCTATTTTACTATTATAAACTTGTTCAGTTCTGCGATCCATCCACTTTCCTGCAGATAAAAAATACCATGTTTACGACTGCGATTGATAATCTTTTAAAAAGGAGTGACTCCTTGTACCAAAAGTTTCTCATAGAGTTATCTAATAAGGATAATCGTTTTAACATCAACTTTACTGATGGTACGTTTGTTACTCAATTACAAATTATTAAAAGAACGATATCTGCATTACACAAGGCTTCATACCATGATCTTATTCGAAAGTTCATTGCAAATACCAAAACAAGTTTCTTGCTGGAGCCAAACAGAAGAGACTTCTACGTCAGCGTGGTCAAATTTTTGAACTCCAACTTCGTCGACCAAATTAAAGGCAGTCATGATTTCTTATACCTAAAAAACGAATTTGGAATCTCCAATGCTGAAACAGAAAAGAGCGCCTTTAGGGAGTTACTAGCTTCACACAAGGACCAACTCGAAAAGGCAGCATTTATTGAAAACGAAATACTTCAAACCTATATCCATGGGTTGAAACCAGCTGACCTCTTAGAGAAGCTGGAATCATCTTTTGGAACCAACGTGTATGAGAACGATTTCAAGCTGTTTACAGAACTGGTCAGAGCAAATACTCTTGCTAATTCTATCCACAAATCGGATATCCAGTGGATCGCTTTGAATGATTTCATCAATCTTATTAATACTACCTTATTCAAAAGATATTACCAAACGACGCCGAATGAGTTTTTTGAGCTTTGTAAATTACACAAATTTCTGTGCCAAAACTACAGGGCAAAACAATGTCTTGAAACTCCTAGAGCAGTCATGCTACAATATTACATCGAAATCTGCGACTTCCAAATTAATATGCTACATATGTCTTCTGGGTTTTTTGAGAACGGGTTATTAAAGAGATTTACAAAAGATTTTTTATCAAATACTTCAGCAGTCACTGAACCCCTGGACAGCGGGCCGTTAGTAACCACTGTAAAAAACTTATTAGATGATGCAAATTCTAAGATTCACTTAGATTCACACACGTACGGTGAAACAGAGCTTTTACTTCCTGACTTGCGAGCCAAAGAGTCATATCTGTCCAATATAGCATCCAATTCAGAATGTCCTGAACATTAGAAAAAAAAAACTGTATATTAGTCCCTATTTAAATTACATCAACGACATATAACTCTATTTCGTTATAGACTTTTCAGCTTCCAATTTATCAACCTGCTTTTTCAAGTCTAATAGTAGTACGATGCGTTTCAATAGTTCTTCATGCTTTTGGATAACTTCATAAGATGGCATTGCGGGTCTAACTGGTAACCCTAGCTCCTGAAGTGTAGCAACAACCTTATTTTGTACAGCAGGTTTAAAAGTAGAAATTTTTGTAGATCTTAAAAAAACACCTGGCGACAACTTTTCTCCATGTGCCATGACGCCTAGAGACTTCCTCTCCTCCAAAGTAAAGTTTTTTAATAGATGTTCCGCGTACTCACTATCAGCTTTCCTTCTGATTGCAGTTTGTATTTCTAGTTTTTGCTTCTTAGTTTTTTTATTAGGGAAACTGGACGCTGACTGTTGGTCCTGCTTCTTGTCATGCTGCTGTTGCATTTGCTGCCTCTGTTGCGCAAACTGTTGTTGTTGTTTCATCCATGGGTTCTCTGGAACATTGGAGTCGTGCTTTCTTTTTCTGGCTTTATCTGACAATAAACTGCTATACAACTGAGACATTCCCTGTGAAGTCAGATACTGAGAAATAGGCTTTTCCGAATTTGGAGAGTCCAAGAGGCGTAACAAAGCTTCTCTTTCGTTAAGCGTTTTTTTAGCGGCCATCTCGAATTTTCTAGATTCTATGATCAAGGCCTCTTCCTCGGCAATTTCAGCAGCAGACCTTGAAAGTAACCTTTTTAAATATTTTTTCCTTTCCAGTTCCTTTTCTTTCGGAAAGTTCAGAGAAGGTATTAACGGATTATCGGGATCCTTGTGTAAGAAAAAGCATTGACAAACCTGGTAGAATGTTTCTTTTAAATCTTCCAGGGAACGTTTTTCCTCACTTTCATAGCGGTCGTATATGACAAACCATCTCAGGTCATATTTGCGACATAAATCAAACAGGTACACAATTTCTTCGAACGCCCAGATACCTTCCGATCCACTCTTAGGCTTCATAAAGGATTCATATTCTTCTTTTGTAAATGTCGGTAGAGTTAGTTTTGTGTTATATTTGGTGAAAGCGCTTTCTTGAGATTGTTTACCTACTAGCTCTTTAGAACCTTTGACCCAGTGATGTAATTCAACGCCTGTTGCAACTTTGAAGCCAGCCCACGTCCATGGTGAAGGTTTTCCGATCGCGTTTAATTTGTCTTTAAACTTTGTACTTTTCTGAATCACTACCGGCGGTGTATTTTCCCCCAATAAACTGTACAACTCTCTTTGCATACCAGTAACTTGCGGTTTTGGCAGGCGGGTAGCACCTGGTGTACTGCCTGAGGACGGAGGCGTCTTAGCCTTAGCTTGTGGTTGAATATTTAATACATCAAAAATATCGGAGGAGGACATCGTCTGCGGTACCTTCACTTTGGTGTGCCGTTGCTAGTAGTCTGGAGTCCATTGCATGAGTTAGTCAAGATCAACAAAATATTACTTCGTACGTAGTTACTTATATAAATATTGGTCGATAGCATTTACGATCTATAAACTCTAAATAAAACTAATACTGATCAGTCATAAAACAACACCAAAAATGTTTACTGCCAAGAGGAAGAGAATTAAAGCACCAAGGAGAATATTTGCTGACACATCTGCCAGCTTCAATGAGTCCTGGTCTATCCTAGAAGATGCAATTGACTGTATCTACACAGGGAAAGTGAGCTGCTTGTCTTTTGAAGTATTATACAGAACCGTCTACAGTCTTGTGTTACGAAAACAGGGCCCTGAGCTGTACCAGAATACCAGAAGTGCCTTAGAGAAAAAATTAATTCAAGTGAGAGAGGACACTTTTCACAATGAGCAAATGAGCTACAAATTTTTGACTACATTAGGCTCAGTGTGGAAAAGCCAATGTGCTTGTCTTAAGATGATTAGCGATATCATGATGTACTTAGACAAGGTTTATTGCAAGGAAAACAGGCAACCACTCATTTTCGATGTGGGTCTTGAACTTTTAAGGGATAACATCGTGAGACCATTGTGTACCAAGATTCAAGAATCTATGCTACACGAAATAAACATGGCAAGAGAGAATAAAAGTACTCCAGTTAATTACAGCTTGTTAAAAGAAATAGTAGCGATGATGGAAACGTTAGTTGATGTTAATGATAACTACTATTTAACGGAATTTGAGCCATATCTATTAAAGGAGACCGAAAACTACTACAATACATTTGTGCAGAAGCATAGTCTGCCTGCTGCAGAGTACATCAATAAAGCTCAGGATCTTTTAGATCATGAGAAACAGTTGGATCAAAGTTTCTTAAATAAAGATACTTGTCTGAAGGTATTGAATCTGATTGAAAAAGTCCTAATCAGCAACAATATAGAGTTCATTTTAACCCAGGGCATGAGAAAGTTTATTGACGATGAGGACTACGACAACATGAGATTACTGATGAGGCTATCACATAGGCAGATAGACAGAAACAAGGTTCTGAACCAATTAAGCCAATGCATATTGGATGACGGTCTATCTATTAAAGAGAACCAGTATATGAAAAAGAAAGCACAGGTTGCGGTGAAGTGGGTTCAAGATGTTATTTATCTTAGAGAAAAGTACAATAGAGTCTTGGAAGAAGTTGATGACAGCAACGTGAACAACACTAAAACTGTTAATGAAACATTTGCTCAATTTCTGAATCAACAAGGAAATAAGCCTGCTGAATACCTCACCCAGTACATCGATTCTTCTTTAAGAGGTAAACAAAAGGTAGATGCCGCTCTAGAGAATTCTCTGGGTTATTGCATTTCCTTGTTTAGACTGATTAAAGACAAGGACGTTTTTGAGAAATTTTATAAGCAACAGCTATCTAAAAGGTTGTTACAGCAAAGGTCTTCCCTGGAAATAGAAAGAATGGTGATTACGAAAATGAAACAAGAAGTTGGTGTTTCATTCACATCTAAATTAGAAGGTATGTTCAGAGATATTACGATTTCTCAAGATTACAACGATAAGTTTGCTCCTCTAAACCAACATCGTCTAGAATATAATCCCAAAGTCTTGACGCCCACGTGCTGGCCTTTTCAAAATACTAATGTAAGCCAAGACATTGTCTTGCCTTCGAATTTAGAACGTTTGAAATTGGATTTTGAGAATTTTTATATGAAATCACATTCTGGTAGAACACTAAGGTGGGCCTATCATCTAGGATCAATGGAGATTGGCTTTCAATTTGGGAAAACTTATCATGACTTGAATATGTCAGTGTATGCTGCTATTATCTTTCTATTGTTTGAGGATCATACGGAGTTAACCATGCAAGAAATCAATGACTTGACACATATTCCTGAACAAGAATTGGTAAGACAACTATTATCAATCTCTGTCGCGCCAAAAACTAGGATCTTAAAGAAGCGTCCAATGTCTAAAAACATCAATGTAACGGATAGATTTTCTATCAACTATTCTTTTACAGCTCCCTCAACTAAAGTGAAAGTGTTGACCGTTCTGACGAAACCTGAAATTGCATCCTCGATCGGCGGAGATGACTCTGAAAAAAAGCAGGTAATGGATGAAATTAGTGAAAGTAGGAAGCAGTCTGCGAATGCGGCAATGGTCAGGATAATGAAGGGAGACAAGACTTTAGATCATCAACATCTAATAGAAAAAACTACAGAAATCTTGAAAGACAAGTTTAGAGTGACGAACACACTGGCAAAGCAGAGCTTGGAATATCTACTGGAGAAGGAATACATCCAAAGAGATTCAGACAATCCAATGTTATATCACTACTTGTCTTAAATAAGGCCTATTTATCTTTTACTTGTTTCATCAGTATATCCCTTAACTTAGTTGCAGTTTTGGCGACGCCATGTGTATCCCTACCACATATGGCACAGTTTGGAGTTTTTTTGATCCTTTTCATAAAGCAACTACTACAGAAATAATGTCCACAGTTGGTTATTATTGGTAATTTGTAGTCATTCTTACAAATTACACATTTAAAAGGAATGTTTTTTAGCTCAGCTACTTTGTCACTATTATGTTCATCCTTGAGTTTCCATTCCTGGTTCAATTTCCAACCAGCTTTGAAGTCATCCCTTGAATGTAGGAACTTACAGCTATCCCCATACCCACAGTATCCAGTTTGCTTGTAGTCTTTGCAGACATCTGGCTGATAATCCATTAGCATAGTAGTCCTGATGTTAGAAGCCTGTTTCACAGGACCTAAAGCTTCTTTGACACTATTCTGTGCTAGCTTACTAGGCTTAATAAACGAATTTGCACCTTTGTGATTGGGTAAACCTTTGTAAGTAGCTTCATTTCCGTTATCAAGATCGCTTGATGGAATCTCTTTAGCAGACCGCTCTTTGTCTATAATTTCTGCGTTTAGAGTATTTAATTTTGTAGCCTCTTCGTTTCTAGTCAGAGAGTTTTTAGTGGCTATGGGAGCTTTCTCTATGATTTCATTGTCTTTCTCATCGCTATTATTACTAATGGTCGTACTTGCTACAATTGCAGTTTTTCTCTTCTTGAAAACCGCTGCTGGTGAAACAGACTCTGTTTTCTCATTCCCGTCTTCAACCAGTTTTTTCCTTCTTAGCTGCCCTTCCGTTTTGACCTGTCTTTTCTTGAACATTCGTCCTGCCGTTTCCAGTAGTTGGGTTTGGCCATCGCATCATCATCGCCCAAGAAAACTTCAACAAAAAAAGTACTCAAACGATCCTCCCTCCAACTACAATCACACAAAAAGTGATATCGATTGAATAACACAAGAAATGGTTAATCCACAGAGCGAAAGTGCTAAAGAACATCAGACGAGAGCACAATTTGTGGAGGATCCAGTAGAAAGACTGGGGAATAACAGTAGCAAGACCTTACGCAGCGCCCTAAAAAGCACTCGCAAGCAAAGTGATGACAACCACGACGACGGCGAGGATTCCGTCCAATCTTCGCCACTGTTAAATTCGACTCCCCCAACAGTCTCAAAGGCACTAGTCAAACTATACCCTTATCTGATTGTTGCGAACAAATTTTTAAGCGTGGTGACGTGGACTAACGATGATATCTGGCCCAGTGTTTTGATGGTCGTCTGCTATGTATCGTTTGTTTTGTACTTCCAAAGTTTGGTCAATTACTTTGGTCATTTGATAGTGGTTGGTGTATTGTGGTGCTATTCTTTGTTAGATAGTTTTGTTGAAGAGACGATTAAAGACCACCCCACCTTAGATGATATCATTCACGTCATGTCCTGTGTCACAGCCAAATTTGATCTACTACTATCTCCAGTTACTGTATTAACTGGGAATGATATCAAAAGACTGTTGTTTACCACTGTTTTTCTGTCTCCTATCTACGTGATCATCACGGTGTTTATTTTGCCTCCGAGGAAGCTAATGCTAATAATCGGCGTTTACGTGTTGATTTATCATTCTTCCTGGTCCCGTGTAACCAGAAAACTGTTGTGGAGATTCAAACTTGTGAGGTTACTGGCATTTTACGTAACAGGTTTGGATCTAGGTGGGATCAATAAACATCAAGGCAATGGCGGCATATTTGCTGCAGTTCATACAAAAGTGAAAAAGCTGTCATCAAAAACAGGTGGATCTGAAGATGGTAAACCAATTAGATTTACGTACGTGTTATATGAAAACCAACGCCGCTGGTTAGGCATTGGCTGGACTTCAAACATGTTAAGCTACGAAAGGACTCCTTGGACCGATGAGTTTTTAAATGAGGCGCCACCACCAGATCAATTTAAGCTACCAGAGGAAAGTTCAGGAATGGTGTGGAGGTGGGTTGACAAGACTTGGAGATTGGATATGACTAATGATGGTGCCATCCAATTACCTAGCTCCAGGTCTAAGACAACTGCGTCGCCAAACTCTGACGACGGCTTCATTTATTACGATAATACCTGGAAGAAACCATCCACTGAGGATTCTTTTTCCAAATACACAAGAAGAAGAAGGTGGATTAGAACGGCTGAGTTGGTGAAAAACAACACATTTGATTTGGGTGATGTCGTTACAGCCTCAAGTTCTGCTGATGTGTCTGTGCAACAAGTGCAGGCCGTTGGCGAAACGACCACCCCTAGTAAAGAGAGAAGAAAGAGTGTTCGTATCAATGAAGAACCTTCTATATTAGAAAGTGTCAAAGAGCTGGAAAGTACCAAAAGAAAGGTCTCGTTTAATGACAACAAGGATGTACACATAATCCCGCCTTCTGTCCATGAGGAAGCCACAGAACATCCTGTTCAGGATAGCTACGAAGATAGAGACAAATATGACAATGCTAACGATGACGGAAGTATAGTTGAAGACATTGACCCAAAAAATGCAACTATAGCAGTTTCCGATTGCACAGAGACCACACCACTAGTAAAAAGTGAAAATAAGAAGAGTGTATAGCAATTATAACACACGCAGTAGCACATATGTAGATTAAGCGTCAAACACAATTACCTTCCTCAATCTCCACACCTTTTAAACGATTCTCCCTTTCCACTAGTCCCATACCTGGATTACATACACCAATAACGAAAAAACAAAAAACAAACAGAAAAAAAAAACGAGTTAAAACGAATAATGCATTTATTTTATTTTATTTTATTAAAAAAAATCAATACAGTAGCGGTAGCGGTAGTATTCCTATAAATCCCTCTAGGAGCAGACTTACAACTTGTTGACCTTCAAGGTTGGTGGCAAAGATTGAATCAACTTCTTGGCCTTACCGGCGTCGTTGACAATCAAAGTGTACAAGTTCTTAGAACCTCTGACCTTGAATTTGGTTTGTCTAAAGGTCTTACCAGCCTTGTTCAACTTCTTGTTGATCTTAACGGTAGCAGACTTAACGTCAGCTCTTCTGGTCAATTCCAAGAATTCCTTGATGTCGGTGATTTCTCTAGCCATTGTGCGATAATGTCTTTGAAGTGAGATCCTTCTCCTATTCCAAAGGGCCAAATTTCGCTATCTTCAAGACAACGGCTAGAGCTGTGAAACTTTTGGTGAGCAGGGCCACCGCTCGCGCTGCGTCGGTACGGAATCCGTGTGCCGCTTACATCCCTGTTTCATTTTCTTATTGTAAAAAAGTATATATTTCGTAATGTATGGATGTTCGTATGAAGTAAAGATGCATACAAGTAAAATATTTAAATGTACGGATGTTACATCCTCCATGGAAAACAGTCACAACACATCTTCCATTTCTATCTCGTCCTCTTCACCTTCCTCGCCTTGGATATCTTCTTCATTATCATCATCCTGTGCCAATTCACCCAATCTGGCAGCCCTTTCTGCTTCTTTCAACTTTTTGAATTCTGTCTTCAAGGTATATTTCAAGGCGTACGGCCCTTTTTTCACTAAAATGGCGACTTGGTCTAAGCATTCTTTTAAGTACACTTCTGGCTGCTTGGTACGCTCTTTCAAACCCTTTAAGGACCAATAATCGTACTCATCAAAAAGCTTGAACAAGTAGTCCAGCAACTCTTTCTTGGGCATACGAATAGCTCTGATACTGTTCTTGGCCTTCTCCCGTCCAACTTTCAAAAATTTAGAGTTATCTGATCTCATAGACATACCGGCGTTGCTCATAGTAACACCAGGTGTCTCTTCTAACACAGTAACGGTAGGCTTGTGTACATTCCTCACAATTTGTCTTCTTTGCTCTACAATTTTATGATAGTTAGGGTCATTCATCGATGGAATCACTTGACATTCATGGCACACGGTGCCCATAATCGCAGTCTTTTTGGGAATGGTTTTCACGTATGGAATATACCTGTCCCTACCATCTCTATCAGTCATAACTCTGCTTTGAAATCTCCTTCGGTTGTTTTTCTTTCTCATTTGCTGTTGTTTTTTCTTCAATTCTTCCTGGCGTTCCTGCCTTCTCAGAAACGCTTGCTTCTGCTTTTCTGGATCAGCAGCTAATTCTCTTTCACGCTGCTGAAACTTCTTTAAATTCTGTTCTGTAAAAATGTATTCATTTTCAACCACTTTTTTAGTTAGCTCTAAGTCATACTGATGTGGAATGCTGTCATTGTCGTTTTCATTTAGAACCAGCTGAATGGTTTGATCGTTTTTGTTGATTCTAATCTTTCCCAACTCTTGACCATTCAAATTACTCTTACCTCTCCATTTTTCAGCTAAAAACATTGGCAAACGTACTAGCCACACTTGTCTTTGTGCATTCTGTAAGTCTAGATCAAGGGATTCTTCATAAACCTTGGTTTCATTGTTCTCAATATCGTTACCATCGAACACCTCTTCATCCTGAGATAGGTAATCGTCACCGGAATCGTCTTCATTAGTAGCAGTATTTGGGACTACAGAACTCATGGTGTCTTCTCTTAGCTTTTTATCTGGTCAGCTCTTTTCTTATGAGAATGATGGATTTGCCACTGATTTTCTCCCGCCCTGTGGTCTTTGCTTTCCTCTCTTTCTCAAAAATTTAGCGAGAAGAGTGAAATAAAGTAATGATGAGTTAAGGGCTACCTTAAGATCCACTACGCATGCGATTAGTACATAATTAACATATCGTAACCAGAGTTTACAGAATGGATTTTGCTACTCTATTAAAGGGTGAGATTGAAAAAAAAAAGAAACAGCTAGAGAATGAAGGCATAGCTCAAGAACAACAGATTAATAGAGGACAAGTCGCGCAGAAAGAACGAGAAACAGAGCAGTTTATTCAGAATGAAGAAGCACCAATAGAAGATACTAAGAAAGAAGACGAAAATGTATTGGAAAGAATAAAAACACGGCCCGAGAGAATAAGGAAGATCCAGGAATGTGATTCCAAGATAGACACAACTATAGATCCAAACTCCATCGGCGAGCAGGGCCAAACTTACCCACTACCGATGCAGTGCAATTTATACATCCATTCATTACTAGCTGATTGGGAAAAATCATCCTACCAACCAGATCTACTTTTTGAAACCAAGAAGTCTTTGTTCCCTCTTCTGGTGAAACTGCGCAAGAACCAACTATCCTTAGAACTAATAATTTCCTTGTCAACCATTTTATATCACATACAAAAACATGAGTACACTAGAGCTACTGAATCATACATGAAATTAAGCATAGGTAATGTAGCATGGCCTATCGGTGTTACTTCTATTGGTATTCATGCCCGTAGTGCTCACGAGAAAATTACAGGTAGTAACAAGATTGCTAATGTGATGCTGGATGACATTACTAGGCTCTGGATTACTAGTATTAAAAGACTGATAACATTTCAAGAATTCGTGAGCCGTAGGCATTGATAGATTACTGGGTTTAGTTGAGAAAAACTCACTGTTTGCGAGAGCGTGTATACTGTCTGGATACTGTTAAATAGGACCCTTTTTGGATGTATAAAACACAGAGGCTAAACCCTCACAATCTCTGTATTCGAAACGCAAGTTTATCTATTAGATCAAGAGTTAACTCACACATGGTGCTTAAATAATCAACTGCTCTGCAATACTACAACCGGCTTATTACCATAAGTACGAATGTGTCCACCCTAGCGCCGAATATGTCAGTTTCGCGGCCGCTATAAGTCAACCTGCACAATTGTCCACTTAAGATTTTGATGCGGTTGAAATCCATTCGAAATATGACGTTTCCCTTCCTGAGTATAAAAAACTGAGACTTCCGTTCTTAGTTTTTAGTAGATTTATGTCAGCGTGAGCTGCGGCGAGAGAGAGAGAGGCATTTATGGATGTCTAATTTTTATTTGCCGCAAACCCTAAAAGGGTTTGATTTCTCGATCTTACGAACTACAGGTTTGACGCATAAATAACACAAGAGTAATCAATATTTTGAATCCCGATAAGAGAAAATGTCTTCATACATCCAAGGATTTCTGCAAGACGCTGGTATTGACTATGCAGTAGACAAATGGAATGAGGTTGCGGAGGAAAAATTCCAGCCAACCAAAGGTATGTCCGTTATATCACTTACAAAAATGAAGTGAGGAATCAGCAAAGCTAGAACCTCTGCATACAAAAGAATAGGTTAATGCTAACTAATGAAGGTACACAGATCCATACTATGTCAAACTACCGGACGGTTCCCAGAAGCGGCGCAAATTGCCCGACTACTGTACTCGCAAAGAAAAAAAACTGTGGAAGAAGCTGCAAAACAGAGCATGGAAGGACGATAGATGCTTGTGTGGCTGCATATGGGTCAATTGGGGGCTAGGACTGGCACCTATCTTGTCAATAATCCCCACGATTGGACCGCTAGTCATGTACTATGTTCACTCCAAATTGATTGACATGGCCAATAAAGAATTAGATCTACCCGCAGACGTGATGGTCAAGTTGCATGGGAACGTTGTATTTGACTTGTTGATCACTTTACCCCCGATTTTAGGAACTTTACTGGCATGGCTAAATGCTTGTTCAACAAGAAATTGTGCGATCATTTACAACTTTATGGTCAAAAGAGCCTCGAGGAGACAAGAAGGACCTAAGATTTACCAACCACCGGATGTTTACCATCCGGAAACACCTAATCCGCCAGTTATGCGACAGAACGGAGGATTTTCACCGGCTGTTTATCACCAAGAATTACCTACTCCGCCAGTTATGCATCAAAATGGGAGACCTCCCCCACCGTCAGTGTCAATGACAGCCCATCCATCCTCTCGCAGAAATAGACCCTTACCACCTTCGCCAGTTCCATGAACTTTTTACCTACCTACGAACTGGAGAGAATAGTTGAACGAAATCTGAGTATTCAGTATTGATTTAGAGGTTGCTTCTATTTCAAGGATAAAGAACATTTGTAGCAGTTGAACGTTGAAATCTATATAGTCTTATATTGCAAGTCGCGCTCTCGACTGTTAAAATATGAAGTAGAACCATGTAAAACTCATAAAAGTCGATCGCTTTAAGGCAAACCACACCAACGTAAGTGATGGTAGCGGTGGGGGGAGCGAAAAAACTTGACATCTTGAAATGTCCAGTTTCTGGCTCTTACGAGTATAAGGTGTCCTATTTTGTTTAGGGTCAGTCAATTGTCACAATCACATGGCACGCGCGAAACAGCAAATTTGTCTCGTTCAGCTGATGTATAAGATGGGTTGGCGTTAATGATAAACAAAGACAAAGCGAAGCCTAAATCGTCCAGCCAAGTCAATTAACGAAATACAGAAGAAAGCCATGCCACTAGACCCTCATAAGATCTGGGTTGACGGTTGTTTTGATTTCACGCACCATGGCCATGCTGGTGCTATTTTGCAAGCACGTAGGATTATACCTCGTGGTGCAGAAGGTTCACTGCTGTGTGGTGTCCACAATGACGCCGACATTCTATTTAACAAAGGCGGTTTACCAGTAATGACTCAGGATGAAAGGTATGAGCATACCAGAAGCAATAAATGGTGTTCAGCTGTCATCCAAGACGCACCCTATGTGACCCAACCCGATGTATTGGATAGCCATGGTTGTCAGTACGTGGTTCATGGTGATGATATCAGCACAGATGCAAATGGGGAAGACTGCTACCAAACAATGAAAGATATGGGTAGGTTTTTGGTCGTCAAAAGGACAGAGGGTGTTAGTACTACCGAGATTATCCACAGAATTTTGACAGGTGAAAGACAGGACGATCAAACAAAATACGGGGAGTTACAAGGGAATGAGAAGCTCGCAATGTATGCGACAGCAGATGATGGCCATACACCATGGTGTTTTGTCTTTAACCAAGATTTTTCCCATGTTTTGGTCGAAGGCGGCTATAAGTTTGTAAACGATGAAACGGTGTACATTGAAGGAGATTTCGATCTGTTTCACATGGGCCATATCGACAGATTACGCCAGCTGAAGGAAATACAAAAGAACAAGAAACTAATCGTTGGTGTTACTAGCCGTGAAGACTGTGTCATGACGTTGACAGAACGTGTTTTGACCGTTTTGAGCTGTAGATACGTAGACGGCATAGTTGTCGAGCCCCGAGAGATAAATGCCGTAAATCGTTGGGACTCTGACGCTGAACAACTCTCACAAGGCAGATTCGCGTACTTGAGCAAGCGAACGATTATCGACAGAATCGAAAAGGATAGACATCACTACGTGGAGAGAAACAAGAAGAAGGGGATGAACAGTGAAGCGTAATAGATCCGTAAAATTCGTAAAAACTATATATAAAAAAATAAAAATATATCAAACGTTAATATGCTGTGTAAGGGATAACGTGAGCGGTCGTAAGAGGCTTAAATCTCGCCAGAACTAAACTTGAAACTTTTGAACTTCCCCGAGCTTCTTCTCGTGGGTTTGGGCATTAGAACCCCTTCTATGCTTGTTGAATAGAGGAGGAATTTCGCCAGCGTCAATCAAATCGTTGATTTCGTCACCTGGCTTACCCCAGTTGCCCTTACCGGAGCCATCCTTCTTTACACCATTTGGAGCGGCGCCAAAGTGGCCGTTGTGAGTAAAGTAGTGGGAGTCAGCCTTAGATTCGTGGACGGTCCATTTGTTGGTTCTAGTCATTGTAGTGTGTTTTGTATAAGTTTATTAGTAGAGGAGTAACAATAATAATTGTCGATGGTTTAAGAGTAAGAAGAAGAAGAAAGAAACTACAAAAGAGTGAGGACAGTGGGGGCCCAGCTCGCTTATATACAATTTTTTTGTCGGTACTAATGACACACACAACACTGAGTGTACCCCTCTCCCCTTTGAGGTTCGTATACTAGAAGCATCTAGTGGAGCCACCTCCTTGTTTCTATGTTATTTTTTTTTATTCAGGGGTGGCGCCGGTTTCCAACAGTTTCCACCCCAGCTTTTGCACGCATGCGTTCGGAGACCGACGAGGCGAAGGAGCAAAGAAGTGGTGGGGTGGGTTTCCGTTTTCAGTTGTGGGTTGTGTTTGGTGCTGTGACGGGTAAGTGTTTTTGTGGCATACGTCTATCCAGAAGATACAGATATGTTCCATACAGTGAGATGATCGAACTACATCACACGTCTGTCTACCTAGATCGAGGAAAGGAATTACACAAAGCACGTAACAGTATACCTAGTAAATCCACTGCCTTAGGCAGCTCTTTTTTTTTTTTTCATATATACTATTTATAGTGATAATGACAGGTTGGATTATATGCAGTCATTTCGATATCTCAGAGATATACGTATTGGTCGGATGTTGTGCACAGGCTGGGCAGCTCGGACGGTCTTGATTTCCTGACGCTTTCTCCCCTAAAAATTGGTTCTCCAATCTCAGTCCTTCGATTCAATTGCTGCTATGTGCTCGAAACGCCTTTTTACACAACGGGCGTCGTGGAATAGAAATGTCAACTGGGTTTTGTTCTATGGATAGATTATCAATACGGCAAGGGTATTAACTTATATTTCGTGGACTAGGCGCGTATGCGCAAGCCTCTAAACAGTTTGGCGGTGGTGGATACTAAGACAATTAGACCGCTTGTGTGCCAACTGGTCTTGCTACATCAGGCTAGTCCATCTTTTATCCTTTAGCTTTCTAGGATGTTTAAACAACAACGCCCGAATAGAGGTAAAAAAAAAATAGAACTAATGAGGTGGTGAATAAGAAAAAAAAAAGTTCGAGCGTAAAGAATATGATGTAGATAAAACGGTAACACGCACAAATGCAGAGGAGCTAGACTGACAAAACGCGGGACCAGAATCAAATTACAAAACCTGAACACCACAGATGCGGATGATCTGTTTGTTATGGGTTAAACCACTAACACTCGTAGAGCGCTAAAGTGTAATTTTGGGACCTTCATCCAAAGTCAGCACACGGGCTTGACTACTTTTACAAATCGGGGTGAATAACTATACAATATAAACATTTCATCACGTGTAATTTATTCTGCTGTGCAAGCTTTTTTTTTTTGGCCAGTGGAAGGTTGACCGTTTGTGCATTGGATCTCTATTGGTTAAGTGTCATCTCTTACCTGCTTCTTAAAACGCACGATTCGTCTTGGACGGTTTTCTGTGTCCTATTTACACTTTTCTGGATTGAACTAGCCCTTGGTCGTTATCACCCGTTCCTATAAGGACATCGATGATGAGTGGCCTATAAAGGTCATTCCGTCATCTGGCAGTAACCAAAGTTAGAAGAACAGTCACCTGACGGCTGGAAGCCGAGCTAATTCCAGAAAAGTATAGATAAAGCTTAGAGATCTCCCAAAGAGGGGTTTCAATCATAGATAATACTAATAAAAAAATAAAAATAGGCGAGTATCGAAAGGTGAGAAATGGGTGAATATTGAGATAATTGTTGGGATTCCGTTTTTGGTCAATGAGAAATATGTGAATTGCGGGACAATTGTTGAGATTCCATTTTTGGTTAAGGCTATAATAATTGGTATATGGTTATACTAGAAGTTCTCCTCGCCTTTCTAGGAATCCAGAAAAGGAGTCGATAATTCTACATACAATTATTCATATATCCTCTTTCCTTTTTGAGAAATGTGTGAATATTGGGACAATTGTTGAGATTCCATTTGTGGTTAAGGCTATAATAATTGGTATATGGTTATACTAGAAGTTCTCCTCACCTTTCTAGGAATTCAGAAAAGAGAGTCGATAACTCTATATACAAATATTCATATATTCTCTTTCCTTTTATATGTTTTGGTTCATTATCCTATTACATTATCAATCCTTGCGTTTCAGCTTCCACTAACTTAGATGACTGTTTCTCATTCTTTATGTCACCTTATAACACCGTGTGTGATAATATACTAGTAACACGAATACTAGTCGATGGTCGATAGTTGTATTTCGTTCCAACACTTTTATATGTTTCTGGTTCATTATCCTATTACATTATCAATCCTTGCGTTTCAGCTTCCACTAAATCTGATGACTGTTTCTCAAACTTTATGCCATCCTATAACACCGTTAATGATAATATAATAACAATACGAATGCTAGTTAATAGACAATAGTTGGAAAGTAATAGTCTGAAGAACTCGAACCAAGCGCATAAGCTGTTAAAATGTGTAATATTGAAAAAGTATTACCATACAATCTTCATCGGCGGTCCCAGTGGCCGAGTGGTTAAGGCGATGCCCTGCTATTCGATTGATCGAAAGCTGTTAGGCATTGGGTTCTACCTGCGCAGGTTCGAATCCTGTCTGTGACGCCATTTTTTTGTTTACTCTCGTTTCTGTGCAGAGAGATTGGTGATGGTCCGCCGCCACACCTCTTTCTTTGTGCCTTTGATCACCTATCTCCGTTTGAACGATATCCTAGATGACGTAGTAGGCTGGAAAATTTTTCGTTTCAAGAAATCCCGGTTTATTTATTATCCAACTCAACGACTCGGGACGATTCCTCCTCCCGATAGTAAGCAGCAGGTACAGAAGAACTAAGTATCCTTTCCTTCTTACAGAAGGAATAAATTGATAAAACAATAAACAGAAAAAACAAAAAAAAAATTAAAACACTTTTAAAAAAGATCGTTTTTTTAAAAATGGACCCTACAAGAGCTCCTGATTTCAAACCACCCTCCTCAAACGAACAGCCACATCCTCCGTTGGCTCCTCAGTCGACAATCCCTAAAAATGGCCCCATAATGCCATATGTGCTTGCAGATTACAACTCTTCTATAGATGCTCCCATCCATCCAAGAGATTACAAAAAACATTCCAAGTATGGAAGACGCAACTCTTTAAATCGACACAACTCTATTCCTATGAAACAAGATGAGTTGCAACCGTTGTCGGCAGAAACCTCATCCGAAGATGAAGACATGAACCAGCTGGACCGCAAATGTACAGCTGATGAAGATCTTGACCGTATTGGTTCTCGTATTCACAAGTATCAAATCGCAGATCTAGAAGAGGTTCCCCATGGTATTGTCCGTCAGGCTCGGACTTTACAGGATTACGAATTTCCAGCTCATAGACTACAAAAAAAACTGAGAAATCCAAACAAGTTTCCATTGGTTATAGTTGCTTGTGGTTCCTTCTCTCCGATTACTTATCTACACCTAAGAATGTTCGAAATGGCACTAGACTCCATCAGCGAACTGACAAAATTCGAAGTTGTCGGTGGTTACTACTCTCCCGTTAGTGACAACTATAAAAAAGCAGGTCTGGCTCCTTCCCATCACAGAGTCCGCATGTGTGAATTGGCTTGCGAACGGACATCCTCGTGGTTGATGGTTGATGCGTGGGAATCCTTACAACCGTACTACACGCGTACTGCAAAGGTCTTGGACCATTTTAATGACGAAATCAACGTTAAGAGAGGCGGTATCTCCACCGTCACCGGAGAAAAAATCGGTGTCAAGATAATGCTATTAGCCGGTGGCGATTTAATTGAGAGTATGGGCGAACCAAATGTTTGGGCCGACGCAGATTTACACCATATCTTGGGTAACTATGGCTGTTTGATTGTGGAAAGAACGGGATCCGATGTTCGTTCCTTTTTGTTATCTCACGACATCATGTACGAGCACAGAAGAAATGTGCTTGTTATCAAACAGTTGATTTATAACGATATTTCTTCCACAAAAGTGAGATTGTTTATAAGACGTGGTATGTCCGTCCAATATTTGTTGCCAAACAGCGTTATCAGATATATTCAGGAGCATGGTTTATACGTTAACCAGAGTGAACCGGTTAAGCAAGTCATGGGTAACAAGGAGTAGCGCATAGAAAATGAAACTATGTGTAATTTTTACTAGTTCATTGTAATTTTACTGTTTGGTGTTAAAGTACGTCTTCTTTCCTAAGGACTTGCTTTACCTACTTTGTCCACCTTTTTTTCGAATGACAATACTCGATTTTTTTTTTTTTTTTTTTTTTTGGAATGCTTATCCATTCTAAGCCTGAGCGGCTTATAAAGCAGTATAGACTAACCCAGTGGTAGTGGTATTGGCATTCACTTGGTGAATTTATTTGACACATGCCAAAAAAAAAAAAAGCGTATCTTCGCTTCCTTGTTTTTTCCATTCTTTCCGCCTTTCCTTGCAACGTACTTACCAGTTTATTGATTAGCACGCACACACACACTCTTACACTCTCTCTTTCTCTTGTAAGAGCCATAAAAAATTTTTACACGACTTGACTTTAAAACTAGTAATTAAATACCTCGTACTCTTGTGTGCAAAAAATATGTGCGTAGATGGGTTTCATTGTTTGCTACCAAGTGACGCGCATTACAATTGGTTGGAACATTTTCTCCTAAAGTACACTAAAATGTTGTCATCTCAAGTTACTCTGTTTCTATGGCCACCATTTAACAGCAGAACACGGCCCAACTTTCGTTGTGTACGCCAATACGCTCCTTGGAACATCCAAAATATGGGACTCGATCGTACTATTATAGTGAATTATATTCCAGCTCCACAAATAATTGTAAACTCTTCTCGCTTTCCTGCACCACCTAAACGGGTCAGTATACTCTACATTTCGTCTAGATGAGTTAACGTATCACATAAAACGATCGTAACTTTAAAAAAAAAAAAATAGACCAGGGTCTAGAGAGTAGCTCATTTCCAATCCATTACCCGGTCATGATTTCCGTGACGCGAAAGGAATTTCCAAGCCTCATCAAATGAAGTTAAACTTTTTCAATTATAAGCTAATTTGCTGTGCAGTACCATATATTAGTGAAACTTTTTTTTTTTGAGCGACTTTTAAAAATAGGACGATCATCTATGTAAATAAATAATTAAATAAATATCACGTACTTCTGAAAAACTCCTTACGTCTTTACTTGCGTTTTCAAAACTCATCAAAGTTGATACACATGTAATGTCAGTCCTACAAGAAGATGTTTTTCAAATACAAAACCCAGATGATATCGCTAATAATATAAGCAGTATTATTTTGGTCAATTCTACTAAACTTTTTGCCCGTAATATTACAGTTGATTCCAAAAAAACCAGGTCTAAATTCCGAGATGATTGTGACCCACTACCTCCCTTGTCCTCTTCAATGAGCTGGAAGAAATTAGGACAATGTTTTAAGGACCCGCAAATACAAGGGTCATTGGTGTTTACAACTTTTACTATCCTGATTCTTGTACTACTTTTTTTATTAGTTGGCATGGCGTTGTACCAATGGCTTACACTTTCGAAGTACGTTCGAGATAAATATTCGCGCAGGTTAAAGGAACAAGAAAGCAGGGCTTTATGTATACTGGAATTCGAAGCTTTGCCTCCTGAAAAACAAGACGCATACTTGGATTGGTGCTGTGCCGAGCTGGAAAAGGCCTTGGAAGAAGATAAGAGAAGCGTTGTAGAGGTTCAAACACATTGCGTTCCAGGTGGGTGCAAGGAACGAGTATTCGAGGAAGTCAATTGGCTTAACAAAATGACCTCTTGGCTTTTTCCAAGGGCTTACTTCCCCAGTTATAGAGAGAAAAAGCATTTCTGTGATGAGGATATGTACCAGGTGTAAAAGAGTGATCATTGCGCTTCTTCTTTTGTGTTGTTCTACTCTAGTTTTTTTGTAGCAAGGAGGTTGTCCAATAAATTTCTTTTCCGTAGTTGTGGAAAGGTTGATTTTTCTAAACCAAGTGCTGGAAAATGCTCTTCCAAACTGCTCGCTACCTCCATGACCCTTATTCAAACCAGCTAATCAGTATCCTTCTCATGCTCCTTCCTCACTCCTTTCAGGCAATAATACTGCGCTATCCACCACTTATAGACGTTTAATTCGTAGATAATTCGTAGTTGATCAATAGGAGAGCCACGTGTGGGTTTGCTCAGAAGTAGATCTGTTAAGCTAGCTTTACTAGGTTTAGTATTACACAATTTATCGACTGTTTCAAAATGTTACCAGGTTCAGTATTTTTTCCGGCATTTTTTTCTTCTTTTTTGTTTTTATTTTCTGTAAAAAATACAAGTTGTTTAATAGTTATCGGTATTCACTTCTATTTCCCTATTCTATACGCCAGTAAACGGGGTTTTATCCAATTCTTTTGGGAGATGCTATGAGTTTTTTTTTTTTTTCATATTTCCGCTCTTATTTACTGACACACACACAAATCACGTTCAACGCTCAAAAAAATCATGTGGTACTGACTTAGCTTACGCCAGTGAAAGGTGGGAGGCAATAAAGTATCTACGCAGATGAGTGGTCAAGATAACCATTCTTGGAAAGATGTTGTTACAGTATGCTCTATCCTTGTCGCTGCCTACTCAACTTACAAGGCTTACCAATACTCAACAAGGTTAACTGATCTACCACCACCTAAAAATGGTGTTGAAGAATTGATTGGTAACACGCCAATGGTTCTGATACGATCATTGTCTAGGGCAACTGGAACACAAATTTACGCCAAATTAGAGCTTGCCAATCCCGCTGGCAGTGCTAAGGACCGGATCGCTCTGAGCATTATCAACACTGCTGAAAAGCAAGGTTTGTTAACTAGAGGTCAAAAAGACTTTGTATTTGAAGGGACTAGTGGTTCTACTGGAATTTCCATAGCTGCCATTTGTAATTCACTAGGTTACAGGGCGCATATCTCACTACCTGACGATACTTCACCTGAGAAACTATCTTTGTTGGAAAGCCTGGGCGCGGAAGTGAATAAAGTCAAACCGGCTAGCATCGTGGACCCGAATCAATACGTTAATGCCTCTAAGAAAGCCTGCGATGAGTTAAATCAAAATGAAACTGCAGAGGTCAAAGGTGTTTTCGCGGACCAGTTCGAAAATGAGGCAAACTGGAAAGTTCATTACAAAACTACTGGGCCAGAAATTTATAAGCAGATGTCTGGTGACATCGACGGTTTTATTGCTGGGTGCGGTACTGGAGGTACTATCAGCGGTGTTTCACAGTATTTAAAGGAAAAGCTGGGTAAAAAAGTTCGCGTAGTGTTGGCCGATCCTCAGGGTTCTGGATTCTTCAACCGCATCAAGTTTGGAGTTATGTATGATCGTGTTGAAAAAGAGGGCAGTAGAAGAAGACATCAAGTTGACACTATCATCGAAGGTATTGGTTTAAATAGAATCACCAAAAATTTCCACCATGGTGAATCAAACATTGATGATGCGATAAGAGTCACTGATGATCAAGCGGTTAAAATGGCCAAGTACCTATCCGTTAATGACGGTCTATTCTTTGGTAGTAGCACGGCCGTCAATGCCGTGGCCGCGATAAAATTAGCTAGCCAACTGGGGCCACAGTCAAGGATAGTGATAATTGCATGCGATAGTGGTTCTCGCCATTTGAGCAAGTTTTGGAAAGAGGCGTTGAAAGTTGATCAGAACGTGACCATCGATGATATTTTGAAATCATAGCATCTATAAACAAACCGAGTACATGTAGGGTAATAGCAACTAGAACCTGGACTTCAAAGAGCCAAGGTATTCTAGTTTTGTAGCGAATGGAAGTTGAGGGCTGTCGAGCGTCCTGTTGTTGTCTATGCCAGTGCTCTGTCACTGTATGGTTCTTACATTTTACAATGCAGTTGTTACTTTACTAGATAATAAATTTGTAGTTAAGACGGGATTATTTGATGAGAAAGGGTTTGATTTATGAGACCCTAATTCTTACAATACGGGTGGTTTGGATTTTGCCCTCAATAACTTTAAAGACTGTTTAAATCAATAATTCATGAACCCTATATAGAGTATATTATATTCCGAGGCCCATAATGCTAACTCCGAGGGTAAATGTATCAATCAGATTTTTCAGTGAAAGGCGCCAACGAACTCAGTTAGCCATTATCTAATAAACAGTAGCAAAAGATCGCTAGAGCTAACGATGAATGATATAGTCTTCGTCTCGCCGTCTTTGTATTTACTATCTAGTGATGATGGAGATTGGCAAAGCGCGACATGCAAACCCGGTTATGTCCCTGTTTTAAGATCTGATCTCTACAAATTTCAACAAGCGCTAGATAAAGTCATTGTAGAGGTGAACAAAAAGAAGCAAAGCTTTGCATATAGAAATGCTGAAACAATTCCAGATAATAGTGAAAATAGAGGCGATAAGGGAAATGATTCTACGGGAAAACTGCAGGGAAAATTTCAAGAGTTGAAACAGTTTCTCCCCATTTCTTTGAAGCAGCAGCTACACACAGTGTCGCTGCAGAATTTCGCCGCCAAATGTTCATGTAAGCAACTGGAAAAGTTTTTGGATAAATTGGACGAAGTAACTGGTGAAAGATTAGGAATTGAAACCAATGTGATTTCGGCATTTAGTTTTGTGACCAGTTTGGATACCGTAAGTTTATTTATAAGGTGTTGTGAATTGCCCGAGTTTGGAAAAGTAGTACTCTACTGGAGCACATTGGTGGCACATTGGGTGAAATCTAGTGATGGTTATGATGAGAAACTGGCTATTCATTACGACGAAAACACAAAGCGATACGTTACCGACCTGACCAAAAATTTGAAGGAGCATGGGAAAATAGACGAAGCAGACATACAAGCAGATGTTGACGCACTCAAGAAGTACTTAGAAGAGCTTTCTCAAGAGCCACAAGAAGTCAAAGCCGATGAGATATCATCCATTGACTACGCCGTTGACGTTTCCACGTTAAGCGATCTGCCTCGTGATTCACTAGACCAATTGTGCAAGGACATTGTTGAGTTCCGCACTCGAGTCTTGACAATTGAACGGGAAAAACGTTCAAAAGAAAGCTACGAGGAGGGTAAACGCCGCAAGCAACAACTGATGAAAGTTTTCGAGCGGATAAAAAAGAGCCAGGGTGACACCATCCAACAAACTCTTGACGACGAACAAGAAGATGAGGAAGATGACGAATTCGATGGTGAAGATGATTGGAATCTCGAAAAGAGTCGCCTTGAAAGAAAAAGAGAAGAATCCGATAAAAGAGCCTTTCAACTTCTTGATAAACTGAACTCTCATATTGCACCTAAGTTTTCCAGCATGAAGAAACAAGTCAGCAGAATGACTGATTATGAGAATTACTTAGTCAAAGAAAGAACTTTGTACCTGAAAGAGCTTCTACACTTAGCCAATGACGCGTATTATGACCACCACAGAGTGTTTAAAGAAGAGGAAGAAAGAAGAGATGCAGAAGATAGGGAACTAGTGCGTGTGGTGCCAGAACAAAGAGATGAGAAATTCTTGGAAGTCCTAGACAACCAGGAACAAACATCCAACGAAGACACCGCGCAGAAACAACAACACGCAGAAGGCAAGATTAAGTTGGCATTTAGAAAAGCCGTTGAAAAACCACAAGAAAGTGAGGAAGAAGATCAGGAAGAGGATCGGGAAGAGGAGCAAGAAGAGAACACAACTGGCAGCCCACCAGATCTGCTACCGTATGACGATAGTGAATTGGCAGAACGGTTACAGAAACTGCGTGACTCACGAATTGTAGATGAGCTAGTCAAAGAATACCTTGGCGTCTATGAAGAAGAGCTGGTTGAATACATCATAGAACATATTAAGGAGTACAAGAGTAAAATAGGGTTACTCCAGGAATTACACGAGACTTTTGACGATGATAGCGAAGCTATCGTGGCGCGTATCTGGCGCGGCCTTGTGTAGACCACGGCGCGGAAATTCATATGCCGCGACATTCACACAGGAATGTTGTTTCAGGCCTAGATCTTTACCATTTTGAGGATGGTGCGATTTCGTGGATCTTTTCTATCACCGCACCCAAGAGGACAACAAGAACAACAACCGCAAAGACAAATACAGCGTTCATTCGTTATCGCTTCCAACTACTTTACACTCTTTTGAACAAACAACGCTTCTTCTTTTGCACAAGGTTATCTCCCCTCACCCTATAGTCCCTCGTTTCAAATTTTATCAACCGTTCATCAAAGAAGCCCAACAATGTTGTCCTATGTCCAACTATTGATGTTGGCATTGACTTGGTCTATCACAACCAATGCCGAGTCTTCAAGTAACGACGGAATTAGTACAAAACTCTTAAATGATGTCAGCAGTACTAGTACTACCAGTGCTCATGAGGTTACCTCTGCAGCCGTGGCAGCTTCATCTAAAGCAAAGTACGCTGCGTCCACCTTAGCAGCAACCTCTTCGACTCACTATGTACTATCTACTACTACTGATGATGACACAACAACTTCTAAGCTAATCTCTACCATAGCTACTTCTGGCAATACTCCTATTTATGGCGAAGCAGACTCTTTTTTTGCCACTTTATCTAGCGTAATAGACAAAGCTTCCACAGAGAAAACCTTAGCTTCACCTACATCTAACGTTGAAGTTTCTGATACCCCAACCACAAAGAGTTTGAAAGTTGAATCGAACTCTTATGAAGTTTTGGTTTCTACTGCCAAAACCTCAACTGAATCTCCTTACGAAGTCCAAGGCTCTTCGACTACTGAGGTCGAAACGCCTTCAACTGCCCAAGTTTCGATAGTTGAATCTACTTCTTATAATGCCAAAGGATCTTTTACCACCGAAACACCGACATCTTCTGTTGAAGCCAAAGCGTTTTCTACCACTAAAGCCAACGAATTTTCTACCAGAGGGGCTTCGGCCATCTCTACTACAGAGGCTTTTGCTAGTTCTGATATTGAGGCTAAAGTATCTACTACTAAAACTCCTACTGCTTACATTGTATCTTCAGCAACGGTGTCTGTTTCCCAAAAGACTACGTCTCTTCCAGTTGAGGAAGCCAAGATCTCTTCTGCTCTAGAAGCGGTAACGTCTGTTACTACGACCTCGACACCATCTACTACTCAACCTAAAGCGTCTACCACTGAAACACCAGTTGAATCTGTCTCATATGATGTTCCAGTTTCCTCTACTACCCAAGCTAAAGCGTCTACCACCGAAACACCAGTCGAATCTGCCTCATATGATGTTCCAGTTTCCTCTACTACCCAAGCTAAAGCCTCCACCACCGAAACACCAGTTGAATCTGCCTCATATGATGTTCCAGTTTCCTCTACTACCCAAGCTAAAGCGTCTACCACCGAAACACCAGTTGAATCTGCCTCATATGATGTTCCAGTTTCCTCTACTACCCAAGCTAAAGCGTCTACCACCGAAACACCAGTTGAATCTGTCTCATATGAAGCTCCAGTTTCCTCCACCACCGAAACACCAGTTGAATCTGTCTCATATGAAGCTCCAGTTTCCTCCACCACCGAAACACCAGTTGAATCTGCCTCATATGATGTTCCAGTTTCCTCTACTACCCAAGCTAAAGCCTCCACCACCGAAACACCAGTTGAATCTGCCTCATATGATGTTTCAGTTTCCTCTACTACCCAAGCTAAAGCGTCTACCACCGAAACACCAGTTGAATCTGCCTCATATGATGTTCCAGTTTCCTCTACTACCCAAGCTAAAGCGTCTACCACCGAAACACCAGTTGAATCTGTCTCATATGAAGCTCCAGTTTCCTCCACCACCGAAACACCAGTTGAATCTGTCTCATATGAAGCTCCAGTTTCCTCCACCACCGAAACACCAGTTGAATCTGCCTCATATGATGTTCCAGTTTCCTCTACTACCCAAGCTAAAGCGTCTACCACCGAAACACCAGTTGAATCTGTCTCATATGAAGCTCCAGTTTCCTCCACCACCGAAACACCAGTTGAATCTGTCTCATATGAAGCTCCAGTTTCCTCCACCACCGAAGCACCAGTTGGATCTGCTTCATATGAAGCTCCAGTCTCTTCTACTAGACAAACACCAGTTGAATCTTCCTCTTATAAGGCACCGGTTTCCTCTACTACCGAAGTCCCAGTCCAGTCTATTACATATGAGACTCCAGCCTCGTACACCAGCGGAACACCAGTTGAATCTGACTCTTACAAGCTGCCGATCTCTTCCACTACTGAAACACCAGCAGAATCTATCTCATACAAGGCTCCAGCCTCTTCTGCTACTCAACCTAAAGTTTCTGCCATCGAAACATCAGTTGAGTCAGTTGGGTCAGTTTCATATGAGACATCAGCCTCTTCTACTTCTCACTCTAAGGTCTCTTCCACTACTCAAGCTCCAGTTCAATCTGCATATTACAGAGCTTCAGCTTCTACCCTCGAATCATCTGTTATGTCAACACCTTCTAGTGATTTAACACCTAAGCCCACATCCATTTCCGGTAGTGCTTTTGTGACTACAAGATCTTCTGCTGTCCAAACTTCGGTTACCTCTTCTGCTTCACAGAAAACTTTTGATGTGACATCATCCGCGGTCGAAACATCTGTGTCCTCATCTATTTCTACTTCAGAAGCTTCGACTTCATCTGATTATGCCGAAGTATCCTCTACTTCAACTGTGTATACATCTGCACCCGCATCGTCCTCGATTGTTTCCGACACCAGTACCAGCGAATGGGCTACTAGCCAGATTGTCATCCCAACATCACTTCCAGCTCCACCAGTCGAACCTTCTTTTAGCAGCTCTAGTAGTACTAGTTCAATCAGC
Source organism: Lachancea kluyveri NRRL Y-12651 (assembly GCA_000149225.2). Taxonomy (NCBI): domain Eukaryota; kingdom Fungi; phylum Ascomycota; class Saccharomycetes; order Saccharomycetales; family Saccharomycetaceae; genus Lachancea; species Lachancea kluyveri. The sequence continues at coordinate 2,012,251 of CM000694.1, forward strand.
TTCTCTTCCGAGACACCAGTAGTTGCTCCACAGCCAGTCACGCTTACCTCCGAATACTCTTCGCAACACGTGTCATCATCCTCTACTCTTACGCATACTTCAAGTTCTCCAAGCTCTACTTCCTCCAATTGGCTACCAACTGCTATGTTAGTCGAATCTACTGCCACGGATAACGGACAGGCGAATGCTGGCGGTTCTGGTACAGGTATTTCCACTTTGGCCACCCAAACGTTACCGCAAGCTATTGCTGCAGCCACCCAAGTCTCACAACCAGACGGCTACACACTAATAACTATTGGGTTCAAAAAATCTTTGAACTATCCTTTTGTGGTTTCTCATCCAGTTTCTAGTGCTCAACTATTCTCTTATTTGCCAAATGTTTTGAACTATCCTTTCAATTACACATTTAGTGATGTACAAGTCTATCAGTTGGTTCCTCTAAAATCAAGTTCCAGGGACTATTTGATTACAGTTGCCAAGGTTTACTTTCCCTCTGAACAAGTGGAAGTTTTGCAGAAACTGATTTCCAACACAGCTGCTAATTTATATTTTAACAGCAACCCTACAGAGAAGTCACTGGCTTCCCTAATCGATCCTACCATTCCATTGACGGGAATAATTGGTGACTCAGATAGTACCAATTCCTCTTCTGATGATGGTACCTCTGCAGCTTCTGATTCCTCGGAAGACAGTAAGGGGTCACATGGGTCTTCTAGTGGTTCATCTTCAAGTGACTCTGATTCAAATAATGAAGATACCGGTGGTCTGGACTTTTCCTCAAAATCAAACAGCTCGTCTGGCAAATACCTGGATGGTAGAAACAAGGGCAAAATAGCAGGCTTGGTTATCGGAGTCTTTTTAGGTGCATGTGTTTACTTGGCTATCATAATGCTTGCTGTCAGGTACTATATCCTAAGACGCAGACAATCAAGTGCCCCTCACTTGTCTGATAACTCCAGTATTGAAACAGGTAGTTCTGGTACGTATCCCGGTGCACGCCTGTATGACTTGGAAAAATCTTCCAGTTTTAACGATCGCGCTTCCATTTCTCCTAGCATGAAGATTGACAATTGGATGAACTACAATCATTATGCAGATTACCCTCATAGCCAGGACTCTCACACAGGGTCTGGTTATGCTGGGAAAAAACAATCTATGCCAAAGATCTCCAGACCCATTGCAACCGAGAACTCCCTAGGTTGGAATGATATGTGATTGTACTATAAATCCTGACCATTACTATTTTCTCGAATAAACCGAATTATGCAAATCTGCTGTGCGCTTCGTTTTTTTTTTATTTACATTTTTTTTTTTTGTTTATCTAGTATGTTAGATACCCCCACATGACTATTATGAAATTAACTATATTTTATAGGTATCAAATCACTTTTATTTCAGATTGTAAGAAATCCTCCCCTCATTTAGCGGTAACCTATGTACGAGTTTGCTTGGCAATGTGTGGCCCATGTATTACAAACCTATTTTTCGTTTGTTTAGCGTTGCTGTGCCCCGGATCTTGATAACTAATGACGATAGAAAGCCTGTCAGTCAAGGGCATTCCGCCTCAGCATCTGGGTACTGAAACTTGTGACAAAAACTCCTTCAAACAATCGTAAAACTGAACTGGAGACTCGCCTATAATGTTGTGTCTGGAGTCAAACTCTTTGACGGTGAAATTAGGAAACTGAACCCCCAATCTTGAATAGTTATCAGTAATAAACTCAGATTTCAGACCTCTCATAAATAATACCTCTGTGTTTGTTTGGTATCTAAACTCCGACGGACTTGTTTTTTTGAAATCGGGCCAGGCTTTCACCTGGTCTAGCAGGTCTGGCATGTCAAGAACATCCATGGTATGGTTCACATAAGGATCGGCATCTTTCCCCTGTATATAGGGACAGTTATTGTTTCTCACCTGGAAAAACCCGTTGGCAAAATACAAGACCAGCTTGTCATCTACATTGACAGGCACTTTTCTAAATTCGCTTATTAGTTTTTCCTTCCACTTCTTAGTACCCTTTTCGATCTTTATTTCTCTTTTACTTATCTGCATGATTTTATCATAGTTTTGCAAGAGAACATCGTCCAAACCAGGGGTACAGTAAGGTGGAATGTCCACAGAGACACATTTTTCTACATTAATCTTCTTGGAAAGTGCCATTGTCAGAGCTATTTTGCCTCCTAAAGAAAATCCGACAATATTTACAGATCTCAGAGGGTCGATATGGGTATTTATAAAGTGAATTAAATCACGTGCCATCGTTAGATAATCGTACGGTTTTGCTCTTGGAGAGGTGCCATGATTTCTTAAGTCCACAGCGTAGACGTCAGTAGAAAAATCCTTTGCTAGGTACTTGTTGACCAAGCTGAAGTTGTTTTTGGATCCAAAGAGACCGTGCAATGTTAATATTACAGGTGGCTTGGTTGCGGAGCTTCCAGTTGGTTTTGGTGGCTTGGCATGGGTGAATGTCAAATCCACAATAGGCTTGTATGGTAGTTTGTGGTGTAATAAACGTTTAAGTATCATCTAGTCTAGTTTTCTTTATCTTTGCAAGATAAGAAAAAAAAAAAAAAAAAAGAGATCTGAACTTGTCTCTTGTCAGTGTTGTTTTGAGATTTATATAGTCGTATGACTTTAGGGGAGGATATGGCCTGTTCGACAAATGTTAGGATCCGAGGATGGACTATGCTCGAAACTCACAAAGTTCACAAAACGCGAATTTAAGGTTGCATGAATACTGTGGCCTCGGATTTTATTGCATGATAACCCGCGAATCCTCGACTCGAGCACATATACGCTACCGGCGATTGGATACTTTTTATCCGAAGCCTTTCTACAGTAAATACAAAACGGAGCGAGAGGAAAGGTCTTCTTTCTTGTACACCTGTCCTTCCTACTTCGGATATTACAACAGTTGGCTGACTCCCGAAGCTGGTAGGAAACCTTCGAGCAATTTCGAACGTTGCAAAGGTACAAACGAGTACAACATTTAGGATTGGAGAGTCCCCTTTAGCGTTAACATCAGCATTCAGCAATCTTTAATAAGATAAGGCGTTGCATAAGAGACTGTGTAACCTTTGAAACACATAAATGAATTTTCTTACAGAAATTAAAACGCTACGAGAGGTGTGTATAAGTAGGAAGTTACAGGCCTCTGAGAGAGCTAAACTGTATGTATTTTCAGGATAACATGCCGATACAAAACACTGAATGTTAGCACCTTCTGCTTGACGTTCCCATAGGTGTCAACGAACAGTTGTAAGCCAAATCCAAGCATCTAGATCCATGAATCCCTTTAAAAAGGAGTGGAAGCCGATGTGTGAAAAAGTGTTCGGACGCGGTATGCAGAGAATTTGTATGGATTTTGTGGGTTTCGCTGGTACTGTGCGATTTCCACAGAGCGAGAGTGTGGGAAACTAACAAGGAAGGGAAGAAAGAAATAGAGTACCACACAGGGAAGGTATAATATTGGAATTAACATGTCGAGGTTGAGACGTTTCAATCAGAAGGTCCTAAGAGAAGACTACGTTGACTCAGACGACGATGGAGATGTCACTTTTCTGCCTTTGGACACAGAGGAGCAGGAAGAGCTAGTGAATAAATTTGAGATATATAATGCAACAGAAAACGAAAGATACGTACAGATTTTGAGTATCGTGTACTTGCTATGCTGTGGCATATTTTTACTTCTAGTGGTGGGCGGTAGGAGGAAAGATAATGGGATAGCAAAGCATAGAAGGATCCTTTTCTTTTGCATCAACTCTACGGTATGTTCGATGGTTAACCTTCGATACGAAGTGGTTAACAACTTTTGGATTTTAGGCAGGTATAGACTGATAGTGACAAACCAAAAGATAAACGGATTGAACTGTATGCTAATAGTGATGACTCTATGGCTAGTATCTGACCAGGTTGAAACAAGGAGTCTGAAAGTTTTGTTCACCTTGCCACTCCTGCTATTTGGTATAAGTGTTATCGTGAAGCACTGGCTTCGAGAGATGGAAGAGGAACTGGGTGAGTTGCGAGTTCTCAAATACAAGTATAAGAATGCTTAAATATCTCGAATTGGATGATAACAGATTCGCTCTCTTGCTTTTTTATTATCCTCTGCTTCCGGTTTCGATCTAATGAAAGCGCAGTTAGCTGGTAGCTTGTGGTTGCTGTCATGTCTAGTGAAAGCATTTTTATCAATTTCAATATCATAGCAGAGGAGTTTGTTAACGCGTAAGAAACTGGGCCCAACGACTTTTCATGCGCTAGAAACCGGTTTCTTCCTTCAAAGGAAAACACTAAGGGGAATTGAAACTCCAGTTGAGATATGAACAGTGAAGCTAAATAGCTATTACACTGTTCTGTTATTTCTTGAGCACCAACATGGCTGTTTGAGTGGAAATCAGCTCTCACACATAACTTGGTTACTGTCTCTATTTGAAGTTGTCTGTGTGATTGTGAAGACATTGGTTGTTCGAACAAGGTGTTAAACTTCATCAGAGTGAAAATAGAACAGTTCAAAAGTACACACAACGTACTTTGGTTGATGGTGAATTCGGGTTTGTAGCACAAATTGTGCCAGAATTGTTCACATTGCTTCAACGCAACAAATAGTTGCTGTGCCAAAGAATGTTCTAATTCTGAATCGTTGAGTCGCAAATCGAATAATACCTGAACAACGTTGTTAGTTTAACCTTCTATGTGGTTATTTTTAAGTGTGAGATTGAGGATCATACCTCCAACTGGCCTTGTATTGGTGGCAAGACAAACATGTCATCAATTGAGTTGGCGGCTTGATCAGGGCTACCTGACAGTAGTACCTGAGTATTCCATTCGGATATTATAGAATTACTTTGGTTGGCCAAATAAACGGTGTCGAATGCTATTTTCATGTTTGCTGTGGCTACATATCATGGTTGTAGTAGGTATCAAAATTGTATTTGGATTTATATATTGTCAAATTCGTTTAGCCGCCGAGCCAAGCTTTTATAGCTAGGAATTTATCAACAACAACAAAAAAAAAAAAAAAAAGACATGTCAATCCATCTCAGTGAGCATGAACCTTTATGTCCAAAGCTATTTTGGAATGGCCGGTTTATCGCAAACCGTTTCTTGTTACCGTGTTTCTAACCTTCAAGTGTTTCTCGGTCGTGATAAACCAAAGATTTCCGTCAACTAGGCATATTATGGAGAGCAAACTTCTACGAGAAAACAAGAATGACAATCCACCCCTCTATTCTATCTTTAAATGTACTCTAAAAAAAAGCTTACTGGCTATTATGAATAAATTCTTTATTTTATTTGGTAAATCGATTATTTACTGTTTGTTGCTTCTAATGAACTTTTGAAATGAAAAATGCATAGTATTGCAGCGACATCTAAACATGAAATATTAAAATCGTTCCCATACCCGATGTCCAAATGCCTTTGTATACTTTGTCGATCAGAAATACTCAAGCTTTCGAAATGGTTCGTGAAATCGTCCAACTCTTGGCTCATCGTTAGCTCATCAATTTATTTCAAAAAAAACAGATAAATCAACCAAAATTGATGCACGAAAATGGAAAATATTGACAGATGCTAACGCCTGTATTTTTCAATGAAGGACATATGCTTTATTCAGTTCCATAGTTTTTTATTTTTTTTATTTCCTACAGATATTTTATATGATTTTGTGTAACCTTGACAAACCAAGAAGCTATACCCCGCTCGACGACGTAAGCTTGGTGTGTCTCATCATATTTCCTCTAAGTAATTAACCAGCTATGTCTTAACGGTAGATGAAGGGGTTAGAGGGCTCTTTCTAACCAAAGCAGTTTTAGATCTGCAAAGCTACGATGAAGATATTATTGTATTGTATACAGTTTATAGTACAACAGGGGAAACACACGGTAAACTCTTTTGAACCAGAAACAATTTGAGTTCTAACACTACCTAGGAAAAGGTGTTGTGCAACTCTTTAGGGAATTATCTTCAAACTTGTCAAAATCTAGGTACGTACTTACACCTTTTTTTTTATTCCTTCGTAATTTATATAGTAAATGGTTAAAAAGAGACAACCTTAGCTTTGCACAAGTATCAACAAAGCTATCAAGATCTACGGTATAGGTTCTGCTTACAGTTACGAAATGTGCATGCGAGTAAGAGTCTGTTTGACGAAACGTGTTACCTATAGTGAATGCAAACATTCCAAGCAATTCGAAAACTTGCACAAAATAAGGCAGCACACCACTAATATATATATACGCACGAAACGGTAGTTTTGTACAAAGTAAACCTAAACCTCATTTTCTGCTAAATTTTTTGAAAATACGAGAATACGCACACATGCATGTATATACGTATATGTGTGTCTCTGTAGGCTACAACTAAGAGTTCTAATGGAAACATCGTATTCAAATGGTGCCCAAAGACTTGTCGTCAAATAAGGAGTAACGGCTGTTGTTTTTATTTTGAGCAGCTATTATCAGTACATAGTTTCTATGAAATCCGGCAGCAATGGTTTAAAAGGAATAATATGATTATTTTGAAAAATGGAAGTTGAATACTAAATTGGACAATTCTATTATTCTACCAAAAAAAAAGAAAAGGAATCTCTGGCGAGGTGTGGCCTATCTGAGATGATAAATAGCCCATTCTTCATAAGCATGGTGCTGCCAAATGGTAACAGTTTGCCGAATTCGCCTTGTTTGACTACATCTCTAATTCGTCTTATTATTCTTTTTAAATACAGTTACACTACAGAACCGTAATATGCGTCAATATATGGGTGGAACGTGGATGCAAAAGATTCTTTTATAAAATGTACTCTCTTTTTAAATTCTCTACCATGCTTTTCTGTTCGAGAGGTAACAGTCGTACCTGCTCATCGGTCAACTGTAAAACTTGTTTGATCATATCTTGCTGTTGTTGAGGCAAAGAGTTCAACTTCGCAGTATTTATGACACCACTACCAACACCGCTGTTATTAATAGCCATGGCTCCGTTGTTCATTGACATAGTAGGTATACCCGGTACTGTTGGAGGCATGAATGGAGGCATTACTGGCATCGGAGGTGACATATTTGGAATTGCAAGTGGCATGTTGGGGACAGGAGGTGACATGCCTGGTATTGAAGGTGGGAATCCAAACTGTGGAACGAATTGCGGCTGTGGTTGTGGCACAAACGATATTGGCGTTGCACTGTTGTTCCTAGGTGTGTTGTTTGCTGAAGTGCTGTTGCTATTACTGCCGTTTCTGGTACTGATATTACCAACGCCCGCGTCGATGCTGGCGCCATTGTTACCATTGTTGCCAACACTTTTGTTGCTACTGTACAATTGTTGATTGTTGTTGATCTGAGGCGAGAAAACCTTAGTGGTGCTGGTGCTAATTGGTAGACTATTTGTCTGCTGCTGCTCGCTCAAAATTTTTGTGACAACATTGTAATTTATAAAGCCCATCTCTAGCATTGCCTGTGTAACAGCAACTGATATATCATTATTTGTTTTCAGAAAACTTTCCAATTGCAGCTTTTTAGCATCTTGGTTGGCCAAGATTTTCAAGTTCGAGATCATCTCTAATAATTGTAGAGGAGGTATTTTGCTCAGGTTCTTAGAGATAGCATCGTTAGTGGTCAAAGAATTTGGCTGTAACTGTGGCAAATGTTTTGAAGCCTTTCTGAGAATATCAGGGAAGGCCACTGTACTGTTGTTAGTCGCGTTTGTCGTTGCAGCTGTAGCTGCAGATGTGGTAGTACTCAAAGGCCTTCTGGGCAACGGGACTTCAGAGACTAATTCAAATGGCAGTTCCAAACCCGCATCCCAGGGATATGAGTCCCTGTTGAATTCAAGTTTTTTTGTTTCCTTTGCCTTGTTGTAATTGTTTGGAATTATTCTTTCTAGATTACAAGGAAACTTTTTGATTCTTTGAAGAATCTCTAAGGCACGTTTACAGTCTTTACTAGTCGAATAATCTATCGTAATACCGGTTAGCTTTCCATTACGAGGGTCGGTTCTGCTTGAGACCGATGTAATGGGTCCAGAACCTGCGACAATCGAAGTGATCGTATCCTGATTCCACGATTGTGGCAAATTGGTAACTAAAATCGTGGAAGATAGTAAATCTGGAGTTAACAAGTGACGTGTATTTCTCCTTCGAGGGTCAGCCATCTATTCTTTACGAGTCGTTCTGTTATTGTGTGCTTGCACGATGAAGAGTAGAAGATTTTTCAAAAAGGACATTAATCTGGTCTTGTTGCACAAGCGCATGAAATGTGTTGATATAATTATGTACGAAATAATCATCCAAATCAACTGTCACCAATTGAATAACAGCTTGTGTTATGAATACAGTTTCCCTGCTCTCCTCTCTTCTAATGCCACAAACGCTTGGATTGTATATGCGTATTTTTGAAAAAAAAAACACGTTCCAATGTGGTTTTCTCGATCCCGGAGGTATATAACTTGTAGGTACCACTGCTTCAACACGCTCTCATTAACACAACTTCACGATCGTCTTGGTTTATTTGTAAAACAAGAGCAATCCAAAACCAGGATACGGGGATAAAAAAATAGAACGAGCAAAAAAAAAAAACCAGTAAAAGTTCAAACTATAAAACTTACACAGTCTACCTTCTTTTCTCGTCCATTTATCTCCCCAGGATTTCTAACTGTTCACTTTGGAACACATAAAACAGTCTAATGTCGACCGTGCACGAATTCAGACCGTCTCTGAAGGTGGCAAACTTTTATATTAAGCATAAAGATATTACACATTATTCACTGCTTTCCCTACAGACTTTACAACACGCCAAACTCACCCTTCATAGCCTTTTGCTTCAAGTCCCATAGAGACATCTTTTCGTTATCCGGCAGTACTGCGATTTCGCCATCAGAGAGCTGCAAAACTTGCCTTAACAACTCACGCTGATGTTCTTGCACTTTAGGGTCCGTTTGAACGTCGTCTTTAGTAGGCGTAGACATATTTGTTGCGGCGAGCTGTGTCAAATCATCGACTGAGCTTATCCCATTGGTTAACAACAGCTCAGCAATGACAAACGTTAACTGCGGACACTGCTCTAAGAGTGCAACAAAGTCTTCCTTGTTTTTGCAAGCCATCCCCTGTAGCGTGCGCAACAAATCGTACTGTTCGGCTTTGTCCTTTGTCGACAACAAGCTTGAAATCATCATTGCAGGCGTAGTCATGTTGATATTAACATCTGTACCTTGCGGTAATGAGGGGAACGTCAAGGTCTCATTTGTTGTTGTATTAGAATCGCCTGTATCATTAGACGTACTACCGCCGCCATAGTAGCCGCATTTCAAAAACCTGTTGCCTAGTTGATAGCCGTTTAGATTACGTACTGCGCTGTTACTTGCTTCCAAGTCCTTATATTCCACGAAAGCATAACCCTTGGACTTGCCCGTTTGTGGGTCGAACATCATCTTCAAGTTTGTTACGGGACCAACGTTTGAACACAAGTCTAGAATTTGTTCTTCAGTTTGGTCATAAGGTATGGAGCCCAGATAGACAACTCTAGAAGGCGGATTATTCTGCACAGATCTGTTACTCATATTCAGCTTTCCAAATGTCACTTGTGCGTTAATGATGTAGCTTGTTATATCACTGGTTTCCGAACTGATAATTTGAATTTTGATGTCAAATGCTGAAGAAAGCCCGTACACCTAAATTAACCAGTAACATGCAACCAAGACTAACAAGGAATAAAATACATGAGAAAAATGGTGGTGCAAATACTCTGAGTTAAATACAAATGAAGCATAAAAAGAGGCCGATACAAAGCCATAAAGCCCCTTTTTTTTTTGTAAAATAAACCCAATTACACCAGATATGTCCCTAACCAACTCTTAATACTCGTAAAGAGGAAAAAAAATAAATCCCGTATACAATTACATACACTATAAGTTTTGAATCTTGTATAAGACGGATGATGAGCTTCTTACATGTTATTTATTAGTGTGATAAAACCAAGAAAAGTATGGACAGCAAGGACGTTATTACCCACGTCAAGAACTTGGAAAAGAACAAGGCCAATGAAGATACTGTGCTGGACATCTTGAAGATCTTGGATACAGAGCTAAGACCTACTGAAAAGTTGTTGAGAGAGACCAAGGTTGGTGTCGTCGTCAACCAATTCAAAAAGTCTGGAAACGATGAGATTTCAAAGTTGGTGAAAAAGATGATTTCTTCATGGAAGGATGCCATTTCAAAGGAGAAAAAACAACGCATTGCAGCATCAAAGTCAAGCACCAGTGAAAACAGCTCCGCTCCCAAGAAACAGGATAAATATGTATCCTCGAAACCAAGAAACGCCAAGAACGATGGTGTAAACACCATTATTTACGGAAACAAGCTTCGTGATATGGTTGTGAAGGCATTCTACGACGCTTTAGCCAAAGGAAGCGAGCATCCGCCCCAATCCATTCTGTCGACTTCCATTGCCATTGAAAAAGAGTTGAACAAGCTGAACAGCTCTGAAGAGAACGAAAAGGCATACAAGGACAAGTATCGTGTCATCTATTCCAATGTCATCTCCAAAAACAACGTTGACCTCAAGCAAAAGATAAACAACGGTGACGTTTCTCCGGAATATCTGGTTACATGCGATCCTAAAGAGTTGGCGCCTGAACACCTGAAAAAGAAGATGGAAGAAATCGCCAAGCAGAACTTGTTTAATGCTCAAGGTGCCACCTTGGAAAGATCCGTTACGGATAGATTCACTTGTGGTAAATGTAAGGAAAAGAAGGTGTCGTACTACCAGTTGCAAACAAGATCCGCAGATGAACCGTTAACGACTTTTTGTACTTGTGAAGTCTGCGGGAACAGGTGGAAATTTTCGTGATATGGAGGATGAAAGCTGTTTGGCTAAATCAATGCTTACCACCTCATACCTTTCTGTATTTAGATAACTGTGTAAAATTAATTCAAACATACCTCTCCATATATTCGCGCCTTACCCTTGGGACGCGTGCAAATTTGAAAATTTCCTGTTGATCAGGAAAGGAGAACAGACAAAATGGAGAAACTCAGGCCAACATAACATTTTTCCCACTCCTAATCTTCTTTGTGTTTGCGTGTGTATCTGAGAAAAGAAAAGAACGATGTTAACTAGATCAGTATTTCCCAAGGTTGGTTTAGCACTACGCTTGCGTGCTTCTGCTGTTCCCAGATTAAGCTTCAATTTTTCGAGCTTGTTAACCAGGAGACACTACGCCCAGTCTTGGGACAGCAAACAACCAAACGATGAGGTTGATGCTCACATCAGGGTACAGAAGTTGTTGGACCAAATACACGAACATCCTCAAGTGGTTGTCAAGCTAAATAAATTCAGCGAATTGATGGTCTCTAAAGGTTTGGTGGACGAAAATAATCCACCTAGCCCCTGGCAAATGATCAAGATCCTGACAGATAAGGAGGTCAGAAACGCTATGGCTGAATTTAAGGTGGCATTGGAGGATGCGAAAATTGAGTTAGGTCCCGATCAACTAGGCCCATTGCTTACTGTGATGGGTATAGACAAAAAGCCTTAGATCATATGTAGAGAACATGGTTTAGCACGATGTATGTTTAATCTTGTAAATACAATTTTATTCTCTTCCCTTTTTTACCATTGGTAACTTTTACAATGAAGATATCTTGACTAAAATGATTACACAGAACGTACGTATTGGGGGAAAAAAGCACGGATATTATCAAGCCAAATAGCCCAACAAGTCCATTTTGGTGACGATGTGAACTGGTGTTAGGCCATTGGTGATGATCGCGGATGAGTTCTTTTCGAAAAATTGGTTCAAATCAGATAGTTTGGCGTCTATGGTGAAGCTAATAAATTTCTTCTTACCAGACTTGTTGTCATTGTAAGAGGAAACCTCGTTAAAATTGTTTAGGCTTCTAAAATCGTAAAACAGACCCTCGATGGTCTTGACAGTAGACTTGGAAGTGGACAGTTTTTTCAACAGTTGGGATAAAGTGACCAAGCCGCACAACTTGCCATCTTCAGTCAAAACAGGTAGTTGATCGAAACCGTTTTCCTTCAATATGGATACGACCTCAGAAATCGAAGCGGTTTCCTTGACGGAAACTACAGGCTTCAACTTCAAATCTTTAACGGTGGCACCTGAAAAGATGTCGTTTTCATTCTTAGACAAAGGTGCTACAATATCATCATCCCATAGGCCGTTTGTCTTCAACCATTCATCATCGACAAACTTGGTCAAGTATGATCTGATGGAATCTGGGAAGATAACCACAATAACGTCATCTTCGGTCAACTCAGGGTGTGCTTCACAGTATTGCACCAAAGCGCTGAATGCACTACCAGAGGAACCACCAATCAAAACACCTTCCTTGGAGATTAATTGACGTGCGTATTTAAAGGATTCTTTGTCTTCAGTCTTGATCCAAACGTCAATCAACGATCTATCCAACACCTTTGGAACAAAGTCGTAACCGATACCTTCAACTTTGTATTCTGCAGAGTCGGTATCGTTTAGAGATTCTGGTTGAGCCAAGATAGAGCCAACTGGATCAGCACCGACAATCTGAATCTTGGAATCTTGTTCCTTCAAGTACTTGGAGATACCAGAGATAGTACCACCAGTACCAGCACCGGCAATGACAGCGTGTAGTTTGGAAAACTTGTTCAAGTCATTCAACTGGGTTTGGATTTCCTTACCAGTACCATGGTAGTGGGCATCTGGGTTTTTCATGTTGTTATATTGGTCCAAGATAACAGCACCTGGAATTTCATTTTCCAACCTCTTGGCGACACCGATATGAGACTCTGGCGAGTCCCAAGCAGCAGCAGTAGGAGTTCTGATGATCTCAGCGCCTAGAGCCTTCAACACAGAAACTTTTTCGTTGGACATCTTTTCTGGCAAAGTAATAATAGTTCTGTAGCCCTTCACAGCACCGATCAAAGCCAAACCAATACCGGTGTTACCAGAAGTAGGTTCGATCAAAGTGGTTCTAGAAGGATGAATTTGGCCCTGAGATTCAGCGTATTCGATCATAGATTTGGCAATACGATCTTTAATGGAACCACCTGGGTTATAAAGTTCCAACTTGGCGTAGATTTGTGGTTTGATACCAAGAGCCTTTGGCAACTTGGCTAGTTCGACCATAGGCGTGTTGCCAACGAGGTCTAGAACAGAGGTAGCACTTGATTGTTCTGCAGTCATCAGGGGTTGAGGTGAGTTCGTTTGTCGAAAGAGTGGTGTAGAGAGCAGAGTTGGTTATCATCTGAAGGTTTTTGTCAGCGTGAGGTGAGGCAAACTGTGGCTTCAAGTGTCACATGAAACGGCGCGTGATCTGATCGGCATCGGAAGCGATAGATCATGTGACGAAAAGCAAGCCCGTTTATTCTTAGGGCTTATTCTGAACCCTTTTATCAAGCTAACAGTTACTACGAGTGATGGATCGACAGAGGCTGCAGCCATTTGTTAAGAAGCATGTCCAGTAACTTGTGATATCACGTATTCTTTCCTATCGCGACAAGGGGTAAATGGAGACAAAGAAACATTGGTTTGTATGTCTTGGGTCAATTGGGCTGCAAAGAACGAAATTCCTTGTTTAGACGGTGTTGACAGCATGGTGGTGCAATTGATATGTTCTTTTCTGTTTCGGCATTTAGCAGATGTGTTTGTATTCGTAGCGGAGATGTAGATTCTGAAGATCTTGAAAAATGACCTTGCTCGATGCAACCATCATATAGAGTATCCTCTACTGCAGTATATACATTCTGGGTTAGAGCACTGGTCGAACATTAGAGAAGGTAAAACATGCAAGCTTGTTTTAAGATCGTACTACAAAGCACTCATGCAATTATCTAATGACAATATGCCTATACGTGGGTTGTTATAGAACTGCATGCAACTACACAATCAAAAGGAAAAAAAAAACAAATGATTGTTTCCTCCAGTAACAGATGTCATTACAAGCCATGGTTACCGTTGTATTTTACAGGCATAGGCGAGGTCCAGCCTTGCAACACAGACGAAGGGTTGTCAAGCTCATAAACCTCGATCCTTAGAGGTCTGCATACAGCGGACATGTCACCAATGTTTTTGTCGTTTTCACCCTCTGCACCTTCTCCCCAACCCCAGTTCGATAGATCACCACCTGGGCATGCAGAAATAGCACACGTCACATCAACCTCACAAAAAAACTCAAAATAGTCTCCTGGCTTAGCAGGGCATGTCTCCATGAAGTACTGATCGTGTTCGTTTAGACCGGTTACCTGAAAGATATTTAAAACGTCATGAACGTGTTCCTCTTCACCACCAAATTCTCTGATTGCGCGGTACAAGTTAGAATGGCAATGGAAATCGTTGTCTTGGCCACTCAGTAGTTTGTCTACGTAAGGATCACATCTGGTACCGAGTAAATCGTGAGCACGTCCACCATGTTCGTCTGGCCCATAAGCTGCTAGCGAATCATCAATAATAGTCACCAGCGGGCGCAGGTAGGGCAAATTCGACCACAACTTGTCATAGACAGATACGTGCGCACTATGTAGCTGTCTGGTTCTTGCAGCCCACATGTGCTCTTTAAAGTCGGAGTTGGCCTCCCAGCAGTTAAAATCACACACCTGTGGGCCCTCAGGAGTAGAGATTCGGACAATTGAACCCTTTGAGGCCTTCCAGGCTCTACCTGAACGCACTGGCACATCGTAAGTAGTCACAAGATGACGTGCAGCATTTTTGACAGAGTCATACAACTTAAAATCTGGAATCAGAATCGAATCCTTGGATGTTGGAAAGTATGCTGGCACCGGAGTAGGATTACCGTAGTTCTTTTTCTCGCTCTTTTGAGAGACAAAGGTCAAAGACGACATATTGGCTGAATAACAAGATGTGACTGGAAAATCTTCAGAATGCCTGTATCATTTTGCCAATGGTAAAATGTCTCTACATATATATATATATATATATATATATATATACATACATCTGTCGGATGCAACCATCACTAATTTGCTGGGCGGAGATTTAGGGTTCGGATTTCCGACAGCCAATCAGCAAGAAGGAACCCATGGATTTGGATCATCGCCGGCGAAAGTCGAAGAGTTAAGCCCAAATGCCTGGTGCAGATCTATATCCGTGGATGTCCACAGCTCTTTGTAATTAAAAAATATTTAGGATTTTTCATAAAGGTTAATTATACAATCGTGTTAGGCTGAGGTTGCAAAGGGGGAAAAAAAAATAAAAAAAATAATTGGGTGAAGTTGGCATATAGCGGACGTCTTCTGTCATGATCTAGTATATACCAACGCTGTTTAATTTAGGGTCGGTACTCTGTGTGGAATACGTTTCGCATCGCACGCTGCATAACAAGGACTCATTCTTCCGAAACTTACCTCCTCAAAACAAACAACCAAAGACAACCTCCCATGGGACAAAAGAGCAGCAAGATTGAAATAACCAAGACCGACAAAGCCATTTTGCAGTTAAAGATATCTAAAGATGAGTTGCACCGGTATACGAGAAGAACTGAACGGCTACTCTCAACAGAGAGGTTACAACTAAAGCAGATTCTCAAGGAGGATCAATCCAAGGACCCTAAAAAGAACCCTAGAGCCCGTCTTATGCTTAAGAGGATCCACTACCAGTCCCATTTACTACAGCAGGCTTCTGACCAGTTGATAAACCTAGAAAACTTAGTATCTAACGTTGAGTTTAAGCTTATCGAACAACAATTCATACAGGGTCTATCAACGGGCAACGAGATATTGACCAAGCTAAATGAAGAGTTTAGAAATGTTGACGACTTGCTGGACAATGTTCAAGAACAGATAAACTACCAGGAAGAGATTGATACAGCCTTGGCTAACAGTGTGGTCGGTGGTGGGTTGGAGGATGAGTTAGACAGAGAATTACAAGCGTTAGACAACGAGATCAACCCTACGAGGGAGCCAGACATGCCCAGCGTTGTTGGACTACCACCTATCTACAGAGAAGAGGAAACTCCAGAACAGCAAGAAGAAACAGAGGAGGCACAAAAAGAGTCCCAACAGGAGGAACCCGTCCTGGCGTCTTAGAGGGTATATTTTTACGTCTACTTGTAACATAGCGTTTGAACATTGTTAATTCGAGCATTTTTGGGTTTGTTAAATTTTAAAATTTAATTTCTTCGTAGTATTTTAAATAGCAGTATACAGTATAGCTTTCCACCAGCGGGCTGTTTTAATTCTAGTTGTAAACCAGACTCCCGACACCCAAGACAGGGCTGACAGAGAACGAAGGGCAGTTACTCACGGCATTACACTGCGTCAACTATATAGCAGCACCATTAAATATTTCGATTAGAGAATATTTTACACCATACTTATGCTCGTCTATGAAACCTTAGACACGTTTCCCTCTCTCCCTTTCTGCCACGCCTCGCAGTTTGGCATGTGCAAGTACAATTATACAAGCCAAAAAAGCTATTCACCTTATACTGTGGCCTATATGTCGCATTGGTGATCCCCAGAATATCTTTGCTAGTACCAGAGTAATTCAAACGAAAATATCTCTAAATGCTCACTTCGTACTCGCCACAAGTCTAAAAAAGTCTAGCTCCTTAGCGCCCTAGCGTTGAAAAGCTGCGCAGTATAGATAATTGTTATTTACAAGAAATTCAAATGAAAACAAAAAAAAGAAAGATTCATTGGTCCAACCAGTCCAAAAATTCTGGAGCCAGGTAACTAATGATTAACCGGGCACCTGCTCTTAGAAAACCTTGGTGACTTTCGAATGCAATACTTTTGAAATCAACGACTCCCTTCTCAGCAGCTGCGTGCAACATAGCGTATTCACCAGATACATGATAAGCACAAATTGGGACATCCTTGGCGATTTCAGAGGCATCACTCATAATATCCAAGTAGAAAGTAGAAGGCTTAACAATAATACCATCGGTACCCTCGTCCAAATCCCTGCGTAACGCTCTACGAGCCAACCCACGGCCGCCAGATGGCAATTGGTAGCACCTTCTGTCACCATGAGATGGGGCAGAACAGGCAGCATCACGGAATGGACCGTACAAGTTCCCGCTAAATTTTGCCGCATAACTTAACACAAAAGTTTTGTGAGCTAACCCAGCCTTGATTAGACCCAACTTGATGTCTCTGATCCTACCATCAATCATGTCGCTTGGAGCAACAGAGTGTGCACCTGCCTTCGCATAATTGACAGCAACGGCTGCAATTCTACGCACACTCTCTTCTCTGTTGATGGTACCGTCTTCATATAAAATTCCGCAGTGACCATGGCTGGTATACTCACAAAGACAAACATCACAGATGATGTACAAATCTGGGAAGTCGCGGCGCAGAAGCCTGATACCTTGCACAACAGGACCTTCTGGATCATCAGCCGCGGTGCCGACAGGATCCTTAGTGCCAGCTTTCATTGGAACACCGAACAGGATAACGGACCTCAACCCCTTTTCAACCAAGGGACGTAGGTAGGCAGACAGCTTGTTAACACCGAATCTCTTGATATTTGGCAAAGATTCAATAGGAGTTTCTTCTTCTGGGTCATCAGAGATGAACAATGGAAAAATGAACATATTTTTAGTCAACTGGCGTTCATTTTGCCATTCCCTTAACAATGGATGATTGTAACCACCGGCCAAAATAGAAGTGATTTCGGTAGGATGAGTGTCTAAAAATTCAGCAGTATGCATTGGTTTGACAATAGAAGCTTTGATACTGAACTATGATGAAAGCAGCTTGAAATGTAGCCAACAATAGTGGTTTTGGTTGTAACAAATTTTTCACCCAGATATGCGTTTCTTTTAAAACAAAAAAAAAAAAAAAAACAAAAAAAAAAAAAAAAAGAAAGTTGTGATTAACTTAGAGATGATGTAGAAAAGTAATCTACGATTAGCAATTGTAGAGCGTAAGAGGTAAAATACAAGCATGTCACACCAATGCGAGGATGAGCATCATTCGCACAGACACTCCCCACCACCAATTCCAACCAGTTCCAACCAGTCTCTGTACCAGTTCATTGACACTTCAAAGTTACGCTGCCTGAATGTTACAAGTAATGGTGCCAATCAGTTTCCTCCATGCTTCATAAAACCTCAGGACCAAAAATACGACGTCTCAAAGTACTTAGAGACTGATGCAGATTGCCAAATGCTGTTGCATATCCCGTTTACCGGTGATGTCAGAATATTCTCCCTTATTCTAAGATGCAGTAAGGCGGAGGACGGATGCGGGTCCCCTAAGAGTATTAAGCTTTACAAAAATTTCAACAAAAACACCGATTTTGAAACTATCAGCGATTCCAAGGAAAGCTACCACGTGGAAAGCCCAGAAGATGTTGGAATTGCTAGCGATGGGAGCGTGAACACAGTAGAAGACGATTCCACCTTCGTAGAACATCATCTTCCACGCCACATCTTCCAAAACTGCAATTCAATAACGCTGTTCTTTGAAAACAACTGGAGCGAGGACGAAGACGATTTAACCAGATGTTACTACTTAGAATTGCGTGGCGAGTTCACTGCTAAACGTACACCGCACGACGGGATGCCACAGTTAGCCGTCTACGAGGCTGCTCCAAATCCGGCGGATCACCAGAAGTTAGAGAATGAACAAGAATCTGCAAGTTTAGGCATGTAGGAAGAAATCTACGTAGAAAACACAACAAAAAAAAATTAAAATTTATAAACGAGTGCTGTCACAGCTTCCAAGATACATTTTGAAAGTTGGGAAACACAATAAATAAATCAAAAAAGTAATGGTTGCTAAGAGATTCGAACTCTTGCATCTTACGATATCCGAGTGTTCACCAGTGCTTTCGAACTGGAGAAAGATCCTGAAAATCTTGAATCGGACGCCTTAGACCGCTCGGCCAAACAACCAACTGTATGAAAACGTCTACATATATATACTACCAAATAGCTGGCTTCAGATCAGCTGCTAAACACGCTTCTCACACCAAATGCCAGTAAACCCATATATACAGTGTGGCATTTTGTCTCTTCAAAGAACTTAGTGCTTTTTTTGTCTATTCCAGCGAATGAACACTGTTTGCCTCGAAAGTGTGTGGTGGTCACTGGACAAAAAAGTGTACTGCGAAAGGCCCGAGAGACTCCATGGCTGTGCTCGAGACCTTGACTGCGACAAAACTGTGCAACAAGATAAGGGTCTGATGAAATCGCCTAGCTGTACCTAATTGACCTCCTTGGCTCGTCAAAGGAAGCTTCTTCTGCACAAACGATAGCGCAATTGTACATGGCCGTCCCCTGTTGAACACAACGCATATCTTGCTTATTCTTTCCGCTCAACAGTAATATATACCAAACCGTGTACTCGCTTTCCCCTTTCACATGACGCGCAATTTCACATGGTGAACCACCCAATCGGCATTGCGCATGATGAAGCGTAGGTTTGTCATCACCTCGCAATATAAAAAGGCGTCCCGTTTTTCTAACACACACCCACTCTTGCAAGACATTGTTTGCTGTACAATCCTGCTAGCTCAACCTAGATGATTAAGGATAACCGCGAACAACCGTCCCTGAACAATAAGCTGGACGGGTTAGACAAGCTTGATCCCGATCAAGTGGATTGCTTTCTAACAGACGAGCTATCTGTCTCTACTACTAATTCTTCGTCTTCTTCCTCCGCCAACGATGGCCCGGTAACAGCAAAGGGTAGGTCCAGTGATGCAAGCTTCGTCGTTCCAAAGACTCACGATATGGTTCGTTCGCTATTCGATCCAACTTTGCGGAAATCGTTTTTGGAATGCGTAATCACGTTTGTGATCCTGTCCAACTTTGCCATTTGTTACTGGTTGAACAAGAGATTTGATGTTTCCTTCACCAGGAAGTTTTTCTTGTTCCAATACGTGTTTTGGAGACTGGCTTACAACCTGGGGATCGGCATAGTATTGCACTACCAATCCCACTATGAGCTGTTGACCGAATTTGCTAAGCGCCATAAGCTGTTCAAAAGACGGAAGACTCACACCTGGTTGTCCAGGTCTTGTCAGTTTGAAATCAACACTAAAATGCCTGCTAGCTACGATATCTTTTCGTATCCAGAAGAGTTTAACGTTTGGTTGCTCTTTCGTCAGTTTGTCGATTTGATATTGATGCAAGATTTCACCACTTATGTCTTGTACGTCTTCCTTTCGATGCCCAAGGACATATTGCAAGATATGTGTGCGTTCTCTTCAAAGAACCTAAGGGTCTATCTGGGTGTTGCCATGATTCTGTTCAACGTCTGGGTCAAGATCGATGCACACCGTGTTGTCAAAGACTACGCTTGGTATTGGGGTGATTTTTTTTTCCTCCAAGATTCAAAGCTTGTATTCGATGGTGTCTTCAACATATCTCCTCATCCTATGTATTCCATCGGTTACATGGGCTACTATGGTATAAGTTTGATCAGTGGAGACTATAAAGTGTTGTTGGTTTCGATCATGGGTCATCTGTTGCAGTTCCTGTTTTTGAAGTATGTGGAAAACCCTCATATCGATAGAACCTATGGTTCTGAAGACGACCACACGCCTAATGGCCATATCGATGAGTTGATCCTCAAGGAGAACTACAACTATTCGAGGCCCTTGATATCCAAGGGCCTATGGCTAACGAACTTCGACAAACTAAGGGTCACCGATTATTTCACCCTTTTAACCGTTATCTCCCTTACCGTGTTTACCTTCTTCCAAAATCCTTCTCCAATGGCAATGTTTATTTCAACGTTAGTGGTGAAATTGATCGGCACCACCATTACCGGTACCATATTGCGCAAGCAGTCTACAAGTAAATGGTTTACCAGACTCTTCTTGAAAAACGGCTACACCCAAATTTACTGTTACACCCAATGGCAATTTATCTACAACTACGCTATAACCACTTCTTACACTTTGTTGATCTTGCAAACATGGGTCCAATTTAAGAGTCAAGACAAACCTGCCAGTTACACCCAAATCATCTTTGGCTTCATCTTATGTGCTTTACAGATGTGGTGCAATGACGAGATTCTGTTGGCTATATCCGAATTTGGTTGGTTCTATGGTGATTTCTTTTTAACCAACTATATCCATACCCGGAAGCTAACTTCCAATGGTATCTACCGTTACTTGAGCAACCCTGAAAGGCTATTGGGTGTGGCTGGTGTTTGGGGTACCGTATTGATAAACAATTTTTCTCCACAAAACATTGGATTGGCAATTGTTTGGACGATTTGTAACTTTATTCTCGTGAAATTTATCGAACAGCCTCATGTAATTAAAGTTTATGGATCCAAAAAGAGAGTTGGTGGTTTACAAAAGACCTTATTGGGCTTTCAACCCCTGAGAAGGTTTTCAGAAATTGTAGACAGAATAGATCCATTCGTCGCTACCGGTCTACTGTCATCCGACGTGAAGCCAGAAAATCCTATCGACGCAGAAGACCAGAGATCAAAGAACAAGGAACAGTGGGAAGATGTTTTGAACTTGGCTCTACAAAATGCAACTTCTCGTCTGTCTCCAAACTGCGAATTTAAAATTGGTAATGGTGAAAATGATGCCTTTTCGATCCCGGAAACCATCAGGATTAGCTGGAAGCTGCCAAGCAATCTATACCATGACAACGACTGGATTGGTTTATACAAAGTGTTGGAAACTGGGGGCGACCGTCACAAGACAAGAGTGCCTTCCAACGGACACTGGTGTGCTACTAATCCAGATGCTTACTCCAGAGATTTATTTGCTACCCAAGCCGTAGAAAATTTCAAGAAAACAGACAAGTATACCACCGGAGAGGTTCACTTTGACTCTAGTCTGTTGTACTTTGAAGAAGGTGTTTACGAATTTAGATATCATGGCAAGAACTCCCATGCGGTTATGTTAATATCTCAGCCATTCAAGTTGTCCTTGCCTAAACTACAAGCCAATTCTTCGGAGCAACTTTCCAAAGATATTTTACACTTTTTGGAAAATGCAAATGCCTTGAAGGGTAACAAGTTTGACCCTCGCTTGAACAAGTATTGTACTACTAAATCTTTACAACAACTGATTAAAGTCAACACAGGTGTTGAAATTTCATCTGAGTTTATGAGGAGAGTAAGCTACGATATTGAGGTAATATCCCAACGGACCTACGACATTCAAAAGGTTTTAGACAGTCTAGAATAGTTTCTCCTTTCTTGCCTTTTTTTTCATTTTTTCCATTTTCAATTTCTCTTTGTGTAGTACGTAGTTTTTTTTTTTTTTTTAATGTTCACGAAATAGATACAAGTTTTCTCATTTATTGCTTATTCTCTGCTAGATAGCTGATCATCAAATCCTTATTTTTCCAGTATTGCTTTTTACAGTTTTCAATGATCTCGACGATATCTTCATCTTCATTTTCGTCGTCTTTCCAAAAACCAACCATTTCATCACCGTTCTTCACGAATGAGGCAATGCTGCCTTTGTACCTCCCTGCACTTACCATATCCAAAATCTCGATCCCTGCGTTTGTCAACGCGAGCGTGATGCCGTTAATGCAGGTAGGAATGACACTAGCGATATCTGTTTCTTGATTATCGGTGCTGGAATGCTGAATCAAGTTCAAGAAAATATCAATACCGGATTTAGGATAACGTTCTAAGTTGACCACTGCATTGAAGATATTGGTCAAGAAATTGCAAACCTCTTTAATCTCACCGGTTGTAAACTTCTCCAGAGTAACTTCCTTGAATTGAATAGTTAGCGATGCCCTTGAGGTAAACGAGCCACGGATGGGCCGTGGACCATAGACAGAAGTAATGAGTAATGCATGATATTGCGTTTTGTTTTCATCTGTTACTTCCAAATACGAAGAGCCGTTGGAGTTTGAGATTAAACCGCTCTCTATGAATAAAGATTCTTTGTCTGGTGTAGTTGATTCTTCTTTTGAAGTAGTTTCCATCGTAGAGGAGCTAAACTGTATAGGTTTGGCATTTCCGGGACCTAGTAGTCTTCTCCTATCTTGAACGTTCATCGTAAAAATAATCCCTGGGGTGCTGGTGAACAACGTTGTATACACTGAAAGGACGTTGGTCTTCTCTATCTTCACATGAGTATTAGTTCTTGGAAAAAACTTCAACGTTTCGTGGTCTATGATCTTATACGGCTGAAGGGTTCGGTTTGTTGCTGAGGTATCTGTTGTTTCAAACAGGAAACGATGCAAATTCTTGATACGTTTATTACATCAAAACATTATATATTGGTTCATAAATACGGTCTATTTTAGTAATCCTCTGCAGGCGGGGGGTCACTTTCCAATTGCCGTAGCCTCATCTGTTCTAATTCATTCTTATCTTCGATGGGAATGTACTCTGCATTGGGTGTGTAGCGAGGAACAGGCGGGACCATTACGTTGTCATAATCGAGTACGGGTTCTGAGGGATAGAGCACATTTTCCATTTTCTGGATGTTGTGTTTGGTGTTTAGTTGCCCCCCGTACGAATTTAAGAGTTGATCGTATATCTCTGGTAGCGGTGAACTGTTTCCCTCCTGGGCATTCTCTTCTTCCTTATCAAGGTCTTCATCTTTTTGAAGCCTGTTTGTACCAATGACTACTTCGATAGACATACCTGTAACATTCCTCAACCTTTTCAGCTTATCAACATTAACCAAGTCCTGAAAGAATATCGACGATTCATCATCATCGTTGATTTCACCATTGTTGCTGCCCCTGAGCCTTCTTTGTAGCATTGAAAATTTTCCTTCGGCACTTGTCTTGGAGTAAGACGAATCGTTTGTATTTCCTCCGCCCAAGATTCTGTTAGATTCGGTGTAAACGATATTCTTCCTTGAGAGGTTCACCAAAACCTCCACGTAGTACTGGAACGTGAAGTATTTGCTTGGTAACGTGAGTGTAGGAAATGCGTCTAGTGGGACTTTTAAATAAACTGTTATGGAACATTCATGTGTTTCAAAATCTAGGTACAGGGGAGCCACTGTTTGACAAATGTCTTTCCTAAAGGTTTCGATGATATCCTTAGTACCATCACCAACACGGCATATCCTCACTAATGTGGCAATAAGGCCAGCTGGATGAGCGTACTCTTTGTAGTGCTGCATGTTGATCTTTATGGGAATTTTTTCGCCTATGACAAACCCAGACTCAGGAAGATCGACTGATATTGACACGGTTTTGAAAGAGGAGTTCGTTGTTAAGGAAGAGTTCGAACCCGTAGAGTTATTGGTTTTCTTGGTCAAGCTCGAACTTGTATCCTGCTCACTCAAATTGACCCTGGAATGTTTCAGCGATAAAGGAGATTGCAACACCACAGATTTGGTGTTTGGTTTCGGAAGTGTGCCGACGTCTACGGGTACTAGAATGGAAAATTTCTTCTGGCATTTTGCTATTTCTTCGTCTGCAGCAGTGCCAATATGACCCAACGAACATTCGACATGGTACGATATCGACCCCCGTTCGAATTTTATTGACGTGTAAACTTTCGAGCTGGGTATTTTCATTCTAAAGGGGAACCTGTGTTCACCTTTTGTTAAACCATTAACAACCTGTTGTTCCTGATCATTGTCTTCCCCCCCGTATATGAAAGTGTGTTTATCAAACAGTTTTTCGGATATCTTTGTCCTCGAAGTGGCACCCGTGCCCGTCTTCACTCGAACTTCTCCTATTAGTGACAACTTGATAGCGATATTAGTCATGTCTTTCTTTAAAATTAATACTGACTCACCAGTAATATACTCATTCGGTTTCCAAACTTTGTGTGGCTCATCCATGTCGAGATAAAACTCCTGAATGTCGTTAGGTGATGATAGCCGAAATCTCGCATTAGAATTATTCGAAACCAACGACGAGTTAGACGTTACAGTACATGGATTATCGGTCGGAGATCTCGCCTTTTTGAATTTTCCTAGAAACCCCATATCCCTCAAACTTTTTCTTGGTTTTATTTCTAAGTATTTCACTAAAAACCGGGATCTTTGTATCAAATGCTGCTTCAAGACACGAACGAAAAAAAAAAAAGACGCTGAAATTTTTAGTTCAAAATAGCTAAGTATATCCTCCAGGGACCTATTCAGCAGTCTTATAACAAAGTTCTGATTGTTTCCGTACGCGCCAAGGAAGTAATCGTCACTTTCTCGCAAATAATTGCACCTCTAAGAAAAGTGGGCTTTTATAAACTCCTGCCGAAGAATCATGAGAAAAATATCTTGGCATACTATGTATCTTCCGACGAAAATCGGCACGTGATAGATATTCTAATTTATTTCCAATAGTCTATTGATATTATGGACACTTACTAATATACACAAATTGGTTAACAGATATAGAGTAATAAGTACAATGAAGCAGAAAGATTTTTTTTCTACATGAGCTTAGTCGAACGTCTTCTTTTGACCTTGGAAAGAAGCGGTTTGTCTTGCCCTGCCTAATGGAGCAGTGTTGGAGCCAGAACCAGATGGTTTGAAACCACCACGGTTACCGAAACCACCACGGGAGCCACCACGAGAACCACCACGGGAACCACCACGGTTGCCACCACGGTCGCCGAAACCACCACGAGAACCACCGTTGTTGTTTTGTCTTGGAATAGAGTAGTCTAGTCTAACTGGTCTGTTGTCGATGTACTCGCCTTGCAAAGCTTCAAAGGCCTTCTTGGCATCATCAATAGAACCATACTGAACGTAACCAAAACCCTTTGGTTGTTCGGTTTCTGGGTGAGTTGGGATACGGACTGAAATGACTTCACCGTGTTGGCTGAAAATTTCAAACAAGTTGTCTCTGTCAGCGTTGAATGACAAGTTACCTAAGAACAAGGTGTCAGATGGTTGGGATGGGACATCACCGAATTTCTTTGCACGATCGTCTCTTGGGGCAGCAGCAGGCTTGGAAGTGGACATGTCACAGTTGATTGGTCTACCATCGATTTCTTTGCCATGCATCTCCTTTACGGCCTTTTCAGCATAGTGCTTGTCTTCGAAGTCGACATAACCGTAACCACGAGATCTGTCAGAACCTCTTTCGTAAATGACTCTAGCAGAAACAACACCACCGATGTGGTCAAACTCGGTCTTCAACCATTCGTCGTCAATACTCCAGGACAATCTACCGACAAAGATAGTAGCTGGTTCACCGGTCAACTCTGGCTTTTGCTTTTTAGAACTGCTTTCTTCTTCTTTTTCTTCTTCTTCTTCATCGTCATCTCCAGCCTTACGTTTTTTGGATTCGGACTCGTCTTCAGAAGAGGAATCGTCAGAGGAAGAATCAGAGGAAGAGTCAGAGGAAGAGGATTCCTTGGTCTTCTTTTCTTCTTCCTTTTCTTCTTCAGAGTCGGAAGAGGAGGAAGATTCATCTTCAGAAGAGCTAGAGTCAGAAGAAGAGGAAGAGGAAGATTCCTTCTTCTCTTCATCCTTCTTCTCTTCTTTTTCTTCTTCGGATTCAGAAGAAGATTCAGAAGAGCTAGATTCAGAATCAGAAGAATCATCAGAGGAAGATGAAGAGGATTCGCTTTCAGAAGAAGAAGAAGAAGAAGAAGAGGAAGAAGAATCATCAGATGATGATGAGGAAGCAGAAACTGCTTTTTCTTCTTGCTTTTTCTTCAAGTCTTTCTTGGAAACCTTCTTGGTAGTAACTTTAGCCATTGTGTTTGTTAACTTCTTCAGCAATTAGGCAAGAGTGGGAAGAGATGTAACAGTGTAAGCAATATAAGTACAGGTTTTGAAAGCGATGCGATGAGCTGGAAAATTTTTCAGTCCTGGGAAAAAAAAAAAAAAAAAGAGAAAAAGAAAGAAAAGGAAAAAGAAACGACACGCTCCGTCTGGGTGCGAAAAAAAAGCAATTTGAATCACGTGATATACGTAACTGGGCTGAATGGTGAAATGGTGATAACTATAAAGCTAGCCTGATTGAAAAGGATTTGATTGATCAGACATTGAGTTTTATTGACGTGTCAATTTTAAAACGCTTTTGTAGTAGTTTTTTTTTTCTATTTATTTGAATTAAGGCAGTATTGCGTTGAGGTCCTCAAAAGTGTTCTGTAGACATATCTTCAAGAATGATATCGAGTTTTAGGGAAAATTCGAACGTATGCTAGAACAGAATCTTGTTGAAGCAAAGATTATTTCTACTATCTTCTTAGCTAATGATATATAGTACAGAGAGATAAAAAGAGAAAGGTGGACACCTTTCATCTCTGTCGGCAACAGTGTTGCAGAATAATCATACCTTGTTCATTATGGACAGGAACAACTTACCGAATGGAGAACGGATATTTGCCGCACCAGCTTTGAATTGCGAAATGATCGGAGTGGTGGACAAAACTGTGGTTGTGGATAAAACAGAAGTAGCGCGAAATGAAGATTTTTCGGTACCTGTTTTGGGTTTGATTGACATTGGAGTTGTAGACGACTGTATATGAAGCGTGGTGTTGGTTGCCGACACTATGGACGTGGTGTATGAAGAAGAAGTCGATGGGATAAAGTTCTGCGATGAATCAAACGTAGTTGGTGGATGATTGTTTTCACTACCAGGTAGAGTAACTGTAGAGTCTACCGTAAAAGTGGTATAATCGACATCAGTAGCAGTTGAACCATTGGAGAAAACTTCGCTATATAACGATGGAATCGATGTAGCGGTTGTAGTAGTAAAATGACTTGGTGAAAGCACATTTTCTACAGTGGACGTCTCCGGAATGAAAGATGATAGTGGTTCAGTGTGAGGTAAAGTGGTAGTGTTAAAAACTGGCACAGAAGAGACGGATGAATCAGTCAAAGCGCTGGTAGAATAGATTTTTCCCTCAGTGGAAGTCAGAGACCTGGAGAAGGATGTTTCTATGGGATGTGTGTTTACAGTTATGGAACTGGTCTGTTGACTAGAAGTAGTGGTAGCCTCATTTGTCCCACTCGTAGTAGTAGTGGTATTGCTACTAATGCAGCTTGGGCAGATAGTTTCAACAGTGGTGCTTGGCCAGATAGTTTCAACAGTGGTGCTTGGCCCACGTTTTGTAGTAGAATGTAATGTTTCTGTTTTCTTAGACTCAGTAACATCTTCAGATATAACAACGGTAGTAGCTTTCTCGGATGTACATGTCTCATGCTTTTCGAAGGCAGAAGAGATTTCAAAGCTACTTGTAGATTCTTTATAGGGTATACTAATAGAATCACCGGTACTTGCAGAAGTTTCTTTGGTAGTGATTGTGGACTTAAACGGTGTAGTAGTACTACACTCTTCTGACAAAGTGGTAGTGTGCTCTTCTGGCAGAGTGGTGGTACTGCACTCTTCTGGGGTAACAGTAGTTATAAGCTCCTCTGGAACAGTAGTACCAAGAGTTTTAGTACTAAATGTTGATGCTTTGGGAGTTGTAAAAGGGGTGGTTTCAGAGCTAATAGTAGGCTCACTTGGGCTGGCGCAAGTAGTTGAAAACTCTATGTTTTCACTCAAACTACTACTCTCAGTACCTGTAGTATCCTTGGTACAACCCGGACAGACGATTTCAGTAGTGGTACTCTCTTTTAATTCCGTGGTTGTAGAAGAAACGGGGCCAGAGGTTTCAGGTGCACTCGATTTGGTGCTGGTAGTCTCTTTTGTCACCTCAAAACTACTTGTTACACAAGTGGGACAAACATAAGAAGTTTGGATGTCAGTAAAAGTGACATGAGTAGTGTCCAATGTGCCTGTGCTAGTCTTAGTAACACAGGCCTGGCAAACATATGAGGTGGAGACTACAGTGGATGTCAGGTAGGTGGTGCTCAATGCATATGCATTGGCAACACCTAGAAGGATCAACATGATATTCTTATAGTGCATAACGACCGGTCTTCTGATTGTTTTCAGTGGGTTGAATCTTTTATTTGAGCCAAGGGCATAAATCTTGTACTTCTTGAGAAGCCTCTCGCAGGACTTATATATGTATATCAACGTTGGCCCTCATTTGAAGAAGGTTTGAAATCAAAGCAATATCGATACAGTTTGAAACACCTTACATCTTACATACAACCCATGTGCGGTGAAGGAAACACGATTTCCACACAACTTGAGCTGTTGAAATCATGTAGTTGTGTACCTGCGGGTTTTTCTTTTGTGTATTTCTCGAATTTTTGCACAATTGATGTTGTTTCCGGAAAAGGCACATCACACTGTGTATTCCAGAAACGGTAATTACACAGATGTATCAGTTGGCATTTGATTTACAGCCAATACGAGATACAGAAACATGATTCGATCAACGGTCCAAACATGGCATACAATTGCCTAATACGGATGGAACATAGAGGAATCGAGGACGAACTAGTGCCTCAAAAAAAAAAAAAAAAAAAATAAAGAAAACAATGTTTCCTGCAGATCTAACAGTCCAATCGATAACTTGGCAACTCTATCAATATCAGAAAGTTTAGGAGTTTCAAGCTCTAAGCTTTTGAGGCAATCATAATTTGGAAAGAGCTTGTACTAAAAAAATGGTGTATCCAGTCTTGTGGGAAATCTAGAACCAGAAAGTAAACCCACTCGAGGCGTTTTTTTTTTTTTGGGAATCTGGTACCTATCGACTGTTGTTGTAGACTCGTGCTTCCAATGTTTCGCTAAGAAACGCATGTGTGAATTTCCAGTCACACGCCTGGCTCATAAATAATGCGCACATAACATAGCTGATGGAACACGGGTATCTGCTAAGAGAGAAACCGGTAAATGTCCATTAAAACGGACATTTACAGTGTGGTCTTTCCGCCTCATACGCTCGCAAAAACGAATCAGGTATTCGATGCTAGACTCTTGTGGAGATGTAGTTTCTCTTGTGAGAAATTTAAAGGCATGTTTCTAGCCCATATTGTCTAATCACCGTCATTTTTTTAATGTGGTAAGCGGTCTCGATATCCGAAACGTTGCACTGCGCAAAACGGTCCTGTGACCAACTGTACTATGAAGAAGTACTACAAATTCTAAAACGATATTTGAGTAGATGCTCCATTAGACAGGAGGGGAATCTAAGAAGAAAAGCAGATATCTTGTATAAGTCGGTTTATAAAAGCAGCGAGATAAAACGATCTCACGTAGATATGTATACCAAAAAAGTAAATGTGTGAGTGGCATGAACTGTGTAGCGCCAACAAAAGTAGAAGCCTGAAAAATGATCCTAAAGAGAGATACTGAATAACGTTGAGAGGGGAAGCCCAAGGACTAGAGGAACGCAATTCTCAAAAAGCGAAAGATGATTCTTGAGGAATCAAAATGACAGCCATCGCCAGCAAAGCCAAGTGTTAAAGCGGGAGTGTTAGCAGAGCGCGAAATGAAGTGTGGGATACCTTAAATGCCAGTAAGGGGAAAGTGGAAACTGAGCATATATGCTAAGAGGGGGGTGGGGAGTGAGTGAGTGAGAGAAAAGAAAAAACAATAACAAAAATGGAGGAGAAGAAAGTGAAACGTGTGTATATGAGGAGATGAGAAAGCCGGGAAATCGATTTAATGGTCAATGAGTCCGACGGAAACTCACCTAGGTATCTGTAGCCTTTGTAACTTCTTTGAATCGTCCGGTAATCTTCCTGAAGAACGCCTCCTTCTGGATCCACAAGCAGCATTGGTAATTTCTAAAGGCACTTTTCTTGGCAGTGAGTCATGGCTCTCGACTGAAGTTTGCTGGGGCCAGATGGTGGCCAGGGGATAATTCTCGAAAAACTCATCGTTCTTAGGATTTGCGCTGAGGACAACATTGGAAGTCGAGTTGCGTTTCCTCTGAAGAGACAACGTTGGCGTGATGGTATCAATTGGGACGGCCTTGCTACAAGTGTTCGAAGCGGCACTTGAGGGCCTCCTGGAACACATTGGAGACGACGAAGCAGGAGAGTATGAGAGACTCGACCTGGCGGAGCTAGGCCTGCGCGAGCTTGGCGACGAAGGCGAGAAACTGTCGCTACTGCCTCCACTCAATGCCACGTTCAAGTTTTTCCTCAGCTTCGTATTTTCGTCTTTCAATTGGTGGATCTCCCTAAGTAGCCTCATCACAATAGCGTCTTGTTCCTTTTCCATTTCGTTGATGATCTCTTCTGAGGACATCCTACGGAAGGATTGTGACGTTGGAATGCGTACCTGGGGAGGCGTTAGTTGGCGAGGAGTAGTGACAGGAGATCTGTTTTTTCTCGCACTGGTGACAACCGCTTTCTTAGTCTTTGAAACAGGAGGAACTTTGAAGCTGTCCTTTTGCAGGCCGTTAGCGCTGGCCTTCTCCTTGATCATTGGATCGTCGTATTCTTCTTCACTGTCCGTAACAACAGCAACTCCGCTAGAGAAATCCTTTGGATCGACGAGGGAATTTGAAGAGAAAGACGAGGACAAGGAAGAATTATCGCCACTTTTTTGCGAGGATTTTAAATCGAACGAAAATTCTTTCTTATATAATACGACACCTGTTGGCTGTGATTTAGACATTGAATACGGTCGGTGTTCTTGGAACTGTTGCGGTAGTTTTAGAGTTTTGTAATACAAGAGACCAAATTGTCTGCAGTCGATGGTACTCTGGTTGACAACAGATATTTGATCCTTTATATATAAATGATCTTTCTCTGTTTTTCTATTCTACACTGTTCTATTTTTTTTTTTTCTTTTGATATGCAAGGTGCTTACGAATCAACAAACCACCGTCTCTTAGAAGCAGTGGTGGGGAGTTTAGTATAAACGAATGGGTCAGGCGTTGACCTTTCTACATGTCACTATCATACGACTCGTTTGCGAAGAAAAAACTGGGCGTAGTTTGGCTCCGCCAACAAAAGGGATGAGATTGCCAGAGAGGTCTTTTACACGTGCATGAGATGAATGGTTGTTGGCCTTCTTCCCCCCACAGAACATTTTAGTCCGAAAAGTTTTGCCACAATTTAGCAAAAATGCATAGTGTCTCTGTTCTCGTAGTGCCAACCAGCCACAGTGAAATTCAGGAGCGGTGTCATGCTAAGTCATCTTTGGTCATGCTTAGACCAACAAGATACATAACAAAATGGGCCTCTATCAAACATATTTCTCGAGACTAGATTAGATTAGATAACTTCGCCTACGCTTGCTATTTACTTAAGGTGGGGGAGCTCGAGAGGGGTGTGTGGGGGTTTCGTTTTTCGTTTTCGCTTTTTCGCCCGTTCCTTCTATGGATGTGTGCTTTTTTTATTTTGGTATTGCTTTATCCTATGCACCAACATCCTAATTTACTATGGTTTCGTGGTCTAGTCGGTTATGGCATCTGCTTAACACGCAGAACGTCCCCAGTTCGATCCTGGGCGAAATCATGTGGATAATTTTTTTCCGTTCCCGTGTGTCTCGAACAATGCTCGCTCGGCCTTTGTATGTATTATTCACAATACGGTTTCCTCAGCAAAGAGTTGGGATTTCCATTTGTTGAGGGTGTGGTTTTATTGTCCGCCGCGACGGAACGAAGGGGGATTGGTTCTTTTTGTTGGACACTGGCCAATGTTGGATGCAACCATTGATCTTCGAACCAACGTGGATTTCATTGTTACAGTAACTCTTTTTTCTTTTCCTTCGTATTTGCGTCTGGTCGCCACGGCTGTTGTATTTACTCTGGTTTGCTACACAATTGTTATGCTAGGGTTTCGCAAGTGACTTTTTGGTCGCGCGTAGATTCGGAACCACGATTTTACTCTGTAGGCACTACTCATCGTTGGAGGTTTCTCCGGATTCCGCTTTGCGTACCGGGCAGGTGTCGACGCAACAATTGCGTCAGCTGAAACAGGCTCAACACATATGCCCGTATTCTGTGTCCTGGGATTTAAAACTGTAAGGATCTGAACTTGTTTATTTTTTTTTTTCTGTAGATTCACTCTCTGCCATATCTCATCTCGCTGCTTGTTAAAACGACATGATAAGCAAATTACTCATTCAAACGCTACGTTTAATAGCAATTGTTCGAATCCACGGTTGTATCCATCTGGCAACTCCGTGAGTGTTTCGCATTCACTCTTATCCAAAGCAGCTATGATTTCTTGCTCTGTAGCATACACAGCCCATAGATAACCTTTGGATTCGAATTTCCTGGCAATTTGCTCTTGGTGGTTGTCCATCAAGGTGTCATTGACCACAGCAATCAGCGGTTTCTTTAACCTCAGAGAGTCCAAAATGGATCCGGTTCCTGCATGGGAAATCACCACGTCTGCGTATAGTTTGATCAGGGCCTCTATGTTCGGAGTGAATTCTAAACCGATGATCTCCACTCCCTTGTACCATCCATGTAAAACACGTTCGGTACCAAGAGTTTCCAACTCTACGGAAATGGTACCGCCTTCCCCGTCGTTTATACCATTTAAAATTCTTTCAAATTCATCGCTAAAACCCTTTCCAAACTGGACGATGACTTTGACGAATGCCATGCTCTTCAAATGGTCTAGCGTCTGCCGTTGCAGTAGCACTTTCACCAAAGTTGGAAACGGCACGGTGGCTCCGCAAGTCACGAGTATGTTCTTACCTGCTGTCATTACAACGACAATCTCTTTGACCACTCCGCTGGCTCTGCACTGTCTCGCAAGAACCAGCGGGTATGGGTAATACACCTTTTAAGAAAGAGCCAATCGGTATTATACACATGTGTGTTTGTGTCGTTTTATACGTGAGTTGGGAATACTCTAGTCGAAAGCTTTCCTTTTGGGTGGCAAAATAAGCCTAATCTGCCCTTGGGCAACTACAACAACGCAAGGGAAAGCATAAAAGCAAAGAGCAACTATGGCCGCCACTAGTGTCACTACTGCTACAACAGTCCCATTGAATACCCACGAGAGCGGTATCAAGCCTTATTTCGAACAAAAAATCCAAGAGACGGAGTTGAAGATCCGTGCAAAGACGGAGAACTTGCGCAGGTTGGAAGCACAGAGGAACAGTCTGAACGATAAAGTACGCTTCATAAAAGATGAGCTACGTCTACTACAGGAACCCGGCTCGTATGTTGGTGAGGTTGTCAAAGTTGTTTCTGACAAAAAAGTTCTCGTGAAGATTCAACCCGAGGGAAAGTATATCGTCGATATCGCCAAGGATATCGACGTGAAGGATTTGAAAACCTCACAGCGTGTTTGCTTAAAGAGTGACTCATACACCTTACACAAGGTTTTAGAAAATAAGGTCGACCCATTGGTGTCGTTGATGATGGTAGAGAAGGTTCCGGATTCCACTTACGATATGGTTGGTGGGTTAACCAAGCAGATCAAAGAGATCAAAGAGGTCATCGAGCTTCCTGTAAAGCATCCTGAGCTATTTGAAAGCCTGGGTATTGCTCAGCCAAAGGGTGTCATCTTATATGGCCCTCCAGGTACCGGTAAGACGTTGCTAGCAAGAGCGGTGGCCCATCACACAGACTGTAAGTTCATTAGAGTGAGCGGTGCAGAGTTGGTTCAAAAATACATCGGTGAAGGCTCTCGTATGGTGCGTGAGCTATTCGTGATGGCAAGGGAACATGCTCCATCCATCATTTTCATGGATGAAATCGACTCCATCGGTTCCAGCCGTGTTGAAGGGGGTTCTGGTGGTGGTGACTCTGAAGTGCAAAGAACCATGTTAGAGCTGTTAAATCAATTGGACGGTTTTGAAACTTCCAAGGATATCAAGATTATCATGGCTACGAATAGATTGGATATCTTGGACCCTGCATTGTTGAGACCCGGTAGAATCGATAGGAAAATCGAATTCCCTCCACCAACCATTGCCGCCAGAACAGAAATTTTGAGGATCCACTCCAGGAAGATGAACCTGACTCGTGGTATCAACCTAAAGAAAATTGCCGAACAAATGAACGGTTGTTCCGGTGCTGACGTCAAAGGTGTTTGCACAGAAGCCGGTATGTACGCTTTGAGGGAAAGAAGAATCCATGTCACTCAAGAAGATTTCGAACTTGCAGTGGCAAAGGTCATGAACAAAAACGATGAAACTGCGATTTCCGTTGCCAAGTTGTTTAAGTAGCTTGCCCCGATATATAGTACTTGGGCGTTATCAATTCGAACGTTTTTCTTTGGGTTTGTGGAATTTACACACTAGACTGTTCGTAACGTATATGCGCTGTAGCGTATAGCATGGCCTCCGCTCCCTTTCCTCCCCACCTCTCCATTTCCCTATCACCGGTAACTTTAATGCTATTTACACAATTTTGAGTCGTTAAAACGCGAGACGAAGCCTCGGATGGAGGATGAAAGCTAACTATCATGCAACACCCCCCTGTCAGTAAAGACATCAACAAGGAAGGCAATCTGGGAAATATTTAGTTTCTAGTTATTTAAAAGCAAAGAATGGCTTCCTTTCCATAACTCCTAAAGGCATCAATAACCCCCTACGTTAAAATACTTTTGCCTTTTGTAATTCATGTTCATAATTATTCACGAACGGGCTTGAAAATTTTTCGTTCTCTGAAAATTTTCATGTTGCGTGCCCATCTCTTAACCAGATTCACATCACCCAAGAGAGAAGCAACCTCAAGCCACAAGCTCCCAGAAGAAGCGCTATTCGGAGAAAAAGAAAACCAAAAGCTATTTCTTTTCTTTATTTATTGATAGACGCATTTCAATTTATAACAGCTTCTTTTTTTTGTGTTTTTTAAGATCGCCCAGTATGAGTGACCAACAACAACCAACTGAGAAGCCAGCTGTTCCAGAGAGTACTCAGGAACAACAACAACAAGCCAGGAATTTCCCGGGTCAAAGATATCCTCGTAACAACACCAATGGCACCAGGAACCCTCAACAGCAGCAACCTTACCAAAAGGGTAACAGACAGCCCAACAAACCGTACAATAACTACCAAGGTGGTAACAAGTACAACAACAAGGGATACCATCATAAAAACAGCAGAAATGCAGCTAATATGCAATGGGGCTATAACCCTTATATGATGGCGCAGGGACAGTACTTCAACCCATATGCCTACGGCTACGTTCCTCAAGTTCCAAATGCTGTTCCAAACCAAACCCCAGTACAAGGTTCTCCAGCACCATCTACTGATTCCAGTGTTTCTCCACAAATTTCCTCATCTGCCAGTACCACTCCAGTCTCTAAGAAGATTGAGATTACTAACAGATCCGGTGAACATGTTGATTTGAATGCTATTCATTCTCAGCACATCAAACACCCTGATGATGAAAGTAAAAAAGAGGAAACAAAGAAGGAGGAAAAGGAAGAGGTACCAAGTCCTGCTGTTACCATTACCACTGCTGCTGCTGCTGCTGCTGCCACAATCGCACCAACTGCTCCTGAACCATCTAAGGAAGTCGTAGATATTAAGGAGCAAATGAGATTGGCCGTTTTAGAAAGAGCTAGAAAGCGTAAGGAAGAAGAGGAGAAGAAGAAGGCGGCAGCTGCTGCTGCCGCTGCTGCGGAGGAAGAAGCCAAGAATGCTGTTCAAGAACCAGTTTCTGAAGAACCAAAGAAGGAGGAACCAGTTCTTGAAGAGCCAAAGAAGGAAGAACTAGTTGCCGAAGAGCCAGCTGCCGAAAAGCCAGTTGCTGAAGAGCCAGTTACTGAAGAGCCAGTTTCTCAAAAGTTAGCTTCTGAAGAACCAGTTGCTGAAGTTCCAGAAAAGAAGCAGGAATCAGCCTCAGAGGAACCAGCAAAGTTGCAAGAAGAAGAAGAAACTGTTTCCAAGCAATCGGAAAAAGAGGAGGAACCTGCTAGACCTTTAACCTTTGCTGAAAAGTTGAGATTGAAGAAGGCTGCTGAAGCCAAGACCAAGGAAGAACCTTCCACTGACATTTCTAATGCATCAGTTGTCCCTGAGAACGAAGAATCTCCAGTAAAAACTGAAGAAACCGTAAAGGTTGAAGACGAATCCAAGGCTGAGGCTTCAAATGCTGAAGATGAAGTTTCTACAGTGAGTGAAAAGGCTAAACTAGAAGAAGAAGTTGCTCATGAAGAAAGTAAAAAGGAGGAACAACAAGAAGAGCAGCAAGAAGACGTTGACGATGGTAGATTGACTATGACCGAACTATTGGATAGATTGAAGCAGATGCCGCCAGTCGAAGATTTATACTCCTTTGAATATCCAGAAGGTGTTGAAGCTCCAGAAGAAAGGTTCAAGAAGGAAACAGTTAAATATACCTATGGACCAACATTTTTGTTGCAATTTAAAGAAAAGGTGGATATTCGTCCAGATGCTGAATGGAAAAAGAACGTTGCTTCTAAGATCGTCATTCCACCTGGTATGGGCAGATCTGGTGGTAGACCAAGGGGTAATGACTTCAAGTTTGGGCCAGGCAGTAATTTCAAAAAGAGTGGTTCCCTAAGAAACATGGAAGGTAGATCCAACTCCAGGTCTTCTTCTAAAAGAAAGTCGAAGAGAGGTGGTGATGACAGAAGATCCAACAGGTCTTACACTTCTAGAAAAGACCGTGAAAGAATGGCCGAGCATGGTGAAGACAGAGAGTTTGAAAAACCAAAGGAGGAAGTCGTACCATTGGTTCCAAGCGCTAACAGATGGGTTCCTAAATCTAGGGTAAAGAAGGTTGAAGTTAAACTAGCACCAGACGGAGTCACCGAATTGCTAGGAAAGGAAGAGGCCGAAAGAAGAATGAAATCTTTACTAAATAAACTGACTTTGGAAAAATTCGAAACTATCTCCGAAGATATTATCCAGATTGCAAACCAATCAAAGTGGGAGGAGCAAGGTGAAACTTTGAAGGTTGCGATTGAACAAATATTCTTGAAGGCTTGTGACGAACCTCATTGGTCTTCCATGTATGCTCAATTATGTGGTAAGGTTGTCAAAGACCTAGATCCAGAAATTTCAGACGAAGAGAACGAAGGCAAGACTGGTCCTAAGTTGGTTCTGCATTACTTGGTTGACAGATGTCATACCGAATTCCAAAAGGGCTGGTCCGACAAGTTACCTCCTAGCGATGACGGTTCTTCTTTAGAACCAGAAATGATGTCTGACGAATATTATAGGGCTGCTGCTGCCAAGAGAAGAGGCCTAGGTTTAGTCCGTTTCATCGGTTTCTTGTACCGTTCCAACTTGTTGACACCAAAGATGATGTTTGAATGTTTCCGTAGATTGATGAAGGACTTGGCTGATTCTCCATCCGAGGATACATTAGAATCCGTGGTTGAACTTTTGAACACCGTTGGTGAACAGTTGGAAAACGACAAGTTAGTCCAACCAAATGGTACTTTGGAAGGTTCTACTGTTTTGGATCAATTGTTCTATATGTTGGATAACATCATTGAAGAAGACAAGATTTCTAGTAGAATTAAGTTCAAGTTGATTGACATGAAGGAATTGAGAGAAGTTAAGAACTGGAATAGTGCGAATAAGGATGATGGACCAAAGACAATCCAACAAATCCATGAGGAAGAGGCTGCCAAAAAGCTGCAGGAAGAAAGGGATCGTAAGATGAGAAACAGTTCTAGATCCGGTTCCAGACGTAATAACGGATCTCACGGTGGCTCCATGGGTAATAGAAGCGGTTCTATCAGGAACGTACCACCTCCTTCTAGAGACAGTTTCATTGCCACCAGGTCCTCCTCCTTGAGACACGCTCAAGCTGCACCAAAGGAAGAGGCTGCGACTCAACAGACTTCCACTAACATGTTCGATGCTTTGATGGGTGCTGATTCCGATGATGACGAGTGAACGAATGCATTTTGCTACGAGTCATGAATAAAAATCTGTTTTGATGGACTTACCTTAATCATATTTCTCATTGTACCTTTATCATCTTCCCTTCAGGATTGTCATTAATACGAAAAGAATACCACATTTACCACTAATTTGGCATTTACAGAAACTACTTTGCAAATCTCATGCATATATTTCCGATACTCTCTTTTTTCTATAACTCTTTATCTGTACTTTAGGTTGCTTGCCCTCTATAAATCTATGTTCATTACCATTTTTCAATGAAAATACAGTTTTACTTTAAATGGCTATGCACTGTTAAACACTTTTAGAAACTTCCTCTATACTAGGCTCTTTGGCTCGCTGGACTCTAGCCTCCTGTACTAACTTTTGTTTTTCTAAGCCCTCTCTTCTCTTGCGTTCCCTTCTCTGATCTTTAGTCTCCATAGTCTTTTCAGAACTCGTGTGATCTTTTTTCGCATTAATAATTTCTTGCTCAATTTTGTTGTATAGCTCATCCATTTTTCTACTGTTTTCCTGGAATTTCTCCAGTGCCATATTGTCAATCAAGTCCAAGTACTTCTCCGGTACAAATAATTTCAAGCTCTCGGTAGACTCATCCAGGTAGCCAATTGGTACATCCAATTTAATACTGATTCTTACAGCGACGATGTTATTGCTACCTATCCCACTTTCTCTAAAGCCGCAGCTCATGGCGGTATTGTACAACTTCGAGGCAATTTCAAAGTCTCTACACTTAACGTGTAAAATAAAGGGTTCAAATTTGTATAAAATAAAGCGGGTCTCTGCAGCTAAAGCTTTCCTTTTAGCATTAACCACCCCTAAGTCATATTTCTTGTACCATTTCAGCACTTCTTGAGAGTTATGAGTAACAAAAAGCCAGCGGCCACCTTCACCTTTGCCACCTAGTTTTACATCATTATGACGCACTTTATTACCTTCAACAAATACACTAACTCTGCCTGAACAAGATGAGGTAGTTACCATATCTTTGTGAGAGTTGATTAGGTCGATTATCGGTAAACATAATTCGTCTATGGTTCCTTTTGGGGAGAGATCCACACTCGTAGATTGAATCTCTTGTAGGATAGAAGCTTTTTTCTGATTAAACGAATTTTGAGACATTATCCAGAGAAACTTATGGTGCTTTTTTCCTTGAATACAATGTCGATCCTGTTCTTAACATTCGAGATGTGATTTCAACGTACTGAAATTTTTCACGGCACTGCAACCATGCACAATATCAGTATTTCACATCCGCAAAGGCTGGAATGAAAGAAAAAAAAAAACAAAACTTCCATTAGTTTATATTTTTCAGGCATAGTTATGGTTAGTAGTCAACCCACAATTGTCAAGAGCATTAAACGGCCAATAAGTAGTCACCTCTTTTTTTTGATATCCGTTACTTGAGATAGAGATTTATGTACACGTGATTAAATAACAGTACTGAAAAACACTCGTTGCAAACCTCATGAACCTTTTCGACTACATAACCATAGTGTAAAGTGGAGGAGCTAGATTAGTAGGAGATATGAATACTGCTGCTGAAGATACCGGCTCTAAGGCCACAATTTTATTAATGGGTTTGAGAAGGTGAGTTCGATTTCGATTTCGATTTATCTGATTATTTCTCAAGAAGGTGTTTACTAACAGTTTAAATTCTACAGATGCGGGAAATCATCTATATGCAAAGTCGTATTTCATAATATGCAACCTCTGGACACATTATACTTGGAAAGTACTTCTAATCCGACTACAGAACATTTTTCTACGTTGATTGATTTGGCGGTGATGGAACTCCCTGGTCAGCTAAACTACTTTGAACCCAATTATGATTCTGAGAGACTGTTTAAGAGCGTTGGAGCTCTTGTGTATGTGATTGATTCACAGGACGAATATCTAAATGCGCTAACCAACTTGGCTATGATTGTTGAATATGCTTACAAGGTAAATTCAACTATCAATATTGAAGTATTGATTCACAAAGTTGACGGTTTAAGTGAAGATTTTAAACTAGACACGCAACGTGATATTATGCAAAGAACTGGTGATGAACTTCTAGATCTGGGACTGGAGGGTGTCCAGGTGTCTTTTTATCTAACGTCTATCTTTGATCATTCAATTTATGAAGCTTTTTCTAGGATAGTACAAAAATTGATACCAGAGCTGCCCTTTTTAGAGAACATGTTGGATAATCTCGTACAACATTCGAAGATTGAAAAGTGTTTTTTGTTTGATATCAACTCTAAGATCTACGTTTCGACTGACTCGTCGCCAGTGGATATTCAAACTTATGAGGTTTGTGCAGAATTTGTAGACGTTACTATCGATCTGCATGATCTGTACAAAAACAACAACGGTGAACACAAGCGTGAGCTAAAAAGCGTTTCTGCATTGAATAATGGTGTCATTATATACTTAAGACAAATGATCCGTGGTTTGGCACTGG
This sequence comes from Lachancea kluyveri NRRL Y-12651, assembly GCA_000149225.2. Lineage (NCBI taxonomy): Eukaryota > Fungi > Ascomycota > Saccharomycetes > Saccharomycetales > Saccharomycetaceae > Lachancea > Lachancea kluyveri. The sequence continues at coordinate 2,053,219 of CM000694.1, forward strand.
TGGCCTTGATAAGGCCCGATGATACAGACGCAGAGAGCTGTTTGACCGTTGTTGATTATAATGTCGACATTTTCAAGAGTGGCTTGGAAAAGGTCTGGGCACACGCTAGAGTTGCCACCGAAGATCAACAACAGTTGAATTCAAACCATGAAGCAATTTATGAAAATGACCAACCCTCGATGTTCTGAATTACGCGAAATAGATAGGTTTTAGGAAACAGGTATAACGCGGAATGCTTTTTTTTTTACTATACATACCGTTTTTGTATACATTCTACAAAGTCTTGTCTCTATACATCATTATCTCTGGCCTTTCCTTGTCACTTTGGCAGAGTCATTTAGAGAGTTCTAGCGTTTGTAAATTCTTCAGTCTTGGCATTTTTACTTGTGTCGAACTAAAGATTGCAAACATCTCTCTCATCATTTAATTGAACGATTACCGAATAAACTATACTTCCTTTATCAAAAAGGAAGCCAACTTATAGTAGTTGGCAGAAAACACTCACGCTGGGGGTCGAACCCAGAATCTTCTGATTAGAAGTCAGACGCGTTGCCATTACGCCACGCAAGCCAATTAGAGATTTTAAATAAATTAAGTGAATTATATCTTATAGAATGTACCCATATTGCGATAAATACTGAAACAATAACTGCTACGAGTCGAACAAGATCTGGGAGTGGGAAATGGGTGAATATTGAGATTGTTGAAACGAAATACAACTATAGACCATCGACTAGTATTCGTGTCACTAGTATATTATCATACACGGTGTTATAAGGTGACATAAAGAATGAGAAATAGTCATCTAAGTTAGTGGAAGCTGAAACGCAAGGAGTGGTAATGTAATAGGATAATGAACCAAAACATATAAAAGGAAAGAGAATATATGAATAATTGTATATAGAGTTATCGACTCCTTTTCTGGATTCCTAGAAAGAGGAGGAGAACTTCTAGTATAACCATATACCAATTATTATAGCCTTAACCTAAAACGGAATCTCAACAATTGTCCCAATATTCACATATTTCTCAAGATTTACTTAAAAATGTTACATGAAGAAATATAGGTTAAAACGTGTCTTGAATTAAAAGTAGTATAGAAAAAAATTGTGACCATTAGACATGATTTGTCGGTTAGTCTAGAATCTACCAGCAAAGGAAATAGTAATATTTATTTTTCTTGGGCTTCAGCTCAGTGGAGCTGTTTAACGAGCGGGAAAATTACTAACGGTTTTCAGGATTCAAACCCCTTTGGCAGCTTCAAAAATGACTTTCTGAATCAGCTTCGTGGCCTTCACTGTTTCTTCATCATAATATCTCCGCCCATGCAAAGATAAACCAACGGGGAAGCCATCGTAGAGTTCTTCATCATACAATGGGTACTCGTATTCCTCCAGAGCATTGCGTGGAACATGGTTTGCGTCCTTGGCATCTAATTTGGCGTCAGTGACAACACCAGTAGGGAAACTAACCCCTGGAAGATCAAGGATGTTGTATAACGCAGTGTAACCCCAGTATTTAATTTTGTCTGGAATTGCAGCAGGCGCGAAATATGCCGGAGTGAGAACGTAATCGACGTCTATCTCATTCATCATGTCAGCAAACCGTTGTCTATAACTGTCACGTTTGTGTAGGTATTGAAGCATTTCTAAGCTGTCCAATCCCCTGTCTCCGCATCCAAATCTCATATGGTGTTCACTCAAAGGGGCCAATGGCTCTCCACTTTCTTCGTATCTAGATCTATGATTGAAATTACCATCGCAGTTGTAAGCTGTGTAGCAGATGTCCAGACCTTCGCTAGTGTTAAAGGGAACCCATTCTACGCATTTTGCAACGCCAGCCTTCTCCAAACTTTTTTTTGCTAACTCCAAAGCTCTTAAAACTGGTGGACTTGGCTTCACGATCCCATCATCCATGACAATTGCGATTTTCAATTTATCCAAGGACAGATCGACTTCCCTCCAAGGTAGTCTTATCACATAGTTATCACGTAACCAAGGCTCGGAGTCCAAAAAGGTCTTCATGTACAGTTCTAAATCCTCAGGAGTATTTGCCATTGGACCCACAGAACATAAGACCATGTCATTGGACATATCGCGGTAGCTTGCCCAGGCGCCTTGCAGGGAAACTCTTTTATTGGTAGGCTTAAAACCCCAAATGTTGCAAAATGCAGCAGGCGCACGAATGCTACCACCTATGTCACTTCCAGTACCGAGTGGGGATCCACGTAGGGATATTAAAGCACCTTCCCCAGATGTGGAGCCACCAGGTGACAAGAGAGTATTAAGAGGGTTGCGGCAACGACCAGTTATGTTATTGAAAGAATCCAAATGCATTAACGATTGTGGTTGTGTAGTTCTAATATAGAACACAGCACCTGCCTTACGAAAAATTTCTGTTGTTAAAGCGTCTTCTTCGGTCAAATTGTCAATCATAGATGAAAACCCAGCATTTGTTGTTTTACCTTTGTAGGCATAATGTTCTTTTAGAGATAACGGTAAGCCGTGCATTGGGCCCACAGTCTTACCGGTTTCAGAAAAGTACTCGTCCAGTTCGCGAGCTCTTTCTAAAGCCTCTTCCGGGAAAAACTGCATAGCACAGTTGGTAATTTGATGGGCGATAGAGGCCTGTTTGATGAAAGCAGAGATAGTTTCCACGGCACTCAGTTCACCCTTCGCGATTCTGTTGACTATTTCAACACCAGACAAATACACAATCTGCAATTGTTTCTTACTCAAAATGCCACTCTTGGCTGCGACCAGCGCAGCATCTTTGAATGCAACGGCATCAAAATCTTCAGGTATAGTTAGCTCTCCATCGATTTGGCCAGGTTTTAAGATGGTGTCCTTTGGCATCTTGGAAGCTAACTCCTTACGGTACTGCGAGATCTTAGGTGCAAATTTAGACTCAAATTTCGCCAAATCAGGCTCATACTTCAAAGAGTCTTCGTTGTAATATAGTTTTTCAGTTATAACCGGTTCAGGCTCGGAGATTGTCATTTTTGTGCGTTGATAGTATTGTAAGTTTGTTTCGATGTTTTAGAAAAAAAAACCTTTACCTTAGATGTGAGGCTTCTCTATTTATACTTTTCTTTCGCATGTGTAAGTTTGTCTTAACCATCAGATTGACTTTGCCTCCGCGATTGATAACGTTTACTACTGTGGGAGTTCTGGAGATACCTTCCTTTCGTTAATGTCTTCGAAGCGTTCAATTGAGAATTATTGATAATCGCGGTACGTACAGAAACGATAACGCGATGCCAAGCGTGGCACACCGCGATAAAGATTACTGCCCAGTATAAAGTTCACCAAATTCTTAAAATGGATAAAATAAAAGCCTATTGCCAGCACTTGATTCTAGGCAGGCATTATTACTGTTTGGAATGTTATCTAATTGTTTTCAGCGGTGATTCTCACCACCTAGTTCAATAGTAATATCGTGTTCGGAACGAAGAAATATGTGCTCTTCCTCAAAATTCGGAGTTGTCAGTATGTATCTATGAGAAATATGTGAATATTGGGACAATTGTTGAGATTCCATTTTTGGTTAAGGCTATAATAATTGGTATATGGTTATACTAGAAGTTCTCCTCATCTTTCTAGGAATCCAGAAAAGGAGTCGATAATTCTACATACAATTATTCATATATCCTCTTTCCTTTTATATGTTTTGGTTCATTATCCTATTACATTATCAATCCTCGCGTTTCAGCTTCCACTAACTTAGATGACTGTTTCTCATTCTTTATGTCACCTTATAACACCGTGTATGATAATATACTAGTAACACGAATACTAGTCGATGGTCGATAGTTGTATTTCGTTCCAACAATCTAAATTATCAATACACCAATTGTTGTAGTTATAACTATTTAAAGTCATTTAAGCTTTGACTCCTACAACGCAGTGATACCTTCTCACTTGTTTGAAAAAGTTGGACGCATGAAAAGGAACAAAGTTGTGAATATGAGTTACTGGATGATGTAGTAAACTGTGTCAACCTTTCATATCCTTTAAAAATTTACCAATTCAACACCTAGCGTTTCTTTAACGTACCTTCTTATCGCTCATCTTTGTAAATTACCTACTCTCGCTAAAGGTTTTCATAATGTGTTCAAATGTTTTTAGGAGGATGCTTCTCGCATGTTCGGTCGTTAATGTTTTCGTGGTATCATAATGTAGACTCATTTAAACAAAACTTAAAAAGGAACTACCGAATGATTTTTTTGGAGGAAAAAAAAATAGAAACGTGATAAACTGACATATCTAAATTAATTATTCTACATAGATTCAAATACACTTTAAAGCCTTTAATAAATGCTTCGAATGTTTATCAAAACAAAACCCATCGATTTTGTAAACAGCAAATCACCCTCCAGGAAGAACCCTCAACAATACTTTCAATCAAGTAGAGAATTTCAAGAGCACCGACATATGGAACATCTTTCGTTCAATATTTAATTTTAAGCAAGCATTTAATTCTATTTTCTACTTGGAAAACAGTTTTTTCTGGTTGAAAGCCAATTCTCGTCTGGCTTTTTTAAAAGTTCATATATTTCTAGGTTCCCGCTAAACGAGGATGCCAATCTGGGCATCTCGAAAGAGCAAAGACCATTTTATAGACTTTTTAAGACTTGAAAATAATTTCATCAAATGATTTTGATTTCCGCTTTCGCTCTCTGTGTACAATCTAATGCTGTTTCGCTGGTTGCGAACATTACATAGAGGTACAAAGAAACACGCAATATAAATGTTGGAATATCAATAAACTATCACTTATCGACTAGCATTCGTATTGAGAAATAAGTGCGAGAAATATGTGAATATCGGGACAATTGTTGAGATTCCATTTTTTGGTTAAGGCTATAATAATTGGTATATGGTTATACTAGAAGTTCTCCTCATCTTTCTAGGAATCCAGAAAAGGGAGTCGATAACTCTATATAGAAATATTCTTCCTTTTATATGTTTCTGGTTCATTATCCTATTACATTATCAATCCTTGCGTTTCAGCTTCCACTAACTTAGATGACTGTTTCTCATTCTTTATGTCACCTTATAACACCGTGTGTGATAATATACTAGTAACACGAATACTAGTCGATGGTCGATAGTTGTATTTCGTTCCAACAATTAGAGTCTCTCCAATTGTCAGATTTTCTACTGGATAAAATCTCTTATAGGCGGATTCGCAAGCTGCTTATACTTTGCCCGATGGACTGTTCCTAAATTGAAACCAATTAAGCTATATAATGCGCTAGGCATTAATTAATAAGTTTTGAGTAAGCAAAAAAATCCTTCAAGTACTATAGAAGTATTCCTTATCTTGGTTGGCTTTCCTGTTGTAACTGGCAGTTTACGTTATCAATTATATTTATATCCTTTGCATTATGCCATGGCAGATTTATACTGAATATTAACCCTCTTTTTTTAAGAGAAGTCAGAGACAAGAGAGTTTGGCCGAGTGGTTAAGGCGTCAGATTTAGGCTTTACGAAAGTAAAAAGCTAAACACTCTGATATCTACGGATGCGCGGGTTCGAATCCCGTAGCTCTCAGTATCTTTTTGTATTTTTACCCCACAACTGTGGCGTCTTGAAATCCCACCGTTTTTCGACAAATATCACGTGTATAATTGCTAGGTGTCAACATGACTTCAGTCCGACACGGCTATGTGCAAACATCACCTGCTATTACTGGCCGATCTAGGGTTGAAACCACAGTTTGCAATGGGTGAGATTAAAAAAAAAAAAAACAATTGTCGAAAAAGAATATAAATACAGTTCAATCTTGTTTTAGACCCTCGAGGAATTTGTTTATCGTTTACGCTTTTATCAAAACCACTCACCGATCACTTTCAAGACATAATGCCTTCTCACTTTGACACCTTGCAATTGCACGCTGGCCAAGAAGCCTCCGAAAACTCTCACAACCCAAGAGCTGTTCCAATCTACGCCACTACTTCTTACGTCTTCAATGACTCTAAGCATGGTGCTCAATTGTTTGGTTTGGAAACTCCAGGTTACATCTACTCTCGTATCATGAACCCAACCAACGATGTTTTGGAACAAAGACTTGCCGCTCTAGAAGGTGGTGCTGCTGCCCTTGCTGTTGCTTCTGGCCAAGCTGCTCAAACCGTGGCTATTACCGGTTTGGCTCACGCTGGTGACAACATCGTTTCCACCTCTTTCTTGTATGGTGGTACTTACAACCAATTCAAGGTTGCCTTCAAGAGACTAGGAATTGAAGCTAGATTTGTCGATGGTGACAAGCCAGAGGACTTCGAAAAGCAATTTGATGAAAAGACCAAGGCTTTGTATCTAGAATCTATTGGTAACCCAAAGTACAACGTTCCAGACTTTGAAAAGATTGTTGCCATTGCTCACAAGCACGGTATTCCAGTCGTTGTCGACAACACCTTTGGTGCTGGTGGTTTCTTCTGCCAGCCAATTAAGTGGGGTGCTGATATCGTTACCCACTCTGCTACTAAGTGGATCGGTGGTCATGGTACCACTATTGCTGGTGCCATTATTGACTCTGGTAAATTCCCTTGGAAGGATTACCCAGAAAAATTCCCACAATTTTCTAAACCTTCTGAAGGTTACCACGGTCTGGTTTTCAACGATGCCTTTGGCCCATTGGCTTTCATTGGCCACGCCAGAACTGAATTGTTGAGAGATCTAGGTCCAGCATTGAGTCCATTCAGCTCTTTCCTATTGTTGCAAGGTTTGGAAACTTTGTCTCTAAGAGGTGAAAGACACGCTTACAACGCCTTGAAGTTGGCTCAATGGTTAGAAAAGTCCCCATACGTTTCTTGGGTCTCCTACCCAGGTTTGGAAAGCCACACCCATCACGAAAATGCTAAGAAATACTTGCAAAATGGTTTTGGTGGTGTTTTGTCCTTCGGTGTCAAGCCATTGCCAAATGCCAGTGAAGAATCCGACCCATTCAAGGCTTCTGGTGCTCAAGTTGTTGACAACTTGAAACTAGCCTCCAACTTGGCCAACGTTGGTGACTCTAAGACTTTGGTTATTGCTCCATACTTCACCACTCACCAACAGTTGAGCCACGAAGAAAAGTTGGCCTCTGGTGTCACTGACGACTTGATCCGTGTCTCTGTCGGTACTGAATTCATCGATGATATCATCGCTGACTTCGAACAATCTTTCGAAAAGATCTTTAAGGGTCAAAACTGATTTCCATTAATAAATTCGGTAAAAGAGTAATGGAATGCTTTATACAATAGATACAAGGTCTGTGACCCTTCTGTGTACTTTCTTTATAATGTTGACGTTAATTGATGAAAAGCTGATCTTAAAGATAGGGTGTTCTGTTTACGTATTTGTTGGAACGAAATACAACTATCGACCATCGACTAGTATTCGTGTTACTAGTATATTATCACACACGGTGTTATAAGGTGACATAAAGAATGAGAAACAGTCATCTAAGTTAGTGGAAGCTGAAACGCGAGGATTGATAATGTAATAGGATAATGAACCAGAAACATATAAAAGGAAGAATATTTCTATATAGAGTTATCGACTCCCTTTTCTGGATTCCTAGAAAGACGAGGAGAACTTCTAGTATAACCATATACCAATTATTATAGCCTTAATCAAAAATGGAATCTCAACAATTGTCCCACTATTCACACATTTCTCAGTATTAAAAAGCAGTCCAAAGGAACACCTGATTTTCGTTTCGAGAATAAAAACCATATCATTATAAATCTCAACGATCATCAGACGTACTACTATTCAATATACCCAATTGATTTATCAAGCATTTTTTTTTACCTTATCATCATCATGGAGGTCCAAAGTTCCAGACTGCCACGATTGCTCTTTGAGCAAACGTATTAATTGTCCTTAATCAGTGGAAACTTCACAACTACTTCCACTAAGTCTAATAAAAACTAGCGTACAGAAACCAATGGTTCTTACAAGATGGTTAGAGATTCCGCTGAGCGTTTACTTGGATTTTCCACGTTCCTAGTGTCTTCGTTAGGGTTTTCCACTTGGCTCAAAATTCTTTGACAAATGTCTTCTAAATAAGAGATATGATCGCACTCCAACGGGCACACGACTAATTTCGAACAATCACGTGTATTGAGACCAGCCATTGATTCAGTCGAAGATTCCAAGCTAGTTCAATGCGGGGGATTGTACGCATAACATATAACTATTCACAGAGGAGGAGAAAAGGTTATAGTGAGAACGGAATATTGAAATGCACAAGATCACAAGAAGGTACACTAGCAGCTGTCTATTTAGGAAAATGTCAGAAGCTAGATTCCAAGCAAAAGAGAGTTTGGCCGAGTGGTTAAGGCGTCAGATTTAGGCTTTACGAAAGTAAAAAAGCTAGACACTCTGATATCTACGGATGCGCGGGTTCGAATCCCGTAGCTCTCAGTATCTTTTTGTATTTTTACCCCACAACTGTGGCGTCTTGAGATCCCACCGTTTTTTTTGCACAGAAACAGCTGACAGATGCGAAATCGGAGCATCAGTAGTGATAATTCCTATGTACAATCCAAGAAATTGTGCCTTGTTACTGAGTGGATTTACTATTCAACACGTATCTTCGAAATTTCATTTCATCTGGACTTTTATCTGTCTAAGCTCTCTGAAGATGTTTGAATCAGACCGTCGAAAAGTTTTTGTCTTATTAGTGTCAATCCAGTCTAGTCCTTTTGAAGTCGCACTGACAACGTAGTATCCAAGTCATAGGTTCCACCTCAATGGAGCACTTAAAGAGCATCAAAGTTGATTCACAAAGGATGTGGCCAAGAATAAAGCTGTTTTTTGTGGTTTTTTTTTATATACTGCTGAATAATATCTCGAAATGTTTAGTTTTGGCTCTTGAGATAGCCGCCCTTTTCACACAAGTTATAAAAGATGGTGCTCTTGTCAGCCAACAGATTTGTAGGTGTGTCGAATTCTTTAACTTCACCTTTATCCAAAACCATGATTTTATCGCTATCCATAACCGTATCGATCCTATGAGCGATAGTCAAAATGGTGCGATCCTTGAATGCAGTTTTGATGGTTTCTTGGATAATTTTGTCCGTTTCCATGTCCACTGCCGCAGTAGCTTCATCCAGAACCAATATCTTGGAGTGATTCAATAGCGCTCTGGACAAGCATAGTAACTGTCTTTGACCAATGGATAAATTCCCACCGTTCTCCGTAATCCTTGCGGAGAGCAGTTCGTGAGACCTGGTGGCTTCTGTGGTAGTCTCTGAATTTTCTGTATTTTCTTCAGATGCCATCTTTAAAATGTGTGGTTTCAAGTGGGATAGTTCTAGAGCCCTCCAAATTTCTTCATCAGAATACTGACCAAAAGGATCTAGATTCGACTTGATAGTGCCCTCAAATGCCTGGGCGTCCTGTGGGATAATTGCCAAATTTCCTCTTAAGTCTGACAAACCTAATTTTGCTATATCGATACCATCAATGACGATCGATCCGCCAGAAGGCTCTAAAAGTCTGAACAAAGCCAAAGATAATGTGGATTTACCAGCACCGGTTCTGCCAACAATACCAATTTTTTCCTGAGGTTTAATTTCCACGGTGATATCTTTTAACACCGGATCCAAATTCTCTCTATATTTCGTTGAGTAGTTTTGAAAAGTAATAGCACCTCTGGATGGCCACTCCTTAGGAGGTCTGGACTCCTCGATAATAGCATCTGCTTCGGGTGGCAGATTACAGTATTCGAGAATTCTTTCAACGGAGACAATATCAGTTTCAACTTGAACAGACATTCTCACAATCCAAGTTAAGGAAGTTGTAACTTGTAATGCATAACTCATTAGTAAACCTACCATACCCGAACTCAATGCTTTATCTGTATTAATTGTAGACAATGACAACAAAGCGGTCAACAAGACGAGTACTGCACCAATAGTTTGCAAACGCATAGATAACCATCTGTTTGTGGACCTGAAGTTGAACATACAGTTGATGTTGAACTGAATACTTTCGTTATTCAGATAGGTAAATCTTTGCAAATGCTTATATGCATTAATTACAAGATGTCCGCCTAAAGTTTCACTCAACAAGGACATGATTGGAGAGTATGAGATACTTGTCAACCGTTTCAACTCTCTGCTCAATGTGATGTAATAGATCTGGTAATAAAAGTAGAGCACTAGCAGGATACCATTAAAAAGCAAAAACAACGGCATGTTGAAACTGATCAAAATGACAGTGAAAAGATAGTTCAGGATATAAATGAAAAAGTAAGTGAAACTGAATTGCAAACCCTGATCAACCACATTGACATCGGAAGAAAACCTGTTAATAATACGTCCAACAGGAGTAGTCTCAAAGAAACTCATTGGGCTACGTAACACTGCGCGCGCCATGGTATCATGTAGTTTTTTGGAGCCCTTGATGGAACAATAGATCATCATGATAACACTTCTAAGGATGGTAAAAGCGGCAGACCCGAGGCCAATTAAGGCATAAACGGCAACATACATCCAAATGTGTTCATTTTTACCTGTTTTCTCATTATTTTCGGACCAGTACTTTAACCAAAAGCTATCTCCTAAATCAAAAAATTTGGTCGCAGTCATGAAAAAGAAAAACAAGAAGATACTGAGTGAACCACAAGCCTCAAGATAAGCGCGGTAAACAGTACTTTTCACTTTTCCTTCCTCAGATTTTTCTTCTAGTTGAGCAGTTTTCCTTGTGTCTGCATTTAGATCCAAAATTGGGCGTGGTTTTAAAGTGGCTAATGAGGCTCTTCTGGAATCCACCTCGTTAAGCATATTTTCTTCAGTGTCCAAAGAATATACAAGTTTCGTGGTGCTGGCACGGTCCTCTTGCTCGTCCTTGATGGAATGAAACGATTTTTGGTCATCCTTAGCCGTCGAGGAGGGCTGGCCGTCTTTCGTGTCTTCACGAGAATTTTCATTTGAATCAAATTCCTGAATCAAAGTTTTCAAAATAGAAGAGTCGTCACAGCTCATCGCATCCGCATAAGATTTGTTTTCAACAATCTCACCGTCTAATAGAGCATAAATGTTTTGCGAGTGTTTAAGAACCGAAACTGCATTTGTAGTTAATATAACGGTCTTGTTCTTTAATATCCCTGTTCCCCTGTTCAAAACCTGTTCCACAATGTTTTTGCTAACTTCTGCATCCACAGCACTTAATATGTCATCTAGCAAATACACATCTGCTCTAGCATATACTGCCCTAGCAAGCGACAAACGAGCCTTTTGACCACCAGACAAGGAAATACCCTTTTCACCAACCAAGGTCTGATCGCCATCAGGCAAAATATCCAAATCAGGTAACAGCTGGCATTTTCTGATGGTCGCTTTGTAGTAGTCTTCATTAAGTCTGTGGCCAAAAATGACATTATCTTTCAAACTAGCATTCATAATCCAAGGTTGTTGCGGACAGTATGCGATAGATTTAGCTCTGATAATCAGTTTTGGAGGGACGTGTTCATCTAAGCCGCTAATGCAAGGCAATTGACCTAGTATAGCTTGCAAAAATGTAGACTTTCCCGAGCCGACCCTACCAACGATACATGTCAAGTCACCTTTTCTGGCTTCAAAGTGGCGGATGTTTTTTAATGCAACTTTGGTAGAAGCTACGGCTGCCTCTTCATCGTAATTCTCGTCTTCCTTTAAACCTTTAGTAGATTTCCATAAAAATGTTGCATTATAAATTTCAATCGCTGGGGAGTTGGATGTAGCATTGGCATCCAGACGTTCTATAAAGAAGTCGTCTAATTCTTCGGCCAACAGAAAATCTTTTAACCTTTTAATAGAGACACCTGTTTCAATGATGTTGTTGATTGTAGATGGGATGGAATAAATACAATCATTTAAGATGTTGAAAAGTGACAAAGATGGAAAGACAATCTGTGGCGATAATGGCATATCGGAGGTCAAAGAAAAAATAGCAAAGGTAGAACATGTTACGGCCACTGGGATACACTTCCATGCAAAATAAATCAAATTGCTGACGATTCCGATTTTCTTAAAATTTTCCAATTCCAAACCGTTACGGCAATGGTCCAATCTCTCCAACATGGGCTTTTCCCAAGCATATAACTTGATACTCTTGACAGAATTCAAAATTTCAGTAATCGTCTTAATTCTTGCATCTTTGTACTTCATTTGAGTCCTGTACAAGGTTTTGACCTTTTTAGACAAAAAACTGTTAATAGGAATCATGATCGCCATGGTGACTAACCCGCCGATAGTTGCATTGCCTAACAGAATATATAGAGAAATCAAAACCACAACCAATTGGATTGGGGCACCAATGATAGTTTGCGAGTTTTCAAAAAACCTTTGAATTTTCAAAACATCAACAGACATCAAGTTTAAAATATCACCAGTAGATTTCTGCTCGCGGGCACTAACAGATAAGTTCAAGGATTTTTGGTAAACCATGCTCATTAACGAGCCCCTCATGCTTAAGCCAGCTTCGAAAATTAGGATAAAGAATTGGTTGGAAAGGCAGGTGGAGATAAGATTAAGCAAAAATAAGGCCAATGCAATAAAGAGGCCATTCAATTCCGAATGTCCCCTCCGATAATCCTCGTTAAAAAATTCAATAAAGAGTCTTAAAAATTGCGGTTGAATCACCGCAATAAAGTCTTTAACCGTTTCGAGCGCGATAGCCATAAGAATGGTTTTCCCAAAGGCATTGAACAATGCTTTCAACAACGAATTTCTTCCTGACCATTTTTCATTTTCCCATTTGCTTTGTAGTTGCTTAGTGGCGTCACGAATATTCAAGTCAATTGGTGGTAGTGGCATTTTGTGAGGATCTTTAATTTTCTTATCATGGTAAGTTTGTATGATAAGCTTATTCATCCAAGTAAAAGTTAGATTGGCAAAAACGTTTACCGATGGGTACAGCTCTTGCTCCGTATAATATTGTAACAACTCTTCCGAAGGTTTGTAAAATACCAAATCATAAAGGAAAATTGCTATACTATTAATAAGTAACAAGACCTCCAAATAAGCTCCAGGTGTACCTTTAATCACATTGTACCTCTCATCTGGAAAGTGACCTATCCGTTGGCCAAGTTGGAAAAGTAAGACAAGTATTTCGGTGAGGAAATAAAACAAGTTGCTCCCAATTGCGGAAGTGCTCTTGTAAAACTGTAAGTACTGGGATGGGAAAGAAATTAGGACCACAAAAATCAGGTTGCAAATGAAACTCCATTGGCTGACTAGTGGAACCTGATCTTTACTTACCACCAGTTGATTAAAAATAAGAATTGCCTGTAAACCAACATCTGCTAAGTGTAAAGTGTGTTTGGTGGATAAAGATTTCCACAGAGAAATGTACTTGAGTTTGTTTGGTGCCCTTTTTTCCTTATAAAGGTAATAAAACTGAATCAGTCCGACAAATGAAAAAAGAATACTACTTACCAGTGATATTAAGGAGATAAAACACGGATTCAACGCATTCACAGCCTTACCTGGATATGGATGAAGGCCTCCTGGGCATGCCAGAGGATCATCGTCGAAAGCTGTGTGGAACATTTTATCAGTTTATTTTTCCACAACAGTTAGTTTTGCGTGCTTGCTAAATGACAGATAGTTGAGAGCTTGCTGAAATTGTTCCTCATCTTCAATTTAAAAACGTTACTGAACCCATTTAAAAAAAAAAACGTCACTGTAACACGTATAAGATGACTGTACTAAGTCAAGAATATTGAGGCAGGTTCTCGTTAGTTATTAGGAGGTTGCCAATGCTCTATAATTCACCGTAATTATGAGAAACAGGTGAATAATGGGACTGTTGGAACGAAATACAACTATCGACCATCAACTAGTATTCGTGTTACTAGTATATTATCATACACGGTGTTATAAGGTGACATAAAGAATGAGAAACAGTCATCTAAGTTAGTGGAAGCTGAAACGCAATGATTGATAATGTAATAGGATAATGAACCAGAAACATATAAAAGGAAGAATATTTCTATATAGAGTTATCGACTCCCTTTTCTGGATTCCTAGAAAGACGAGGAGAACTTCTAGTATAACCATATACCAATTATTATAGCCTTAACCTAAAACGGAATCTCAACAATTGTCCCAATATTCACATATTTCTCACTTTTTATCTGTTGTAGTTCACTTATTCGACAACAAGGCTCGCTGGTGTTGGTGTTGAAACGAAATACAACTATTGTCCCTGAGAAATATGTGAATATTGGGACAATTGTTGAGATTCCGTTTTAGGTTAAGGCTATAATAATTGGTATATGGTTATACTAGAAGCTCTCCTCACCTTTCTAGGAATCCAGAAAAGGGAGTCGATAACTCTATATAGAAATATTCTTCCTTTTATATGTTTCTGGTTCATTATCCTATTACATTATCAATCCTTGCGTTTCAGCTTCCACTAACTTAGATGACTGTTTTTCATTCTTTGTGTCACCTTATAACACCGTGTATGATAATATACTAGTAACACGAATACTAGTCGATGGTCGATAGTTGTATTTCGTTCCAACAAAAAGTTTACTCGGAGTTGATATAGAACCGGGTGACACGATTAACATCAGCTTATCAAGAACAATGGCATAATAATGATCTGATAGTACCCAAAGCTAGAAGGTTATTTAGCTGAAAACTAGAGACTAGGCTGATCCAAAAAAGCATACAAAGAGTTTAGAGCTCTGTCTGAGAAAGACCTTAGTTGTTGATGGAATAAAGTTGTAATGGGAAGTAATTGGTTAATACTATAACGAACTCAATTCAAGGCATAAGCCTATGACCATGCTGTAAGTATGAATTTGTGAATTCCAGCATTCAATAATTGGTCTCTTGGCCCAGTTGGTTAAGGCACCGTGCTAATAACGCGGGGATCAGCGGTTCGATCCCGCTAGAGACCATATTTTTGTCTAATACATAAATAGTATGTAACCAAGGTACTTTTAGGATTAGGTAACACCTTCTTCTAGGATACTTGATTCAATATCTCATCCATCTACTTTTTTTAAGCAATTTAGAGCAACATGTATCAACCATAGAGTTTTCAAAATACTCATTGCACGAGCATGACGGTTGAAATAGTAAAGGAAGGGAATATGTCGGACAAATTGAGTTCATACTTTCAAGTCAAACTCGGTTAAAATAGTACAAACTTTCCTCAGTGGATTTGTCAAATGGAATTCGCCCCGAACATTGCGGGGGAGAGGAGTCAAAAGACCCTGAAACAAAAATAGCATGCCTTCGAAGCGAAAGGCCCAGCACACGACTGCGGCCCCTCCGCTCATCCAGTAGACAATTGATAACACGATAATAAATAGAGTTACTTTAAATAAATAAATAATTACATAATGACATAAAGAAAGAAGAATGGAAGTAGTGTGGAAATATGGGCTTAAACTAATCTTACACGAAGCTTAGCTCATTAATTTTTAGCCAATTTGTTCAAAGCAGAGCCAGCCTTGAACCATTCAATCTGTTCAGAGTTGTAAGTGTGGTTCAATGGGGTTTCCCAAGTTTCGCCGGCCTTAGTGTGAACTCTCAAGGTCAATGGCTTACCAGGAGCAAACTCAGTTAAGCCAATAATGTCGATGGTATCATCTGGGTTGATTCTGTCGTAAGCTGCAGGTTCAGCAAAAGTCAATGGTAGTAAACCTTGCTTCTTCAAGTTGGTTTCGTGAATACGAGCAAAGGATTTGGTGATGATAGCAAAGCCACCCAAGAATCTTGGTTCCAAAGCAGCATGTTCACGAGAAGAACCTTCACCAAAGTTTTCGCCACCAACGACAACCCATTTAATACCCTTGTCTCTGTAAGCTCTAGCAGTGTCTGGGACACCGTTGTACTCACCGGTGTAAAAGTTCTTAACGCAGTTAGCCTTGTTGTTTTCAGCATTAATAGCACCAATCATATAGTTGTTGGAGATGTTTTCCAAATGACCACGGTATTTCAACCATGGGCCAGCCATAGAAATATGGTCAGTGGTAGTCTTACCAACAGACTTGATCAAAATTGGCATGTTAGTAGCATCCTTACCGTTCCATGCATCGAATGGCTTCAACAATTGTAAACGATCGGAAGTTGGAGCAACGCTAACTTCAACAGAAGAACGGTCTTTTGGTGGAGCTTGGTAAGTGTTTTCACCAGCATCGTAACCCCTTGATGGCAAACCTTCACCAGATGGTGGTTGCAACATGAACTCGTTGCCATCCTTGTCCTTCAACTTGTCAGTCAATGGGTTGAATCTCAAGTCACCAGCAATGGCATAGGCAGTGACAATTTCTGGGGAGGCAACGAAAGAGTGAGTTTCTGGGTTACCGTCGTTTCTGGAGGTAAAATTTCTGTTGAAAGAAGAAACAATAGTGTTCTTGTCACCCTTCTTAATATCACGACGATCCCATTGGCCAATACATGGACCACATGCGTTAGCTAAGACGATACCACCGAATTCCTTGAAGGTGTCCAATTGACCATCACGAGCAATAGTAGCTCTGATTTGCTCCGAACCTGGGGTAACGGTGAAGATGGACTTGGATTTCAAACCGTGTTCGGCGGCGTTCTTAACGATAGAGGCTGCACGAGACATGTCTTCATAAGAAGAGTTAGTACAAGAACCAATCAAACCAACCTTCACTTCTAGTGGCCAGTTGTTTTCGACGGCAACGTCCTTCATCTTGGAGATTGGGGTGGCCAAATCTGGAGTGAATGGACCGTTGATGTATGGTTCCAAAGTGTTCAAATCAATCTCAATGACTTCATCGTACTCAGCACCCTTGTCAGCAGATAGCAAGTCCCCTTGGTATAGCTTAGCAAACTCAGCAATCTTGTCACGACCGGTGGCATCCAAGTATTCAACCATAGATTTGTTGAATGGGAAGACGGAGGTAGTAGCACCGATTTCAGCACCCATGTTACAGATGGTACCCATACCGGTAGCAGAGAAGGTGTCAACACCGTCACCGAAATATTCGACAATTTTACCAGTACCACCCTTGACAGTAGTGATACCAGCCAACTTTAGAATGATATCCTTTGGAGAAGTCCAACCGTTCATTCTACCGGTCAACTTGACACCCAAAATCTTTGGGGCCTTCAATTCCCATGGTAAGTCGGACATAACGTCGACAGCGTCGGCACCACCAACACCAATGGCCAATTGACCCAGACCACCGGCGTTTGGAGTGTGAGAATCAGTACCAATGATCAAAGCACCTGGGAAAGCGTAGTTTTCCAAGACGATTTGGTGAATAATACCAGAACCTGGCTTCCAGAAACCCATGTTATACTTAGCAGTGGCAGTAGCCAAGAAATCGTAAACTTCCTTGTTAATGTCAATGGCTCTCTTCAAATCCTTTTCACCACCAATTTGAGCTTGAATCAAGTGGTCACAGTGAACAGTGACAGGCCTTGCAACTTGTGGCAAGCCAGCGGACATGAATTGAAGAATAGCCATTTGAGCAGTAGCATCCTGACAAGCAACACGATCAGGTCTCAATTTCAAGTAACTGACACCTCTTTCGATTTCTTGGTGGTGAGGGTCATCTAAATGACCATATAGGATTTTTTCAGCATAGGTCAATGGTCTACCTAATCTTTTTCTGACAATGTCAACATATTCAATGTTTTGTTTGTAGTTAATGAAAGAATGATCTTCCAACAAGTTCTGATGGACCTTGGAGTCTCTGGTCAAGTTAGAGACGGTGGCCAAGCCACGGCAGACTGGCTTCTTTAGAACGTTACGAGCAGACAACATAATCGTCGTTGTTGTTCTTTCAAGTTAAGGAATTAAGATCTCAAACATATAGAAAAACCATTCTTGTTACATACCCCTTATATATGCCCCGGTTCCACCATGTCTGTATTTCCCTCGCAGCGCGCCGGTGGATGACCACTTTTGCTCGTTTCCCGCGAAAGCGGAGCCGAAGGCGCTTTCGCGCAGCATACATCCGAGGTATTCTCGGTGCGAGGATCGGATATGCCCTCGAAAATTGTGCCCGGCACCGATATCGGGACATGAAAAACCACGTGATGTCAGGGTCATTAGTTCCGGGTGCATAGCGCCATGCGTGACTACGCTCGAAACATACTGCATTCATAAGATATACAAGATAAGGTACTTGAATTTCCATTTTTTTTTGAAAGCATGTGGCTCAAACTATTACAGAGTTGGTAAAGCCACATGCTGTTTAGTTAAGTTCATGTAGGCTATAAACGTCTAAAGTGTGTCTCAAAATGACTCGTAGATGAAGTCAGGACGGGCTATAGGATAGTGAAGATTGACGCGTGGCTTCGTTGTTGCTCGTTCGATTTTAAGTCCCATTAATATAGGCCATTGGACCATGATAGGTTGGCAGTTTTCGTGGAAATTAAAGGTTTTCCAAGTTTTGGCGGAATTTGTACCATATTTGTAGACAAAAGGTGTAAAAGACAACTTATTCTCTATGCGTTAGTCACACAAAAGCTAAATATACATAACTAGTAAGGAATACCATTAGTTAATCTTTGGAATTCATCGTAACCCTTAGTGAACATGCTCTCATAGCTTCGTTTGATCAGTGCCTTCATATGTATAGCAGCATCATGCGCAGTTCTTTGAGGTGCAAATCTAGCCTGCAAATTTTTTACAGTTTTCAAACCTTTGAAACATGGCAAACCGCTCTCCAACATCGGCATTACACATTGGAGAATGGTGTCCATGTGTGGCCTAGCGGCCAGGTATGCCTTGATACATAGCTCTTCGAATTCGCGATAAGCTTGAGTGTCAGGTGATCCGCCCATTACCTTGACCATTTCTTTGGTTAACTTGAAAGGAACCGCCTCAAATTTCACACCCCCAGGGACAATGTCAAAGATGAAACCAAAGTCGATGTGAAGACAATGGCCTTGGTCATCATACATGATATTACCATTATGCCTATCCTTAAACTGCAACAAATATGAGATAACAGAGTATGCGGCCAATGACTTGACAAAGTTGTTTCTAGCGTTCTGGAAAGCGATAGTGTTTTCATGTCCAAATTTGGTGACAAAATATTCGTATAGTCCGTTGACAGCTTCTCTACCCAACATATCTCTTGAGATAGAGTTAGGCAAGACATCTATAACACCACATCCTGGTGCTGTTGCGGTAACCCTGTAAGGAAATACGTAAACGTCTAGGCCTATGTTAGACCAAATGGTACGAAAAACGGAAATTAACTGTAGTGCTAGAACATCTTGACGACAGTCATCACCGACTTTGAAAATGGCGGCTTGCCATTTTTCCAAATGTTCGATTTCGTCAGTCTCATCGTTGTAAACTTGTTTTTTGATCTTAAACGTAGCCATAAATGGGGCCTTCGCGTGACTTTGTAAAGGCTTACCACTTAACCTGTCAATATCAACTACAACACCATCTGGGTTTGAGGGCAGATAAACGTCTTTCTCAACTACAATGTTGGCCATTTCCTCATCTATTTTAACCTTCTTTTCTGCCTTGGTCTTTTTGATGTAGGGCTTCAATTTTCCAGAAATGCCAGTCACTTCATTGAAAAACCCAAATTCACGTTGGTAGAAACTCTTTTGAGAATCATCAAATCTGGAGATCATTTTTTCTCTGATCCTATCCAGTGTAGGTTTAATATCGTCTTCAATAAGACCGTCATCACCTTTGTAACAGTTTGCCAACATGTTCCAAATGATTTGATGAGAAAAGAGCACACTGATCTTTGCAGTATCTAATATAAACCTTTCAACGTACCCTGTGCTGTCGTATCTCAAACATTGAACAATTTGTGGAACGTAAAAAAAGGTTAAATTCACGTCATGAGACTCCAAAGCTCTAACATTGTATTGAATCACAAAGGTATTGCTTTTCCAAGAGGGCAAAAAGAGGTTTATGGATTTCACAGGGCTAATCGGATTCCAATATAAAACGTTATGCAGCAGAGAACCATCTTTGGCGTGAGTAGAGTTTTCAAAAAAGGAGAGTAAATACTCTAGTGCTTTTGGGATATGAACACAGGTCAATGGTGCTTTCACAATCAACTGCATCAAAACTTCATCCAATCTTTTTGTTGAATTTGAATAGCGCTCCACAATATTAACAGCCAACACTGGGTCCTTGTTAAATGCGACGGTAATCAGCATTTCTGGTAGTTTCGGAATATCAGAAGACCTATTTAATGGGTCTAACCACGTTTCTAGTGTACGAATCTCACTTAGCATGAAATATTGCAATAATGCAAAGTGGTTGTCGGAGTAATTTTTTAGAACAGTTTCATTTGACTTCAATTGTGTATAAAATTCAATCAATAGAGACAAGTCTGCTTTGATTTTTAGCTCATTAGAACCAAATGGCCATGATGGAGTAGCCTTGAACCAGCTCAATGCTCCATCGACTATTGCCCTGGTAATTTGTGGAACTTCTTTAGTGTTGTATTGAATGTTTGCCCTCAATACCAGCAGCTGGAAATTCAACAACTCTGTACGTGTGATCCTAGCAAATGGGTGTAAACTTGCCTTTTGCAGGTTAACCGTACCATGTAAGGATAATTTGGTAAAGATGTTCAGTAGATGCTTGCTCTCAAACAAACTTCCTTCAAAATGGGAAGAAAAAAACCTGATGATATGTAAATGCGGTTGAATAGCTTTGCAAGCCACACGAGAACAATGATTGATATGTTTCTTATTGTAAGGGGAATACTCCATTGACTGAAATTCCTCTGGCAACAAGTCTAGTTTTTTAGAAAACAATCCGACGTTTTCATCGATAGAGTGCATCCAGCAGCAACCGACTTCAGAGATCAGTAAATGCGCCAAATCTCTCCTTTCTTTGATAACGGATAACCAAATATTTGTGGCAATCTTAATTGCATACGAAGTAAAAACTTGGAAAGGCGTATGCACCAAATCGTAAACTAGAGCAGCCGACTCACCTTTACGCAAAAGCAATAGAGAAGCAGATAAATCCAAGAATTTGGCGACATCCTTTTGATTAACCGTTGCACGTTCGGATAACTGGCTATCTATACGAGTCTTGATGGCTATACGTTCAGTGTCAATCTCATGGTGGGATGAAATAGAGCCATTTTCCATTAAAAAGCTGCACCGCCAGGAATGTTGTGATAGAAAGCCAGAGACAGTGTCTGGTTTTTCGTAACCATGATAACTGATTTTAGAAAGTTCACGATCAACAGATAAAATAGTACCTGCCATCTCCAAAGCAAACGAAACACCAAACTCGACGCTGTTCAACCTATGAAAGCTACCCAAGTCAGACATATAAGACTGCAACAAAATCTTCATGTCTTGGTTGGACCTCTGTAAAACAGTTTTAACCCAATCCCTCGCAAACTTATGCAGTCTTTCCAAAGAGGAACGACGCCATTGATACGAATCTGGAACTAGAATGTTTTTTTTCGAATGCTTTAGCATGAATTCAAAGCGTGGCTCGTATTTCTTAGTTTCGCAATCAACAATACTTTCAAACAAGGTAGTTAATAGATCCAGTAAAGTATATAAGGAATCATGGTGGCATAAGCTCGAAGGGACCTTTTTGATAAATATGTCACAACATTGGAATGCAGCATCTTGCAGATATTGGTTCCTATGCGTGGACAACAGCAAAATATTGGTCAATTGTTGTGCAATGTTTTGAGCAGAAAAAATACGAGGATCTGATTTTACGATAAATTCAGTGAATCTGCGAACCATGCTCACTGAGATAGAAGCAATGGGCCTGTCCATGCTACTAGCAACAATAGACGGATCGGAGAGATATAACAAGGTCTTAGAGCAATCACCACTTTCGCATCTTAAATTTTCCAAGAAAGCCGTTGAAGCCAGGAACATCACTTTTGGGGTGGAAAGAGTTCTAGAAGCCATAGAATTTGCAGGAAGATATCCGTTGATAGCATGTTTTTGCTCTCTAACGTTGTGGTTAGAAGAACCACGACGCAGAATAGTATTCATTTCCAAAGAGGTCTCTCTGTTGTTGGCCGGAAAGTCAGAAGCCAATGGTGGAGAGTTGTAGGCGATTATTTTTAAGTAAGAGTGATTTTTCACTGCTAACTCCGAGGCGGCGTGGAAACCATGGACAACCATGTTAAACCATATATTGCGGAACATATTTGTTGTGGTTTCGTCAAGTGATAAGTCTAGAGGCGTGGAGCCCGGAGAAGGTAGCAAAGCTGCCAATGGCTTCAGATACGTGGCAATTTGCTCAGCAACTTGAGAGATTTCACTGTGAGACCTATGGTGTTCCAACTTATCCACTTCACCTTTAGAGATAATTGTGTCTAACAAATTGCGCAAGTAAATTTTGTACAGGGGACTAGACTGCTTAGTCTTCAGATCTCTAGAAATAGTGGTCTCTGCCTTGATGATGCTCTTAAACAGAGAAGTGTCATTGTTTTTGAGCGCAGAAGATACTGCCGAGTTATAAAATTTGGTCAACATAGAGAATTCTGTTTGGTTCACTGCTATGGCCAAATGCGCAAGTTCCTCCAAAATGATTTGATCTAGTTTAGGGGAAACGACTCTGAACTTTTGGGTTAGAATAGTTATCGTTAACGCAGTAATAGACTGATCGTTATAATGGGACGCAATTGTAGTCGTAGCAGTAACAGCATTCTTGAACAGCATATCATGATACATTGTTGGGGAGCTACCTGGATCCCGTGCAATAGAAGCGACAGAGCTAGACAAACCGTCGTTGTTAGTGGTATTATCTAATTGCAAAGATCCCTGGGCAGATTGAGATTCACTGTTGGAATGCTTCACCATTTGCAAAGACTGGTAAGTGGCGACAGTGTTAGATCTTGCTGGTCTGGATGCTAGCAATCGATCAATATGGTTAGTATCATTGTTTGCGAAACCATTGACCGTCATTTTCCTTTCTTTGTACACAGGGATCAAAGACCCATCTTCGGCCACAGCTAAAAGGTTGTTGATAGAGTAGATGGTGCCGACTACAGCATCCTCGGTCAAAGGCTGTAAGCCAACACTAAAGCTAGACGAGATCTTAGAGACAACTGCATTTGAGATCTGCTGGGATGAAACCAAGATGGGGAAAACGTGTAGCAGTTGGGACGAAACTTCTTCCGTAAAAAAATTCATCAGCGATGCTACAGAAATCACGATTTCCAATAAAGTTGAGTCAGATATAACGTTGTTGGATAACAGATCGTCTACGGCATCTGCTACCACGTCGATGACATGTCTAACTTGTTCATCCTCAACGCCCTTCAAAAAAAATGATAGCGAAATGATTTGAAGAGCATACTCCTTTGCCAAAAAGGCCAAGTTAATTCTGTGAAGGCTAGTAAATGAAATGTACTCAGCACCATTTTCAAATTGCAATATCTGTTGCAAAGAGTAGGAGATCATCTTGTTTAAAATATCCTTGTTGGACCCTAGGGTCTTTTTGAAACTGCACAACTCATCACGATCCTCATCACGAAACTCCCAGTCTTGCAAGTTTAGCAAATATTCTGACAAACTGGTATCAGAGGGGATGCCAAGCAAATTGACCACCACAGCAACTTGAAATTTTTCTACCAAGGCACAGAAAAGAAAAGGACAAATCTCGCGACCACTGTCAAAGTAGTCGATCAGGACATCATTGGTAACAGATCTAGATAGGACATCTTCGACACGCATCAAGAATTTCTTGTCGACAATCTTCTGCAACTTCTGGCAAATGCAAAAGTGCAAACTGGACAACGTTTCACCTCTTTGAGACGCAAAGGCCTCAATGAAACCGACAAGAGATAGCAGGCCATTCAATTTCAATTTTGAAATAGCAGTAACGGATTCCAGGTAGGTGTCAACCAAGCATAAGACCCTTTTCTCTAACTGTGGAAAAACGTCCTGCAGCCTAATCAAGAAGTTGGTTAACTCCATAGTCAAAATTTCCACAGGGTTCTTCAATCCGTCAATCTTGAACTTGTTTAGTAAGACATCGGTAAATTTTTGTTGGTAGCTTTCCAAAAAATAGTTTGAAACAACGTTGTCTAACAGGTCCTGTGCCTGTTGCAAAGTGCGAGGTGTAGACTTGCATAGTGATAACAAGATTTCCAGCTCGTTGAGGGTCAATGGAATTGTGTATAGCTTAGAAGTATCTGAGGAGTAAGACACTGGTAAAGATCCACTGATCTTGTCCAAGGAAGCCTTATCTTCCTTATCTAAGAAGACTTGGGTCAGCTTCCCTAGAGCTTTGGCTCTCATCAGATGTTTACCTTTTCTGGAAACGGGAAGTTAGTATTGCGGTAATCAAAGCCAAAGATAAAACCAACATACCTAAAAGAGGTCATTTAAACGAGTGTATAAGAGTATTGTATCTCTTTTTTTGTCTGTTCTTGCTCTTCCGTTTCGTGTAGCTGGTTATAATTATTATTATTTTTTTTTTTTTATTTTTCATGTTCGTGAGTTTTTCATAATTAAGATCAAACTGTGAGAAAGTACTAGATAAAATGTTTGCTCTCATAGCGAAAGACAGACACCGTACCAAAATGCGTGTGATACAGTTTTTAACAACCAGATAGCCTATACCACTTTGTAATATGTATTTATCAAGGTTTTTACTCGTGTGGTAGTGGATTGACCAACTTCACGTGACGTGCGCCACCTGAACGGCCTAAAACTATCTGCGTTTCTACACAAGATACAAAATCAAAGCTGTAATAATAGAATACAAAGAGATGAGCAAAAAGGGAAAAAGAAAAATTGACATCTCCCGTCTAAACTAAGGATTTGGGATGAGGAAATGCAGTTTCTGAAGTTTCTCTTTATTGTTTTCATCGCATTTTTTTGCTGTCTTTCTCCGCGAATTTCCAGAGCACCATTGGCCCAGCATTCGAGAAAGCACATCCTGGCACGGAGCGACACTAATCAAGCATCTTAAATTTGATGTCTGTTTCGAAGTTGAACAATGCTCAGATAATCAAGCCAAGCAAGCAGATTCCACCAAGAAGATCAATGTAATTTTTTTTTCTTTTTTTTGCCTCTGTCGAAGGGATGAATAAAAAAAAACCCTGTTGATCGGTCTGGTTTCTATTTCCATACCACAAGTCTAGATACTCTCTTCTACCCAGTCAGACTGCCAATATCAAAACACGGCCAGTGAGGGGATGGTATCGATTTCAATGCCAGGAATACAAAATATGGCGAATACGCACGTGATCACATAAATCCGAAAGTAGGGAATTGGATATGGATAATATGGCCTAGAATTTCCTTGGTGGGCTCAAAAGATATGAAAAACTTTAAATAAATTTGCTTTGAGACCGACCAAAAAAAGAATACACACGGGATTAAAGGGCCAGAGCCCTGGATCAAGCCCTAACGGTGCCCAGTACCACTTTTGCATAAAAGAAGGTTTCTTGTCCTTTGTCTCGGAAACTCCATTCGAAACGCACTACTGTACAACGCTGCGATACAATGAAGGTGATCTCTCGGCCTCTCAAGTTCATCATAATAACGTCGTTATGTTTGGTTCCGTTAATTCTGTTGGCTTTTTTCTATGAATCCTTGCAGAACTACTCAGTGCTTTTTCAACCGTATGGTTTCAAGTCTCTTGGTTTTCACCATCCAAATCCAACGTTTGAAGTTGAATCTCTTACGGATCTGTTACAAAGAAGGGTCTCAGTTGGGAATATAGATGACAAAAATTCAATGTTCTCGGAGCATGATGCTGCCCAGGGCTTTTATGACCATGAGATATCTTCGTATTTGAGTTACGGCCAAATTGGTTCTCAAGAGCAATCTCAACGTGTACCGTGCAACCCATTTCAGCATAGCGTTAAAGTGTCTAGATGGAACAAAAACTTGGATGTATCATTGGTAGAAGTGAGAAGACACATATTCGAAAACCATCCAGATTTAAAGCAATATTTGGAATCGCCGGACGATGCCAATAAGTCGGAAGAGGATATCGTTGAGCAACAATGGTTTCAATTTGGTGGGAGCAGCGTCTGGCTTGAGAAGGAGCAATGCTATTTGGTGGTAACCAGAATAATGCATTCGCCCACTGGACACAAAAATACACCAAGGACATCGTTGATGTGGGTTCGGGCCTTGGATAGGAACTGGGAAGAGATCAAGGGCAAAAACGTCTCCTACTTGGACCAAGCGCTTTTCGACGTTGATGCTCCTGTCGGAGACAAGGAAGAATCCCTGGGAAAACGAAAAAGTGATTTTGCCACCAACTGTGAGTTATTCAAACACAATTCTTCGGACTATGGTTCCTGTATGATGAAAAATGCGACTTATCCAAAGTTAGCCGAGATCCGCTTCGAAATCGACAAGGTTTACAACGGGCCAGAAGATCCCAAAGTTGTCTTGAGAGAATACAACGGTGTTGAAGAACCAGTAATCGTCTTCAACATGAACGTGCACAAGGACGAAGAACAGAGGAGAATGATGCACGCATATTTGCTCCATCGTGCAACTAACAATGTAATTCAATTTGAAATTGAGGACAAAGAACCACTCAAAATAGAAAAAAACTGGGCACCCTTTTTTGCGCGAAACCAATCGAACATCAACTTTGTGTACCAATACGACCCCTTGGAGATTTTGACATGCTCTTTAGACACTGGCAAGTGTAGAACAGAATATTCGGAGAAGGAACAGAGCGAAAAAGGAATTGGATACATCAGGGGTGGTACCCAGTATGTACCTCTACCTGGAGTGCTGCCTCATATCAAAGATAAACAGTTCTGGATAGGGTTCCCAAAACTACATATCGATGCATGTGGTTGTGGCGACAATTTTTACAGGCCCATGTCAAGCGTTTTAACCAGAAATTTAGAAGGTGTGTATTCCCGTGAAATTTCTAGCGGTGCAATCACTTTTGGACTAGACGTTTTATCCTGGGATCAAAAGAGCAGTGCATGCGGTGGGTCCAACGTATTAAGCCCAAATTCTATAAGCTACTGGGAAGTCGTGGGCAAAGATGCTCGAACAGGGAAAATAGACGACCATCTGGCTTTGGCGATGAGTGAGAGTGATAGTACGAGCAAAGTTATAGTCTTGAAAGGTGTACTCGATTACATCCTGAAAATGTACGTGCAAGAAAAGATGTCAGACTATCCCATAGCGTGTTTGTCTGAACAATCCAAAGAAACATGTATGGTTTACGGAGAGAAACACCAACGTGATCTAGGTACGGACTAGGTTTCTCTCTCTCCCGTTGTACACAGCAATCTGACTATGTGATCAAGAAGAGAAAATATTTAGAAAAAATACTCTTATTTCAGCACTGTTCTTAGCATAAGACAAACATCATGTGTTAGCTGTACCCAGTATACATTAAAAACAGGATAGAGTGTTTCACACATATCTTGCGGCACATGGTGAGCTGAAACCTTGTCGATGCAACCCGATATGCTAAAATTCATTCGAGAATACGAGGTTGCATCGCATGCCGTATAGAACAGATATTATAATTAGCTTTAGTCTCTGAAAATTCCGTAAAACTGAAAAAGAAAAAAAAATGAGAATATAATCAATCATGCCAATATGGTAAAGTCGGATACTTGAAATTTTTTCCCACTTTTATTTCCATTTTTATTGGTGTTGTTGCAGCCCTTTTGGATTCCATGCGTGTCCTGCGTTCGCGCAGTCGCTTTCATGAAGGTGCATTTTGAAAATTTTCTTGAACAGAAGGGGAAAATGGTGGATTATACAGAAGTTAGGGGAGGAGACAATGATAGAAGATGTCTCTCTCTTTCTATTTTATTTTATTTTTGAAAGGAAACAAAGCACATATAGAAAAGAGTAGAAAATGGTATGTAGAATCATCTGTCACTTTCACTACGACATAGTCTACTAACGGTCACCGCATAGTTAAAACTCCGTCAACTGCAAAAGCAGAAAAAAGAACAGTTGAATAACGGCAGTTGCGCACAGCCAAAGACAAACACCACGCTCAGCGCATCCCAAATAAGGTTGAAAAAGGATTTGGACTCTTTGGAATTACCACCGACGGTATCAGCAGACACTAGCGGGCTAGAAAGCTCATCAACGCTTTTCTTCACCATCCACCCTGATGAAGGATACTACAAACCAGGGTATTTCAGGTTTTCGCTTTTTTTCAAAGACACATATCCGATCGAGCCACCGGCAGTCAAGTGTGTGAACAAGATATACCATCCAAACATCGACACTCAGGGAAATGTCTGCTTAAACATTCTGCGTGAGGACTGGTCTCCCGTACTGGATTTACAGAGTGTTGTGATTGGGCTGTTGTTTTTATTTTTGGAGCCCAACGACAAAGATCCATTGAATAGAATGGCAGCCCAAGAGTTGAGCAAGAGCCCTGCTGATTTCAAAAGACATGTACAAAGAAGCTTGGGAGGCAACCAAGTACATGGAGAGTACTTTGACTACGTGTTAAATTAGCTATGGTATTGACAAGTTGAGCGGGTTTCTGCACTGCAGAAGAAGAACACATCACGGTAGAGAATATGGTTGTGTGACTGGGAAAAGACAGACATTCTAAATTCAGTAGAGAAAACCATGTATTTAAATGGAAGCTATACAAAACAGTAAAGAAAGACGTATGCAACAAAAGTCGAGAAAGAGAAAGAAACGGACTGAGAATCGAGAACCAGCTGATTCATAATGGTGGCCAGATATCGGTTGATAAATGTGTAGAAGATTCAAACTCTGATGTGGTCACTCACAGTTTCGACTTCATCATTGTCTGAGCTGATCACGACGGTTGGTCTCTTATCTTTGTTACCAGCGTTGGCTATAGAATAGTTGGCGACAGGCCTAGAAATTGTGCTGTAGTTTGACTTTGTGATAGTTGGAAACGTTGTAGATTTAATAGTAGATTTTGGGACAAAACACCTAGAAGTAGTGTTAAGAGCCTTGATGGATTGGGTGAAAGTTCTAGTGAAAGTCATTGTATTAGATTGTTTGTTCTCGGTTAGATTCGATTTCTGAGTCTAGTGAATTTAAAAACGATAAGAAACAAGACAGATAAGCAGAGCAGAATCCTTGATGTAAAATAGATATTTATATGTTTTCAGAAGAAGAGGAAATTGTCACCTCATCGCTTGGAATTAAACCGCAACCCATTGATGTTCTAGAAATGTCGCATCCCCCTTTTAAACGACGCCACATTGTACTGACAAGATGCGTTTGTGCGATCCCACGCGACAGCCGCACTTTGGACCACGGCCATTTGACTCACCCGGCCCGAAGGGAGTTTGTCCCTTCAACCCGGATCCCACGTTTTTGCCAAGCCTCTTGCATTATCATTTTTCTGCGTCGCGTGACGGCCGGATGGAGGCGCCGAGGGGCTCCATCCATTAGACCACGAGAGGGAGGGACTCTGGAGAGATCGTCACGTGCTTTTTCGCGGAGCTCTCCATACTCGATGGGGCACGTGACTCGGTGTACAGGTGAAGCCAACGTCCGATACACCCATGCACCAAGACAAGGCGGTGTCCTTTTGCTGTTGTAGACGTGTATATTTTCTAATGAACAATTCCCTGTGTATCTGTGAAATCAACGCGAATAGTACACCTGTGCATTCTCGTTTGCACATTTTTGAATTCTTGAGATCTCCTCCGTGGCAGACCACCCTTTTCCCGCAAGATTACTTCGGTGCTGTCCGTCTTCGAAGGTCGAGCACGGGTGTATAGTTTCCTTCTTTACTTTGATACCAGAGAAATGCGGTGGCAGAGAGACTGCTTTTACTTGTAATTTCATATATTGTGGGTTTTCACACGTAGGATACACCTCTGACATTATTTGCTCGTGCCAGGGTAGTCTTGGCGTCAGACGACTGTTTTCTTATTTTGTGTCACAAAAATATCCAGGAGGTTGTACTCAAATTATACAGAAACAAATGAGAGAAAGAAAAAAAAAAGAGGGCTATTCATCGTCCATCAAGAAATAGTCTTTGCCTCATCCAACATCTAACATTCATATCTCATTCAATGAAACTAATTTCCGTTTTACCACTAGCTTTTCTACATCCACTTGTTGTAAGTACCTCTGAAACTTGTGGACATGAAGAAATAGCCAAACGACAGCCTGTTGGCAGACTAGGCTCAATTCGCAACCGCTTTACACAAACACCTTTTCCGAGCTGGTTGCACGAATTTACAGGTTTAGAAGAATGGCCCGGATTGGACCCACCTTATATTCCTTTAGATTTCATAGATTTCAGTAAAATCCCAAACTATGAGCCTTACCCACAGGGAAAATGCGGTGTCAACCCTAGAGAATCGTGCTCCTTTGATTGTGACAAGTGTGTAGAACCTGATGATGTTTATACATGCTCCAAACTTTCCCAAACTTTTGATGACGGACCCTCTAGCGCTACTGAAAAATTGTTGAGAAGCTTGAACCACAAGACCACCTTTTTCAATTTAGGTATAAACGTTGTGAATAATCCAATAATTTACAAAAAAATTTTAGAAGAGGGTCACTTGATAGGTACCCATACATGGTCCCACCCGTTTCTACCAAGTTTATCCAATGAACAAATTATTGCTCAGATTGAATGGTCTATTTGGGCAATGAACGCCACTGGTAACCATACTCCAAAATGGTTTAGGCCTCCTTATGGAGCAATAGATAACAGGATTAGAGCAATAACCAGACAGTTTGGATTGCAGGCTGTGTTGTGGGATTACGACAGCTTTGATTGGAAGTTGTTATCTAACGATGATTCTAGAACCGAAGAAAACATCTATAGTGACGTTAAGGAATGGAAAAAAGTGGGCAGAGGTATAATCTTAGAGCACGATGGTGCTAGAAAAACTGTAGATGTTGGTATAAATGTATCTGAAATAATTGGTGATGACCAAATGACTGTAGCACAATGTATCGGAGGTATCGATTACATCAAAGAATATCCGTCAAGAAGCTTCAGGGAAAAAAATCTATTGGGTGCAAACAGACGCAACAAATAGTGTACAAATCGACATGATTTAATCTTTTAGATATTTTATCTTACAAGCTTTATTCAAGTAGATTTGGTATCATAGACCAACGATTGTTTACAAAGTACGCAAATAACAACAATGAATATATAAATATACATACATGTGTAATGGATAGATAAACGGCTAATCGATACTAACAAAAAAGGAGACGAAGAAAAAATGTGTCTAATTAGAAACAAGTTTCTTTGATTTATCATTTGGCGGCAATCCCTGGGACTTGGCACTAACTTCGAAATTAGTAGGCTTTAAAATTTAGATTTATTCTGGCAAAAGGGCCCGCACAACTGAATGAAAAAATATGCAGCTAGCTTCGACCTTATGTGAAAATTTTACATAAGTAACAGGGCAAAATAGTGTATACTACTGTTTACTTAAACAGTGTTGTATCGAATAGCTACTGCATATCAAAAAATAATATAATGCAAGGAGAGCCATAGCCATCGAGAAATAGCTAATAAGCTCTTTTCCTTGCCAAAAAATAAACTGTACCCCATTCAACTCTGGTCTCGGTATCCTCGCTCCAACCAAATGTTTCTTTCAACTCATCAACAAACATATCCGCAATATTTTTTCCATCCTTTCCATGTCTTTTCTGCCATGTGTGGTAGGCACTCCAGCTGTACAAATAATTCCTAAATGATCTCATGGTATACTTATACTTGTTGATTTGAAACTCCGTCTTTTTTTCACTTTTCAAAGGAATATATTCATGTTTTTCAATATCAGTAAACTTTTCTTTTGGAATAATAATATCTCTACCAAAAAACCTCAAAAAGTCCTTACCAGGCTGTTCCCAACACGGCCCCATGTAACGATCATCTCTGTAAACATACTTTTCGTAAATTTTATTGGCTTCAGAGAAGTCTAAAAATATAGGTTCAACATAGAACCAAAATGCTAAAGTCCCCCCAGGCCTTAAAATTTGGTAGGACTCGTGAAAGAATTCCTCGTGTTTAACCCAATGAATACTTTCTGCACCAGTAATCATGTCAATTGAATTTTCCTCAAAATTCTCCGACAACTTTTCGGCTGAAACAATTTCAAATCGAATTCTTTGTTTATCCCTTGCAGGTAATTCTTGACGCAATTTGTTAGCAGGCTCCAACATTTTAGAAGATAGATCAGTCCCAACCACAGTATCAAAGTATTTTAATAAAGGGAAAGTTGCAATCCCAGTACCGCATCCAACGTCAACTACTGCTCCCTTTTTGGCTTGATGATAATTCATGATTGCGTCATATAAACTGTCAGGATATGTAGGTCTATTGTCCTTGTAATAATCTGAGTCAAATTTATTTTCAGCATAGGTCGCCATTTTAAAATAAATTGCTAATTATTTGCCATTAAATAAATGAAGAGCAGAGCCAACGATGTGAACAGAGTAAAGCTTTAATTCTTCTTAAAAAGACACTCTTCGTTTCCTTCTTATATGTTTGCGTATATAACTCAGCCACCGGTACCGGCAAAAGTGACCGGTACCGGTGAAAATTCAAACTGGCAAAAGGGTAATACTGTCGCGCACGAATAATGAGTAATATAGTCATAATTTGCAGAGGAAAAATTGCTTGTAAATGAAAATTTCAACCTAGTAATGATTTAAGTAAAAATTTGGTTAATAGAAACGTTTTCAACACCTAAAATTTTCGAAAAGTTTCATCCACCACATGTGATATATTATGGACAGTAGAAAACATATAAAAAACGGTAATTTTTTTTTAATTGTACGTCTATTTGGAAAAGATGCCACGGGTATGCTTATAGAATAACTCATTATCGTTTCCAATCTTGTTACCCAAAAACATTTAACTATGTATTGGAATACAGCATCCTGTGTGATTGTCTAAAGGTGAAATCAATGCTCCTGCCTTCACTAGTGGATATCAAAGTTTCTGTGGAGCAACTTCTAAATCTAAGATGATTAAGAGCTATGAAATTTTCACTTCAAAATCCTAAATACTAGACCCCCATCATAACCTGTTGATTATAATACAATAAGACTAAATTACAGTCTACAGTTATTAGATGCCCATCGTATGTTACTAAGAGCATAATTAAAACATGAATTAGCAGGTTGAAACTATTCATCTGTCAGGCTTATAGCTTCAAAAAAACCTAGTTATTTGATAGAAACTTACATATGGCAATTCACGTTGACTCTCACAGTCTTCGACCTTTTGGTGGGTAGTCCAATCATGGACGAGCTCTAAAAGTGATACATCAAATTAAAATTTGCAGTATGAACGAAAGCAGCTCATCTTTCTGATATCGTATAACTGCTAATTACCAAGACCATGCGAATTGCCCGTTGACGGAAATTATAGTACAAGTGTATAGTATTTTCAACACAAGAAACGGCTACCAAACGTTATACGAATTGACTTAGTAAATTACGTATATCATCTAAGGGACATTAGCAGGCGTTTCTCATCATTGCTGTCTAAGTGCAACAACATTGAAACAACAGGCAGTAATTGACTTCTCTGTTCCCTATGTTCTAAAAAGCCCAATAAAACATTCTTAATGTATGCTATCTTTTCATTAAGTTCAGACCGAGTATCGGTGCTCACTGTGTTAGAGGATGATTCATTAACCAAAGATGGACGGCGTGATACGGAATCTGAAGCATTATCTGATAGTGTAAATGTACTCGAGTTGGATCGACTAGGTGGAACGGGGGAGTTTCCCTCTTTCAGAAGATTTAATTGAGTAGAAACAGTCTTATAGTTCTTAGAAAGTCTATCCAACTTTTTATTCAAGTCTTTATTCAAATCCTTTAGTTCTTCATTAATGTTTTCAGTGTCGCGGATCTTTTTTTCGGATCTCGATAAAGCCTCCTTTAAGCTAGAAACTACATTATCAAGCTCACCAGAACTTTCAGCACTAGCACTACTCTTTCTTTGCATGTTTCTGTTTACAGAGCTCAGGTGTTCAATCTCAGATTGTTGCTGTTTTATTTTCAGGTTGAGAGTGTGAATTTCTGATTTCAGTTCCATGTTCAGCTCTCTAAGCTCTTGTATTTCTCTAGTTTTTCTAGAAGTTTGCAAAGTTAATTCAGACTGCAACTTAGATTTTTCCTCAAGAGTAATTGCAAACTTCTCCTGTAACTCTTTAAGTTTGATCCCTCTATCATTTTCACTATCAGCTAGTAATCTACGCATCGTGTTGGTTTCACGAGTTCTTTCTTGCAAAATGCTTGTACTTTCATTTAATTCATCCTCAAGAGATAGAATCCTCTTATTGGACTCCTTCAACTTAACGTTCAATTCTTCACATTGCCTCCTGATTGAATCAACTTGATCGTTAGAATTGCTTTTCATGTTCTGCAGTGTGTCGTATTTTTCTTGGAGAATATCGAGCCTTTCAGAGAGCTTCCCATTTTCCTTAATGTATTGCTCTAAAGAACCATCATTTTTTTTTACATCCTTCTTCAGAGATTCGTTCTCCTTCGTAAGAGTATCAAGTTTTTTAGAAAGATGTTCGTTCTCAAGCTTAGCATCCCTCAGCGAATTTTTTGTAGTTTCCTCTTTAACGTTATAGTCTCTTATCTGTTGCTCCAAATAAGATATGGTCTTCTCTTTCTGAGTGATTGATAATTTCATAACTGATTCGTTTTTTTTCAAGAAATTATATTCCCTCAGTTGATCAGCTAAGGTGTTGCTCTCCTTTCTAATTTTAGAAATAAATTCCTTTGATTCGCTCAAATTCTTCTTAAGCTCATCCTTTTCTTGGTGAGATTTTGCTAGTGCCGTTTGTAAAGTCTTTGTTTCATTTTCTAGTTTAACTTTCTTTTCGTTTACGTCAGCAACTTTCTTATTCAACTCATTCAAATTTTTCTCATAATTTTTGATAACGTCAGAGTTGTTGTTGCGTAAACTTTCTAACTGCATCTTCAAATCCTCTACTTCATGATTCTTGACACCATTAGCATTTTTGATCTGATCCTTTGCCTCAACAAGTTCGTTACCAACCTCCTTCAGCATGTCTTTGACGTTGTCTAGCTCCTCGATTTTAGATTTTAAGGAACTTTGCAAATCTTTATGTGCTACTTGTAAGTCCTCGTATTCACTTTGCAGACCTGCCAGCTGCTCACTCAACTGTTTAGCCCTTGCTTCTACACCTTCTAAATCTTTCGTTTGTAACACTAAGCTTTCATATTTGATCTTCCAATCTTCAGACTCTTTCTGCAACTCTTTTAGCTTGTTGAAATCTTCAAGTAATTGTTCATATCTTACTTTTGCTTCAATGGCGAGTGCGGCATCGCCAGGAGAAGATGATTTTTCCTGGAAAGCTTGGGATTCTTCCGAGTGCACTTCTTCACTGGGATCAGATGCCTTTTTAGCCCTATTTTTTTTGTTCTTCTTTTTTTTAGACTTGGAGAGGTTCGATGTGGGAGTAGAAACCTTGGCTCCTGCCATGGATTTTTCTTCTTCTTGCCTGGTATCCCTTTCTTCAATCAGTTCATTAATCTTTTCCTTGAACGATTGAACCAGTTTTTCATTTCTGGAGTTTTCACTCCTTTGAGTATCTAGTTCCTTAGAAAGATTGTCAGAAATATCCTTCTGTTTTTTAAGTGCTTCCTCTGTACCTTGCAAGCTAACTTCACAATTTTTTAGCGAAGAGATGGTTTCAGTTATCTTTTCGTCTTTCAACTTTAGCTCTTTCTTGTGATTAGCTTCCAATTGCTGGATTTCAGACGTGTATTTTTCTTCTAATTTTCTACCCTTTTCCTCTTCTTCCGAAGCTCTCTTTAATAAAGCCTCATTCTCAGACTTGTAGAGCTTTGATTTTTCTTCAAGTTCAGATTTCAGTTTCTCGAGCTCAGTTTCCAACTTTGAAGTATCATTATCAGCATTAGAAGGATCGGGTGTTTCGGTAACCGGAAATACTTCGAGTTTAGATTCAAGCTCTTGAATTTTCTTTTGATTTTCAGACTGTTCCGTGGTCAGCCTCTTGATTTCATCATTTAGCATAGTTGTTTTCATTTCAACATTTTGAAAGAAAGTGTTAAGAGACTCATGATCATCAACACTAGCTATAGGAGTGTTTTCTGTCAAAATTTGTTGGATCTTATCAAATTGCTCACTTTTGAGCTTTTCATTTTTGTACGCATTTAACAACAAAGGATACTTTTGCTCGTATTTCTCAAACTTTTTCAATTTGGCCTGGATTTCTTTAGGAAGGTCGCTGTTGCCATCTAATTGATCTTGACTAACGGTAAGATCTTCTGCGAGGCCCTTAGCTAGCTCATCCGTGAGATTTTTCCCAATTTGGGAAAGCTGCTTAAACATGATCTATCTGATAGATAGCCCCGGTTCTCAACGGTGCAATAGGCCTTTAAAGAGGGTGAGCCTTTGTTTCGAGTAAGCCACTTGACTGGACGCGAAATGCTTCGGAGAGGATGAAAACATCGGAAAAAAAAAATACCAAGAAAAAAAACCAATACAGGTCACCCGGATGTGTATATTCACAGGTAAAAAGATCATATATACTTCACTGGTAAGAATAAATAAGGCCATATAATATTTGTACTATACACTAAAATGTCCAAACAAAAAAAAAAGTAAAAGAAATTTCTTTGGGACAGTTTATTGGCTTAATAAGTTTGCAGATTGCTTCTTTGCTTTTCCAAATTTCAACCTTTTACCAGTGTTCCTATTTTCTGGTCCATTTTTGGTGTTGTAACGATAATTAACGTTTGTACTGTTCAATCCAGTTGAAACTTCAGTACGTGGTTCATTGCGTAAAGATTGTGCATATTGTTTTTCAATGCTAGGTAGATTCTCCAACGAACTTTCGATAAAGGCTTGGATATCCTCATACCTCTTCAATTTGTAGTGACTTCTTTGGTAGACTGATATTTCTTTTAAAATCTCGAGGATTCTGACTCTCTTGCCAAAATTGACAAGAACAGTGTTTCTATGTAGGAAATCTGGGTTACCATTGGCTGTAAAGGTCAGGTCTGATAAATAAACCCCGAAAAACGGAACACATGGGAAATCACCGATCGACTTCAGCAGCTGTCTATACCTGATAAAGTTTTTTGCCGAGTCCATTAGTGTGTTAAGCTCTTCCAAAAGTTTTTTGTATTCCTCTGGAACCGCCGCCCAAGTTCTCTTTAAACGATAGATTGGTGAAGAGTACAATGCAGAAATGATCGCAGTTAATGAAGAGAAATTGTTCAGCTCATGGCAATGTGCTGCCACATTGATGAAAAATTGGATCAATTGAATTCTTTTCTTTATGTCCGTTTGTTTCACAATCATAAAAGACACATAGTTGGTCAAATGGTTAGAGTTGGAAATAAATTCAGTAATGTTTTTGGATCCACCCATGTTACAGTACTTGTTTCCCCATGTTCGATCTAGACATTCAAATGGAGATATCTTGTAAAACAACGAATGCTCCTTGATGGTTAGCTGTTTGGCATAGTCTAAGGAATCAATGTCTAGCAGCTTCAACTTCCTCATTCTAAAACCAGTGGTGGAGCTAGAGCCAACAGGTGCAGAAACCGAACTCCTCGATGATTGTGGCACAGTGGTCGTAGAGCTACCGTCATCGCTAAAATTAATGCTTTCAGGAACAAAATTCTTTAGATTTCCCTTCATGGATAATCGGCCCTTTATAGCTGATAACAGAACGTCTGCACCAGAAATTTTTTGCGATTTAGCCAGCTGGGCAAAACCGATCATGTAGTCTAATCCCGGTTCGTAATACGAGGGTGTCCAATATTGCGAAAAAAGTGTTTTCATTATGTTGACAACTCTAATCTTGACTGGTTTTTGCTTTTTTTCAACCCAAATGTTGTACTCTTCATAGCTTACGCCCTCTGGAGGGTACAAGTTATAGCGTTCGACCAAAGCCTGTAAAAATTCGCCCGTAGTAAAAATGCTTCTAAAAGTTAACAGCATGGCTAGGTTGAACGATAAATCAATAGATTGGTGACTTGTCAAATGTTCCAAGAGTGCTTCCTTAGTACCACCTTTGATATTGCCCTTGTTGTCGTATATTAGAGAATACTCATGTTCAGAATCGAGGTACCATGGAATGTCTCTAGAAAAGGACTTATTCTGAGCATCCTCGAAATCCAAATTTTCATTACCTTCAGCAGAACTAGCCATATCAAAATCTTCATCTTCAAACCATTTTTCCTGTTCACCTTTCATCAACGCTGCGGTCAAGTCGCTCTTCATCATTCTGGCGGCATAGTTTAAAATATTTTCCCTTTCTTCGATCAATTGTTCAACATTTTGCAGCATCGTGTTACCAATATCTGAAAATTTTGCAAATGCCTCTCTAACCAATTGGTCGGCATCCAAAAAGGCAAGATCGTTATATTCGACATCCTGAGAGATCAAAAGGTTACGTAACTCCTCTGCGAATTTTTCCTGTTTCAAAAATTGATACTTGCTGAGTTCATCTTCCCTATCAAAATAGCATACCGATTCATCTCTGATGGCACAGAATACAAATGGATCATCCAAAGTCAAACCTTGAACATCCATGATTTGTCGGATGGCAATGTCATGAAGGGCTTGTTTTATTTCAAAAAATTCCATAAGGGTTGAAGCCAGAGAGGTCATTGCATGTTTGCGCAGTTCTTCACTTTCCCTGTCAAGCTTTTCATCGTGAGACATATTTCTCAAATTGACAAAAAAGGTCAAATCGAGATTTTCCAAAACTTCAATCATATCTACAATATAGTTCAATGCCTTATAGGTATCAGCGCTCAATTCTAAATTACGTTTCTTAGATTTTGGCTGATCGATCAACCTGTGATCGTTACCGTAGTAGTTGATGATGATAAAGTTGAATTTTTTTTTCAATAGATTTAAAGTATCCCCGTTCAGGGGATATCTGTTCCTTTTCATTATTTTTGCCCTAGAGAAAGTTCTGGTATGGGATGGTTTACCAGTGATCGAATGTTTAGCGTTTGAGCTGCTTGCTGTACTGGTTGCTTTGCTACTAACGCTAAATCCTCTAAAGCTGGTGTGATCTTTACTTGGGACTGAATACGATCTATTCCCAAGCGAATCGTTGGCCTGTTGTTGGCTGGAATCAAAAACGGGCGACGAATCGCTGTTCTGTGCAGATCCATATTCATAACCTTGATGGAATGGATTTGTCCAAGCACCTCCATTAAAATGGCCTTTGAAAAACCTTGGGAACAGCTGTGGAAGATCGCCTTGTCCAAAGTGCGCCTGCATCAGATCGTGCAATTTTACAACGTTTTTCTTAAATCTAAAAAATTCCGTGTCAATGACTTGAAACAGAGACTGAACCAATATACCAGATTCATCGTCGATGACAGAAAAGGAAAGTGGTGCGTTGAGACTAGGAACCGAAGTACGAGTGGATGGAATCTCTTGTGGTGATTCTAAATTGGGACTGTTACTCTGCCAATCTTCACTGAACATCAATGTGTCCGTTGTACTTGAGCTGAAATTACGAATAGGCCTTGCTGGTGATTCTTGGTTCAAAAAAGATGGGATGGTCGATGCAGAAGAACGTGAGGGATCTGGGATGGTTGTGTTTGTACTAGTGATGCTAACTTTGCTATCCCTTGGGTCGGATTGACGCGATGCAGCCAATTGGTTGATCAAAGAGATTCTTTGAGGAGAGCAAAAAAAAAGGTTCGAATTGACCCCTATCCTTGCCATGGAGGTGATTAGTTTTTTCAACAGCCTTCTAGCTTCTCTACGCAAATTTTTCTTTACCATTTCATGTTTCAACAAGCGACACCCCAACTGATGGAAGGCAATCAATCTGGTTGCCATGGTGAAACTCGTGTTGAACTCGTGTTGGTTGTTTTTGAAAAAATGCTCTTGAGCAAGGTTGATGTAATGCAAAGTTGAGTTGCGGAATTCGGTCCAAGATCTTATGTCCATATGATGGTGGTAAAACAGATCCTGCCTTGCATACATCGTCTCGTAGGGATGTTGAGCCCAACCAAATGAATCGCCTTCGCTATCGTTATCCTTTGCTTCATTGTCCCTTGTGTTTTCCTTCACCTTCTCAGTACTTTTCTCCCGCTTCGTTCCATTTCCCCTGTCGGTTTCCACCTCTTTGCGATGTTCTGCCTCTTTGCCCCTTCCTTGAAGGTTTGGATTGGGATTGAGATCCTCTCTGGCCAAATTTGCATTGACAGAGCTTACAAAAACCATACCCGAGGAAGTTGTCGAAGTAGAACTACGTTGGTTGGTGCGGTTTTGGTCCCTTGTATAACAGTCCATATTAGAAACAGAGGAAACATCAGGCGTTGGATTCAAATTGCCCGTGTCCACCACCTGTATGTTTTCATCTGTAGCGAGTTGTAAATCTCTTGGACGCAAGTCGACCAAGTGGTCATTGTCCGGGAAGATACTTTCCGAGTTTAGCTCTGGAGAGTGTAGCAACGGTAGGCTGGGACAGTAGATGTTAAATTCCTTGTTGTAGTAGAGTATTTTCTTGTGCGTGGTTGGCACGGGGGTCCAAAGCGGAGGTGAGTTCTTGTGGAGGTTGTTGAAAAACATCTCAATCTCTTGAACCGTTAGGATGTTCAGCTTGTTAGGGTCGACCGGACCACGGGACTCCGTTACACTTTCCTCCTCTTCTTCTTCCAAAGAGAGCTTCTGCAAAGGATCGACGTGCTGCTGCGATCTACTAGAAGAGGAACACTCCGTCGATGGAGTGCTTGGCCTTCTAGAGGTCAACGATTTCCGTCTCATGTCCAACTTGTAATCCTGCTTCAAGTGCGAAGAGTTGGAAAGGGTGGGAGATAGAGCAATATCGGTTGACATGTTAGTACGTGTATTGTTACCTGCCGTGTTCAAGGACCCACGCAAAGAGGCTGTAGACAGAGCAAAACTATTACGTCTGCTGCTGTTGTTTGAGAAACTGGCGAGAGAGTTTTTCTTGTTCAATGAGAACCACCTGTCTCTGATACTTTTAG
Source organism: Lachancea kluyveri NRRL Y-12651 (assembly GCA_000149225.2). Classification (NCBI taxonomy): domain Eukaryota; kingdom Fungi; phylum Ascomycota; class Saccharomycetes; order Saccharomycetales; family Saccharomycetaceae; genus Lachancea; species Lachancea kluyveri. Next base: position 2,094,077 of record CM000694.1, read on the forward strand.
AGTAGTTACAGGGAAACCAGCCTCTGCTTGCTTTATTGTTAGAATCAAGAATAATCCCATCCCACCAGCCAGAGTCTTGTTTTGATAGGACGTAGACAGTGTCCCCTTGAATCAACCGTAGTTGAGACTTTCTAGAGGGCACATAGTCATAGGTGGCTACCACCACGTCGACTGGACGCACCAAGGTGGAACCAGAAGAACCTGTCTCCTCATGCGAAGGCACTGGCGACAAACTCATTGAGCTTTGTGTTCGGTTGCTTGTGCTAGGAGGAGGGAAGTTATCACCGTACAAGAGTCAAACGGTCTCCTTTTTTGAAAAAATTTAGAGCTTCTTTATTCTATTTTTTTCTTATTTTTTTTTTCAACGTCGTCCGGTTCAAACTCATCGCATTTGCCGGCAAAGAGCAAAAACCCAAGAATAATCGCAGAAGTCAAATGCGAAAGACGCAAGCTTAAAAAGTGGTAAAAGCTACTGGATACGCTTTTCTTCATCTTCTTAGCGTAATGCATCCATCCTACATTTTTTGTAGTATGTAATTTTTTTTATCTTTTTTGTCGATATAATTCTCAACCGAATTTCTCGCAAAGAATCGGACCGGTGGCCTTGGCAACAATAACTCCTTGGTATTCACGCCTTAAATACATAATGGACTGGGCTGCGACTATGTACGAATACACATAATCTAGTCACTTGATATTTTTTTACTAGCAACGGGAAGCGCACCGCGTACCATGTTGTTACAGCATGTAGTTGACACATTCTAGTCACGTGAGTCATCCATTATTGTGCCGTAAGGATGGGTTTCATCCTTACGGTACGGATAAGCAACCGGTGAATCCTGTGCTTCCATTGCTGGTGTCGTTCAAGACGTGCACCAAACGAAACAGGCGAGACATCCATCGTCTTTACTTGCCATACAAAATATAGAATAGTAAGATAGCATATACAGAGTGTATTCGTGTCGCTTCTTACGTACGTGTTTTTTTCGAAGGCAGAAAAATTTGTTTCTCTTTTGTTTCTCTTTTGTTTTTTCCCCCATGGATTTCGCATTTGTCTGGCGAAATGGTGATTACTCACTTGATGCTATGGCCTCGTCCTATGTTATATCTCCTAGGACTTGGGCTTGCGCTGTGTCGAACAAGGTGAAAAAGTGAAAAAAAGACAAAAAACTAAGAAACCTTTCAGATTAAGGAAAAAAAAAACAACAGAAAACAATCAAGTGAACACTATGTCTGGTGAACCGGTTGAAAAGATTGTCGAACAAGAGACCGCTGCTGGTGCTGGTGCTGATGCTGCTCCAGTGATTCTAGGTGAAGACGGTAAACCGCTGTCTAAGAAAGCTTTGAAAAAGTTGCAAAAGGAACAGGAAAAACAGAAAAAGAAGGAAGAAAGAGCTCGTCAACTCGCTGCTGAAAAGGAGGCTCGTGAAAAGCAAGCTGCAGAAGATCCAGCAAAGGAAAACTACGGTAAATTGCCGTTGATTCAATCTACCACCAAGTCTGGTATCCAAAGAATCAAATTCGCAGACTTGAGTGAAAACGATGACGGGAAGGAAGTCGTCTTCAGAGCCCGTGTGCACAACTCCAGACAGCAGGGTGCCACTTTGAACTTTTTGACTTTGAGACAACAGGCCGAATTGATCCAAGCTTTGGTCAAGTCCAACAAAGAGGGTACCGTCTCCAAACAGATGGTCAAGTGGACTAGCTCTATCAACTTGGAAAGTATCGTTTTGGTCCACGGTATCGTGAGAAAAGTTGAAGAGCCTATCAAATCTGCTACCGTTCAAAACTTGGAAATCCACATCACCAAAATCTTCACCATCTCCGAGACTCCTCAACAGATGCCTATTTTGTTGGAAGACGCGTCCCGTTCCGAAGCTGAAGCTGAAGCCGCTGGCTTGCCAGTTGTCAACTTGGATACGAGATTAGACGCCCGTGTGATCGACTTGAGAACCGTTACCAACCAGGCCATCTTTAAAATCCAATCAGGTGTTTGCGAACTGTTCAGGGAGTTTTTGCGTAACAGGGACTTCACCGAGATTCACACTCCAAAATTGTTGGGCTCTCCCTCCGAAGGTGGTGCTAACGTCTTTGAAGTTACCTATTTCAAAGGTAACTCCTACTTGGCCCAATCTCCACAGATTTACAAACAAGAGTTGATCGCTGCCGATTTTGAACGTGTCTTTGAAGTTGGCCCAGTTTTCAGAGCTGAAAACTCCAACACCCACCGTCATATGACCGAATTCACCGGTTTGGACTTGGAAATGGCCTTTGAAGAACATTACGACGAAGTCTTGGACGTGTTGAGCGAACTTTTCGTGTTTATCTTTACCGAATTGAAGTCTCGTTACTCCAAGGAAATCGCTTTGGTTCGTAAACAATACCCAGTTGAAGACTTCAAACTACCAAAGGATGGCAAAATGGTTCGTCTACATTTCAAAGATGGTATTGCCATGTTGAGAGAAGCCGGTAAACAGGTTGACGATTTTGAAGATTTGTCTACCGAAAATGAGAAGCTGTTGGGTAAATTGGTCAGAGAAAAATACGATACCGATTTCTACATCTTGGACAAGTTCCCATTGGCTGTTCGTCCCTTCTACACCATGCCTGATCCAGAAGATTCTCGCTATTCCAACTCTTACGATTTCTTCATGAGAGGTGAAGAGATCCTATCCGGTGCTCAACGTATCCATGACTCCGAGTTTTTGAAGGAGAGAATGAAGGTTCATGAACTTTCTCCAGAAGATCCTGGTTTGAAGGATTACTGTGACGCTTTCACCTACGGTTGTCCACCACACGCTGGTGGTGGTATCGGTCTGGAAAGAGTCGTCATGTTCTATTTGGATTTGAAAAATATCAGAAGAGCTTCCTTATTCCCAAGAGACCCAAAGAGATTGAGACCATGATCAGCCATTGGCATCTGCCGAGCCGATCGCATTGACTCGTGTGATTTTTCTTTACAAGTATAGATTTACATACGTCTGTATGTATGTATGTATGTATGTATGTATGTGTGCGTGCTAATCTGGTTTGCAACTAAGCGCTATTGTCTTTTTACAGTACTTTCCCTTTTTTATACCTTCCTTTTTAAAAAACGGTATGCATGCTCTTACTCTCTTTGCTTCGTATCATATTCAAGATAACCTGAAGTTATAAAATCGTTACGCAAGGGTTCTGTTACACTTCCTTTATATCTAGATTCCTTAGGTTTCAAGGCTATTAAAAGTCAAATATCACTGTTTTTCTTTTTTTTATCACAGAGACCACTCGGTATAATACGCTACAAATGTACATCTTTTATCAAATCCCATAACCACACTACGTTTTGGCATAGGACGGAACCATACTGTATATATATATATATATCATACTTCATCATTCTTTGATACTGTATACGTTCTTACGAGGGCTTCTTTTCTCTGCAAACCCTATAAAGTATTTCTTCACGGCCTTTGAGGGTTTTGTATGAAAAAACTTGAAATATCCGTTGCAATGATAGGACCGTAAAATACCAAAGCTATACCTCATCATATATCATGTCTGGTAATCCAGGTAATTCTTTGAGAGCATTATCACCAACACCACCTGAACGTGGCTCTTTCCCACTTGACCACGATGGTGAATGCTCTAAACAGATGCAAGATTATCTACAGTGTATTAAACTTGTGAGGGGAGAAAACGCTCCAAATTGTCGTTTGCTAGCTAAAAACTATTTGAAATGTAGAATGGATAATCAACTGATGGATAGAGATGAGTGGAAGAACCTTGGCTTGCCAGATGACAAGAAAAAGATAGTCTCTCCGAATGATGGTAAGAAAGAATAAAAAAAAAAAAAAAAAAAACAAAAAGAAAGCTGTGAGATTGCGTTATACGTTCTGAGCGTGAATAGTTTCTCGACAGTCATCAAACATTTACCTGTATATATGTCTATGTGTATCCTTTTCTCCAAAAAAAAAATGACAAGACTTATCCACTGTCGTGATAAATAAGAGACAAAAGGGAAAATCTTATACTACAATGTGTTTCATTTACGATAACATTAGCAAAATTCACGCTTTTATGATTTCTCTGATGTGTTACAGTAATCTTTAAACAATCAACGCCCTTCTTACTCAAGCTTTTAATGTTTTCTCAATTAGAATATGTATAACGGCTTTAATTATTCAAAAAAAAACTGACGATTAATTATGGTGCCCATAGCATGCATTGTTTCCATCACATCCACTCACTATTTCACCATTGACTGCAGAATAGGCGATCAAAGCCTAATTCCCATTCTAGCATATTTGAATCCATTTTGCCCACTGTTGGGAGTCTATGCTTAGCTCCATTGGCTTTACATAGGCAGTATGTGCAAAAGGCTGATTCGGGATATGCGTACAAACGACCTGATATGCCCATCCTAGTCTACTTGAAATTAGAAACGAAAGCACAAATTTTTAAAGTACTACAACCTTTGTGTCTTTGGAAAAGATTACCGCTAACCCAAAAGTATTACCGGGATGCCTATTGCACTCCTCTTAGACAAAAGGAGGCACAACTTTGAGAGTATCATCCAAGTTTAAACCACCTAGAAATACACCATACAAAACTTCGCCCTTCACATTCTTTCCCGGTCAAAATATGTTGCTGTTTGGAACAGCCGGCAACAGGTCAATAGGTGAATCGAACCCAAAAACCGACATGTGTAAGGCAAATAGCACAAACACACGGTAAAGAAGTGAAAACTACACGTAGTCAAATCCAACGCTACATTTGTCCTTCCAACAAAGCATCTGAACTTTGTATCTGTGTGGACATACTTACATCCCTACGTAGAAGCGTCTCGAACTCGCTAAAATCTCCGAGACACCTCTAATCAGTGAAAACATGAGCAATCGTGAACAAACACGAGGCAGTGGAAATACAAAGATAATACACACTCGAAATGACAACCTATCTGCCACTTGGTCTCCCTTTTACTAGTCTAATTTCTCATCTAGCCTGTAGCAAACAGATTGTGTCGCTTATTCTGCAATGATACGAGAGATGATCCTGTGGTTTTTGAGGTTGTCACCCTGACTTGATAAGGAAAATTTCCTTTTTTGGGGTCTGGAGGTATAATAATTACCGTATATAGAAATAATTACTATATCAGGAATAGTTCTTAGCCCCACTCCCTGAATATTCAGCCAGCCACACGTTGCCACTGGAAAAAGGAGTAATTTCTAGCAACTAGTGGTAACAATAATCATCAGCTTTCTACAAGCCACTACTTTCTAAAGACTGACAAGACCATGTCTCAGGATATGCAAGTCAAAAGAAAAAGGACCAGAACTTTGGATAACAGAAATGCAGGCCGTCTGTTTCTGGACAACGAGCAGGACCCCTTGATCAGTGACATGTTGGCAAGACAGTCAACCCTTCTACAGAATAATCTTACCGACAGTAGTTACGCATCAGCCGGTGATGAAGCACACGATGACGATGATGTTATATTCATCAAAGAGCAGCCTATCGAGTTTACTGACAATAACAACTATACTGCAAAGAAGTTCAAAAAACAGAGAACGATCTCTTTGCCACAGCTGCCCTATGCTCGGTTGCTTTACAACGCTAAAAGCGACATTCCAAGGAGGCAGAATGATGATGATTTAGTACATTTGAGCGGTAGTTCGAGCAAAACGATAGACGGTAATAAGATGGTTTCGTTACAGGTGGTTCGTAGCGTCTCTCCCATAACCATTGACGCCTACAACGAAAAAAAGAAACTATCCGCCTCGAAAATTACCAAGTTGGTCACTAAAAAGAAGAAAAAAGAGTTTTTCCAAACGGACAAGGATGGTCATTACATCTTTCAGGAAAATGATGTTTTTAGCAACGGTAGGTTCATCGTAAAGCAATTGTTGGGTCAGGGTACCTTTGGTAAAGTAGTCAAGTGTATTGACACTTTGGGAGAGAATGCTGCGCATTTGGGTACACCGACACCAACCCCATCCGAATATACAACACCCATCATGGATCCTTACTCTAGTGCATGTGCTTCTAGATTACAGGCTTATTCGATGGAGTCTCCAATTTCACCAAGGGCTCCTGCCCCAAAGTATGTCGCTGTGAAAATTATAAGGGCTATTGACAGGTACCGTGAGGCTGCTAAAACTGAGTTGAGAGTTCTTCAAACCATTTTGGCGAATGACCCCCAGGGTCAGTATCAATGTTTGCTTCTTCTCGAATGCTTTGACTACAAGAATCACATTTGCTTGGTAACTGACCTGTTTGGGAAATCCGTTTATGATTTCATGTGCAATAACGGGTGCCCAAGGTTTCCAGGATCCCATGTACAAGCAGTTTCTAAACAACTGATCCGTTCCGTGTGCTTTTTACACGATCTAGGTATCATCCACACGGATTTGAAGCCAGAAAACATTTTGCTGTGCGACGAGTCCTTTGTAGAAAAGCAAATGCCTCCGGGGGCTATGTCCACCATGAGTCCGCGCAGGCAAAGCGTCAGTGGTGGTAAACGTCGTTTTCTGACGAACCCGGAGGTCAAGTTAATCGACTTTGGCAGTGCCGTGTTCCACAACGAATATCATCCAGCAGTGATTTCCACTCGTCACTACCGTGCACCAGAGATTGTCCTAGGCTTAGGCTGGTCTTTCCCCTGTGATATCTGGTCGATCGGCTGTGTTCTTGTCGAGCTTGTGACTGGTGAATCCTTGTATCCAATTCATGAGAATTTGGAACACATGGCCATGATGCAACGCATCAATGGTGTACAATTTCCCCAAAAGATGGTAGAGAAAATGTTCTACAAGGTAGAACGCAAACTAGGAAATTTGCCACCTGACTTGAACACCACTGTTGTAAGACATTTTGATAAAGATGACTTGTCTTTGCAGTGGCCAGAAAGAAACAACAGGGGTGAAGTGGTTACAAAGGAGAAGTCTATGAAAAGGGTTATGTCAAGCTGTGATCGTCTCGATAAATATATTTCTCAAAAACTTAAAGCAGACTATGGCGAATGGTTGAAAATTAACTGGGAGATGTCACCAGAAGAGAATTGGAATTATATTGAAATGAAATACGTCGGTCATAAGTTGGATAGAGAATTGTTTTTATTTTGGTATTGGTTTGTGGACTTGTGTCGCATGATGTTTGAGTTTGATCCCACAAAGAGAATCACTGCCAGAGAGGCTATGGAGCACGAATGGTTTAGTTTAGGGATTCTCGATGAGGGTATCACAAGTTTTGGAAAATTTTAGTAGATATTTGCTTTTTTTTAAGCGTCAAGAGCACGGGAGATACCCTCTTTTTTATTTGCGGATAAGAGAAGAAGAGAGAAAAAGAAGGGTTATTATTGTTTCATTCTTTCATTATCATATTTTAGGTTTATTTCTTTTTTTTTTTTTTTTTTTTTCTTCTTCTTTCCATATTTTTATTTTACTTTCTGGGGTTTTGTATACCATTATTCGGTCTGTTTTCTATGTATATGGAATTTGTTGAATCGTTAGCCCGTTACAGTTTTATAAGTCGTTATAATGGTTTGCTGCTACCATAGATTGCCAGAACACTTTGATACAAGCTAATATTATACTATGAAAATCAAAGCAAAAAAAAACGACAACAACGAAAACAATCAAGCGATAAGGCCACTATATACAGCACCCCAGCTTTAGGCTTACGGGTGAAGGTTGGGTCACTTGGACGTCTAGTATAGTAAAGCTGAGATAAAATTGACTCCGGGTCCCTCTGTTTCGCCAGGATACTCAATCACGTGGTCATGTGGCTACGATCCACAGATACTGGCGCCGCGAGCGATGTAGCGTCAGTAAAATATATATTTTATTTCACAGAGGCTTTTGAAATTTCAAAAATAGGAAACTATCAACTATTTGAATTATGGAACTTATTTTTTTAGCAACTTCGATGGGTTGCCCTTTTAATACTATAGAGACAACCTCCAAACACCGGACATAGTGAAGTCAAGATTTGTTTATTTGGAGCAACAGTGAGTACGGTACGCAGTTACCAACACGGTAGTTAAACTCAATGTAAAACCATATCATTGCTGAATTAAAATAAAAAATAAAAACAACTCTGAATTTTACATTACTATGCCATTTACTGTGCACCCTCAAAAATTTAAGTAAGGAGAAATGTTTAGCAGAATCAGTGTCCTGTTGCAGAAAGCATAATAAAATATAACGCATATTCGATTTATGTGATATGTATCAGACTAAACCATAGAAGAATGAGATATTCAAAAAAAGAAAGAAATTTTTCAAATCATAGCATTGAAAAAGATAGAGAAAGATCAACATTTCCATCCAACGGAAACTTTTAAACCCTTTTCATTTCAAATAAACCGCAATCAAGAAGAGGAGCTTCACCAGTTGAGACACAATGAGCCCTTAAAACATAACAATAGCATATCAGCTATTCATAAAAATACTTAAGCTTAACGCTCATTTTTGAATTTTAGCATGAGTAGAGTTCTTCGCCACTTATTAGAAATGTTATCGGCACCACCTGCAAATAATCCCGAGCATTTTTGGAAAAAATGCTTCGCACTAATGTTACGAGCCTTCTGGAAAACAGAGTCTCTAGCTGAAATTATTTTCTCATAAGTTATTATAGTCTTTTTTTCAAAAGAGGAGTAAAAATCAGTGGTGCTCCTTACAAGGGGTGTGCACAACTCACACACAGTACCATAAGTTGCCACTGTTCTAGAAGACAGCGCCTTAATTATCACCGTCGTCTTTTGTGAAACAGATCTAAATTTCCAGACAGTATTTTGGAAAGATCTTTTAATTATTGGCGCAACACTCCAGCGTGCAGCATCGAAATTCTTGTTTACGGTGGTGGTAGCCCTGTCAAATATATCCTTAACATTAAATTGTTTCATACCTGCCCACATAAAACCAACGTATTTCGATAATTCAAATTTGTAAGCATCCCAGGTAGAGATTTCTGAGGTTATCGGATAAGCAGTACGGCTCTCAAAGTCTACATAAAACTTACTGGGTGGAGTATCATACCCAAATGGTACTCGGAACTCAATACCATTGTAGATAATACCATCGCTAGTAACAAGTGGAGCGTTGGCACCAGGAGCGTTAGAAGCCACCATCGAACCATAATAGTAGCTTTGCACCAAATGGGTAGCTAACAAAGTCGTAAAAGACGTCAACAGAATAACTTGCCAGGTCCTTAGGTTAGCAACGATATCGGAGATAGTTCCAAAAGCCCTCACAAATCGTCTAGAGCAAAAAAAACCGGAGGAATCATCCTCAAAAGTTCTGTCGATATCAGAAGCCGTGTCTGTAGATCCAGAACGAGTTAAAGTATCCAAGCTAAAATCAACGTCATTTTCCTCAGGGGGATTCACTGGTAAGTCCGATTCATCACTACTGGTGTTGGACAAAATATCATCAAAATTGCTAGCATCAGAAACACTATCAATGGAGATTTGGGATTTAGAAGCCTTCGTAGGATTTTTGTAAAAATTAATCAAGCTCCAACTCTTATCAGCCTTTTGCTTGTGGGGCATCTCAATGAATGTTAGGTTGGGCAGTGAGGAATAGTAGAAAATTCAGTCGATAAATCTAGAGAAACTGTCTTGAAATATTTTTAAATATTTGATACACCTGACACTGGTGAATTTTTTACAACTAACCAGTAGGTTGATCGCTGTAGGAAGGGGGGTATATAGCAGATCAGAAAGCCCCTTGCGGTTTATTAAGCTGCTGCGATGGCAATCCGTTCTTAGTGATTATGACATTTCAGATTTCCATACAGACATTTGAAATTAAAAGACAATTCTACATAAGAAATACACTCAACCATGGATTTCGATTTCTGAAATAGCTCCAGTATCCAGACAGCACCATTTTGGAAAAAAACCCGAGTACTTCGTTGCTGCTTCTGCACCATCTTCTGTCTACGAAAATGCCATTTTTACATAAATCCTTGCATGTTCTTTTCTCCGCGACCTGAAGTTTCTTGAAGAGCGCTTTGCTTCTCTTCTTGGCCAACTGTAGGTTGTATGTGCCCTTTCTTCGAAGTCTTATAATTACCGGAATACTCTTCTGTTGATACTTTTTAAACTTCTTGCCAACGGATCTGTATAGCTCTTTTACTTTTCTCCTACAGCTGGGGATGGTGCTATCATTGAACCATTTCCACCGGTCGTCGAGTTCCATTTGTAACAGGTGACATCTGTCTAGGAATTTTATGTGGTAACGTTTAATGCTTGTTTCGAATTTGGCAACTGCAACTGAGCTTGCCGTTCGGAATATCCTTATTGCATCTAAACTTGCCTTACAAAGTGTAAGCGCAACTGGCTTGCTCCTTTCCTGAGTGTAATTAAACATATCGCGCGCGACACCCCTAGCGCTCCTAATCCTGTCATTGAAGTGAACGCCTTTAAAGAGTTCTGTCAAAGCTTGACTGACGCTTTTCGCACTATTATGCCCTGAGGGTAAGCCCAAGCAGAGCTCTGTTTCTGTGGCGGTAAAGTAATAGTTGCAAATGAGCCTCACCTTTTCAACCTCTTCAAAACCATCTTGCCTGCTTTCTAAACTGACAGGGAAAACCAGCCCTGAATTAGAATCAAATATATACCTGAAGCCAGATAACCATGTGGCGTTAGTCAACTGGGATAGACAATCAAAATCGTTCTCTCCCTTACAAAGAGAAGCAAACGACAGATGCGATTTCAAATCAGTCAATGTCTCAGTGTTTGTTCCCATGTCATAGCTAGCCAATACAACGTTGCTTACTTCTTGATTTCCACTTTTCATTGTCACAGAGCTGGCCACTGATGACAGATATCTTACTTTGGAGGCGATGATCAGAGTGGCTAACGAAAATGCAGTCCACAGAAATAGGTTTTGAATCTTGTGAGGAAATGGTCTGTTTATGACCGTGTGGTACATCTTGACCGCAATTAAACAGCTTTGCACAAAGATGTTTTCGATTTGTGCATAGAGTTCTTTAACATCTTGCGTTAAAGATGTAGATGTTCTGGTGACATTCTGTGAAAGATCAGGAATGTTGTTACTTGGAAGGGCCTTCTCACTGTTTTCGCTAGATTCAGAAAGAACGTCGTCATCAGAAATAAACTCTGCCATTAATCCACTACCTGATTCACACACACCCTCTGAAATATTAATCCAACTGTTCTCTACCGACATTTTTATTGCTTTCCACACTGCAAGGAGGAAAATTAAGAATGGGAAAATTGTGCTTTTCCATTCTAAACTCACTTGTCATTAGTCAATTTCAGACGCACTCAAACACTTAAACCTGACACGCGGCATCCCTGCCCACCCCTAAAAAAGAAATGTGGTGATAGTCTCAGTAATAGAATGTCAGAAAGCTTATGCACTAATTTTCATGATATTGTACTATACAGTTTTAGAACTACAGGAAACAATTCTCTCATCAAGAGCTTAAAATCGTGGTTTTACTACCGGTTATCTCTCTGACCTTTTGATGCAATTCAGCAACACGTCCAGCCATATCCATGAACAACTCAAATTCCTCCATCACAGTGGACACAATGGCGTTGATGCCGGTTTTCAACCCAATGACATCCGCACCGTTTTCCTGAGGGTTGTGTTCTGGATTGCTACCAAACATGTCACTGTCAATGCCATTGACTGCGCTTTCAATATCGGCTAGAACGCGGAAGTACTCATCCAATTTGCTCTTATACAGCTGGATTTTCTCTTGAAAAAACTTGTCCAACTCTACAGATGAGATTTTTGTACCGGGAGTCAACAGTTGTTGGAGAATTGTGGAAAAAGTTTCTGAATCAGCAATGCTTTGATCAGTGATTTCCTTTATGCTATTAATTTTCTTCAAGTCTTGCGCTAGTGACTGATTTGTTAAAGAGTGATTTTTCAGCAAAAATTTGATGTCGCGTGGAATAGACTGGATCAGTTCAATATGGTCCTCTGTGTCTGCTTTCAAATGGTATGAAATACTGACTTGCTTCTGTATGTATTGATCAAGTTGCTCAATTTCTTGACGAATCTGTGGAGGTAGATCGATAATTCTGGTCATCGGTGTTATTGGCAATTGAGAGATGCTTTGTAACGCAGATTGCTGTTGCTGCTGCTGCATACTTAGAAATCCAGTATTGGAGGTGGTGTTATTATTACCAAACAGAGATGTGCCAGTGGGTTTGTTACCAAACAAACCACCAGAGCTTGAATTGTTATTATTGTTACCAAACAAGTTACTGGAATTAGTAGTGTTAGCATTGTTACCGAACAGTGATGTACCTGATGGTTTGTTACCGAAAAGACCATCTGCTGGGGGAGCATTGTTACCACCAGTTCCGAACAAGCCACCAGAGGCGCTTGCAGTGTTATTGTTATTACTACCGAACAGGCCACCTGTAGTGTTCCCAGCTTGCTTGTTACCAAATAGACCACCGGACGTAGTGCCAGTCACGTTGGTACTTCCGAATAGACCACCGGGAGCAGGGTTACTTGTAGCATTACTCTGACCAAGGAATCCACCTGTATTTGTAGCAGCAGGCTTATTGCCAAACAAACTACCGGACTGTTGGTTGTTGTTGTTGTTGTTGTTGTTGTTGTTGTTTTGGCCAAACAAACCGCCTGATTGCTGCTGTTGGTTGTTGTTTTGTTGGCCAAACAAACCACCTGTAGGCGCAGACGGTTGGTTGTTCTGACCAAACAGCCCACCACTTGGCTGCTGCTGCTGCTGCTGCTGCTGCTGGCCAAATAGCCCGCCACCACCGGCATTTGGCTGCTGGTTATTATTACCAAACAAACCGGATGCTGGAGCATTGCTGTTGCTGTTATTAGTGATAGAGTTATTCTGACCAAACAAACCACCTCCAGACTGCAATTGGTTGTTGGATTGTTGCCCGAACAATCCACCACCACCAGCGTTGGTATTGCTTTGACCAAACAGTCCACCACCCGATTGTTGTTGAGAAGAGTTGGAGTTGTTGTTCTGACCGAACAGTCCTCCACCGGTGCTACCAGGAGCACCAGCGGATGCAGATCTACCAAAATTGAACATCAGATGTATGTATTTCGCCTTGTTTCCTTACCACCTTCGAAGTAAACAGACTCGATGCGATCTAGTTTTGGCGTATGCGTTCCACCATGCTAAAAAATTTTTGAACATGGCCTTGAACAACTGTCGTACAAAAATATACTGACTTTTGGGTTGTCGAGATACCTATACTAAGCCAAAGAATATGCATTGGCAGCTGGTATTACAGTTTCTATAGACTATGAAAATAGATCTTGAAGCAGACATATACGACAAACCCTTCATTAGTCAGACCACCCAGTTATCTTTTCGTTAGCAATTGCTCGGCTGTCTGGGATTTCAAACTATTACCCTGCCTTAGAGGTTTTTTTTCAGTTTCTCGTCCAGAAAAGTAGAAAATTTGCCACCTTAGATGAAAAGTACCCTTAGTCCTTGATAAAAACATTCAAAACTAACAGTTTAAAGAGAAAATTAAAAGGACTTTCAGAGACTGTCATTAGGTTATCGTATATCTCTATTCCCTACTTCCTGATTGTATTACTACTTCCATCTTTTTCTATTTCAGTTCTCGTTTTTATTTCGTTTTTGTTTTCTGTGATTGTTTAAACGCCATGGGTATCCCAAAATTCTTCAGGTACATCTCTGAGAGATGGCCAATGATTTCTCAACTTATTGATGAATCTCAAATTCCAGAATTCGACAACTTGTATCTAGATATGAATTCCATTTTGCATACATGCACTCACGCCAACGATGATGATGTTACGAAGAGGGTATCAGAGGAAGAAGTTTTTGCTAAAATCTTCAGCTACATCGACCATTTGTTTCATACTATTAAGCCAAAGCAAACGTTTTACATGGCTATCGATGGTGTCGCTCCTAGAGCCAAAATGAACCAGCAGAGAGCGCGTAGATTTAGAACAGCCATTGATGCTGAAAAAAACCTACAGAAGGCCATCGATAATGGTGAAGAGATTCCCAAGGGTGAGGCCTTTGACTCAAATGCCATTACTCCGGGAACCGAGTTCATGGCCAAACTGACCCACAATTTGAAGTATTTCATCCACGACAAAATATCAAACGATTCACTATGGGCTGATGTTAATATCATCTTTTCCGGCCACGAAGTACCCGGTGAAGGTGAGCATAAAATCATGGACTACATCAGAAATATGAGAGCCCAAAAGGATTACAACCCAAATACTAGGCATTGTATTTATGGTTTAGATGCTGATTTGATCATGTTGGGGCTATCGACACACGACCCCCACTTTGCCTTACTAAGAGAAGAGGTGACCTTTGGGAGACGCCAAAAGGCCAAACCTTTAGAACAACAGAACTTTTTCCTGTTGCATTTGTCTGTGTTGAGAGAATATTTGGAGTTAGAATTTCAAGAGATCTCCGATGATTTGCAGTTCGAGTACGATTTTGAACGTATTTTGGATGATTTCCTTCTTGTTATGTTTGTTATCGGTAACGATTTCTTGCCCAACCTACCAGATTTGCATCTAAATAAAGGTGCATTCCCAGTTCTGTTGCAGACTTTTAAAGAAGCCTTGAGGCATATGGATGGTTACATTAATGAACAAGGTACAATCAATTTTCAGAGGTTTAGCGTCTGGCTAAAATATTTGTCAGAGTTTGAGTTGATGAATTTCGAAAAAGACGATGTCGACGTTGAATGGTTTAACCAACAGTTGGAAAACATTTCTATTCAAGGTGAAAGGAAAAGAGCCAGAATTGGCAAGAAATTACTATTGAAGCAGCAAAAGAAACTCGTCGGTATGATAAAACCTTGGCTTTTGAAAACAATTTCTACAAAATTTCCAGCCAACATCACCGAAGACCAGATCCCAACACTGCCTTTAGAAGGCGAGGTCGTCATTGAAAATTTGGACTTTCTCAAAGAGTTGGCATTCAATCTTGGTTTATTTATCGTTCACCATAAGTCCAAAGATACATACTCCCTGAAATTTGATATTGACGGAATCGACCCCAATGAGTCCGAAGAACAGCACGAGGAACGTATCCAATCCATAAGACGTTCTATCAAGAAATACGAACAGGCAGTTCTAGTCGAAGATAAGGAAGAGCTGGAAGAGGAGCAAGAAATCTACAATGAAAGGTTTGAACGTTGGAAAAACGAGTACTATGTCGATAAATTGGGATTCGACTACAAAGACGAAGACGAGTTGAAGGAAATGACCGAAAATTATGTCGAAGGTTTACAATGGGTCCTATATTATTACTACAAGGGTTGTCAGTCTTGGTCCTGGTATTACAAGTACCACTATGCACCACGTATTTCAGATATAAAAAAAGGTCTAGACAAAAAGATCGAATTCAACAAGGGTCGCCCATTTGCACCATTCCAACAGTTGATGGCTGTGTTACCGGAAAGATCCAAAAACTTGATCCCACCTGCGTATAGACCATTGATGTCTGATGAAAAATCGCCAATTTTGGACTTCTATCCTCATGAGGTCGAACTAGATAAGAATGGTAAGACTGCTGACTGGGAGGCTGTTGTTAAGTTGTCTTTTGTTGATGAAAAAAGATTGATTGAAGCAATGGCTCCGTATGATGTTAAATTATCGCCAGAAGAGAAAAAGAGAAACAGCTTTGGCACCGATTTGGTTTTTATTTTCAACCCACAAGTAGACAACGTATACAAGACTCCCTTGAGTGGCATCTTTTCTGATATCGAACACAACCACTGTGTTGAACGCGAGTTTGTTCCAAAGTCAATGGATGGCTTAGAGCTGTTGTTTGGTTTGCCAAAGGGTGCCAAATTAGGCGTTGAAGCTTTGGCTGGTTTTCCAACACTAAAATCTATTCCATTTGATAACAGCTTGCAATACAATGAATGTGTTGTTTTTCAACAACCATCCAGGCAACAGTCAATGTTGTTATACATTAAGGATATTTTTAAAGAAGGAAATCTAACCTTAGATGAAGTTGCTAAAAGACATGTTGGCAACATCATTTACACTAGATGGCCATATTCAAGGGAATCGAAATTGTTGTCTATAACTGATGGTCAAACTATCTACGAAGGTGCTCAAACCACCAACGCTAAAGGTAAGAGTTACATCAAGATAAACTCTAGACCTGTCGATGACGTTGAAAGGAAAGAATTTAGATCACTAAAGGCCAATATGATTAGAAATTATTCCAAACGAAAAGGTGTTATTTTAGATGATGTCAGAGCCATCGTCAAGGTTGTTCCAGTCAATGGCTTGGCCAGAGATGCTGACGGTTCATACTTGAAAACTTTCTCTTTCCATGAAGAATTTTACCCATTGCAGCTGGTCGTCGAAGACGTTGAAAACAAAGATGAAAGATTTATGGAGAAACCACCACTTCCAATTGACCAAGAGTATCCTCAAGACTCTCATGTCATCTTTCTGGGTGATTACGCGTACGGAGGAGAAGCCGCTGTTGATGGTTACAGCAGCTCAACAAGGCTGAAGTTAACCGTAGTTAAAAGATCTATGAAAGCAGAACCAAAAATTGGAAAAGTGAGAGCAAGAATCGATCAAAGTAGCGTTCGTTACTATCCATCATATATCATTGCCAAAAGGTTGCAAATACACCCATTATTTTTGTCCAAGTTGACTTCCAAATTCCTAATTACTGACACAAACAATAGACAGACCAACGTGGGGCTAATGATCAAGTTCGAGGCCCGCCACGAGAAAGTCTTGGGCTATTCTAGGCGTAATGTTAAAGGCTGGGAGTACTCAGACATGGCCATGAGTTTAATAATGGAGTACAGACAAGCCTTTCCGGATTTTTTTGCAAAATTGTCTAAACTGGGTAACAGTATTCCAAACATTCAAGATCTATATCCTGACGTAGAGTCCAGCAAGCTAAAGTTTCTGTTGCAGAACGTTTCTAGTTGGTTGAAAAATGTCAGACAACCTTTTGTTACTGTCTCTTTAGAAAGTGACTCTTTGACTAAAGTGTCAATTGCCGCTGTTGAGGACGAAATTGAAAGAATCGTTCAGCAACCAGATGTTTCTGAAAAGAAGCAGCTGGCCAAAGTTCCACGTGAGGCCGTGTTGGATCCAAAGGTATCCTTTGCATTGCTACGTACTCAAACATTCGAGTTAGGTGATCGTGTTATTTATGTCCAAGATTCTGGTAAAGTACCATTATTCTCCAAGGGTACTGTTGTCGGCTATACTAGTCTTGGCAAAACGGTCTCTATTCAAGTTTTATTTGATAATGAAATTGTTGCCGGTAATAATTTTGGTGGGAGGTTGAGAACTAAGCGTGGGTTGGGTCTGGATTCGTCATTCTTGTTAAATATCACCAACAGACAGTTTATTTACCACTCCAAAGCATCAAAGAAGGCAAAGGAAACTTCGGCAGTAAACAACAAAAACAGCAAAAAGAATGTTCAAACTCGTTTACTCCAGAAGAAAAAAGTTGACGAGCTAAAAAAGAAGCAAGCACATGAATTGTTGACGGTTATCAAAAAAGGTGAAGATGAAAGTGACGAGGAGCTCCCACCGAACGATGAAGTCGAAGAAGGTGAAGAAGACCGCGACACTAAGGCAAACAAAAAGAATGTTCCAAAAAAGCACTTGAATAAAAAGTTTAGTGATGCTCACGTCTCATCCCATTCCGAAATTGCAGTTAATGCTGACAAGAACGTTGCAAGCAACGTTTACAATGCAGTTTTTAACCAATTCAATGCTAATGGCCAGCCAATTTCTCAACAACCACAACCCTTTGGTTTACCATACGCTATTCCTCCAGGGGCTGTTCCACCTCCAGGTATGTTTCCTGCTGGTTCTGCCCACCTGCACGCAGGAATGCCCCTTCCACCACATCCAATGTATAGCATGGCTGCACCCCCAATGGGTGTTCCTATGCCACCACCACCACATCAAATGATGGATGGTATGATTCCACACCCATCAGTTGATGAAGAGTCCTCCAGAGAGTTGAAGTCTTTGATTCAAGGGCATGACATTAGACAGAGCGAAGGCTACCAGTCTAATGGCTCTTCAAAAGCTCCCCATCAAGGCTATTCGTCCGATGCTAAGCGTGGTGGTATTTATAGCAGAGGTGGCAGAGAAGGATCCCATCGTGGTTCAAATGCTTCCAGAGGCCGTGGCAATTCAAGAGGTAGAGGTGGTAGAGGTAAGCCTAAGCAAAGTGCTCCTCCTAAAAAGGAGACTGGTGAATGATGCCTGTACCTTAACCAGGCACCTTTTTTTACTTAGATTTTTTTTATCTTATTGTTACATAGATTTTGGAGTGTCTAAATTTTTCATTTTTTCCACTAGTAATCTTCTTGCATGGTGTAGCTTTGGACTTTTTTTTCATTGATCTCGTTTTGTTTACCAAACCACTTTTTCTCAAAACCATTTGATCTATCCACACCATCCCATCTCCAACCAGGAGCTATCCCAAACCTGTTCTCAGGATACACTCTGTCGTACAGCTTACGCCCTAACAAAGAGACGGGTTGCCGGGTCTGTTCGTCGCTAGGCTGGAAACGCATTGCAGGATCTTCATTTGCAAAAGCATAATCACTTCCGTTACCGGCTGCTTTGCCTTCCATCATATGTTTCTGTACCTCACCCATATTCAGCTCTTTTAATTCTTTCTTTCTGCGGTTTTCCTGCTGTTCTGCTTGCTCCCTTTGATCTGATATGAACCTTTCGTAGTCTTCTATTTTACGACCAGCCTCATCTCTATATATCGTCTGATTATTTCTAGAGGCAACCATTGCTTGTTTCTTGTCTGCTTTTTCTTTTTCCTTAATCTGCTGTGCCACCTGTTCTGCAGATTGAAGGCCCGCATGTGCTCCTGAAGACATTGTGATAGCATCGCTCTTAGGACTCTCCTTTTTATCAGTATAGGCTTTGTTACTGATAAGCTCGTTCGTCTCCAAATTTTTCCACATGTTCTTTTTCTTCTTAGATTTCAAATCAACACTTTGCTGTTGTGGAGCATTATTGCTGAACACTATCTGGCTTGATTCTACAATATCCACAGAACTTTTGGGTTTATCGCCATCTCTCTTCTTCTTCTTCTTCTTCTGCAAATCCTTTGTAGAACCATAGGTCTTAGCGAGATAATCGTTCAATGACATTTTGTCTCTGGTTTGGTTTTTTATCTGTGTACGAGTTGCTCTTACAACTTGCAGTCTTATTTTTACTGAGATCAGAAAGCGATGATGTTGCAGCGAGATCTCAGAACAGTTGATAAATTTTTTAGAAAGACAAGGATTACAACTGTCATGACCTCAGGTGATTTGTTTAAGCTGAAATCATGCTTAAAGCTTTTACAGGAGCTGGATTTAAACCAGCTGATCGAGGTGCAATACGATGCCACTAAAGAGATCCAGAAGCGGATATTACAACTTCAGGCTAGGCTAAAAGAACACGAGGTCGTCTGTAGTAGTGAAGGAAGGTTTATATCAGAAAAAAATATGAACTTCAAGGTTTTTGAGTCTCCTCTCAATAATGGAAAACACGAAAGTATAGATTCTGAACATTTTGAAATGCACGTTCAGGATTTACCACAGATTCAAGGAAAAGGAAACGAAGAGAGATTTGTTGCACAGAATTTGAAATGCCTGTTACAAAATAATCACAATGAGGACCTGGCATCGACTCAATTTGAGCCAACAAGGTATAAGTCGCATAAAACAGATCGGTCAACTAGATCATCAAGTTTTAGTCAACCCGATTCCTTAGAAGAGCCTCTAATTCCGGGCACTTTGGACATACACACAAAAGATATAGATCTAAGTTCTCCGCTAAAAGTGTCTAATTATCTACAAGAAGATCTGGTAAAACAGAGTTTGGGAAAGGAAAACGCGGAAGAAACTGGTGCACAACAGCATGAGAACTCTCAGAAACGTCTAAAGAGAGAATACACAACAATAAGTGATTCGGAAGGCGAATTTGACTGGTCCTACCAAGAGTGCTCAAAAAAGTCTAGACAAAATGAGGAAAACAAAAAAGATAAAGGTAATGAGGTAAATAAAGTCAACTTCAACCTTAATCCGATCACTGGAAAGCCCTGGATTTTTGAGGATTTTAAGGCCAACGAAG
Organism: Lachancea kluyveri NRRL Y-12651; assembly: GCA_000149225.2. NCBI lineage: Eukaryota > Fungi > Ascomycota > Saccharomycetes > Saccharomycetales > Saccharomycetaceae > Lachancea > Lachancea kluyveri. Next base: position 2,114,170 of record CM000694.1, read on the forward strand.
ACGTTATAAGCATTAGAAAAGGTAGAAAAAGATGTGAGAATGCCAAACTAGCCAAATTTTATGCTGTGGCAGGAAGGCCAAAAAATGAGGAGAAACTGACTATAAATAATTCAGGCTTTTTACACATGGCTGATGGTTTGGATAAAGACGAAGCTGCGGAAAATATCCACGACAGTTATTCTTGCGAGTTCGAAAATTTGAGGCATAGATCAAAATCTCCACCTGGCTATGGTAGAATGGACTTTCCTAACACGCAAGAAAACCTGGAGGATAGGAAAAAATCACAGGAAATTATGTTTGCTAAAACAAAAGATAGGTTTTATCTGGCTACAAAATCGGCGGTGCCATTAGAAAAACGAGAATATTACTTCAGAAATAATGAGTTGAACGAAATAATCAATGGTGGAAATTTTACATGGGACGAGAAAGGTTTACAAATATTCAAAAGGAAGTGATCGACTAGGTGCGTCATAATATTTCAGCTAAAAAAGAACAAGCATTCAAAAAAAAAAATTGTTGATTATCAATAAATACGTACAGCTACAGGGATAATAGCAAATGATATGTTATTTGGATGCGGAATTAGATTCTATGGCCTTCAAAGTCTCATGGAATTTTGAATATACTCTAAAATCAAACTTTGAAAAATTGTAGTCCAAATCAATAAATACTTTGGCAACTTGACAACTCTTGTAGTAGTAATTCAAATAGTTGTCACTATAAGGATCAACCGAGGGGCTGAAAAACTCCATATAGGTGTTTTCTGAAGCAGTTCTCGAAGAATCTTTCAAACTTTTGAAAAATGCAGTGAATGAGCTTGTTACAGCTGGTGTATCGTCTTTGGTGAATGTGGATTCCTCTCTCTTGAGTGGAAACATATTTTGGAAGATTTCGTATGCTGCCAAGGTGAAACCAAACTGGGGAGAGCTTCTCAAGACTCTGGCAGAACCACCTTTGAAAAAACTTTTGAAACTTTCCTCTTTCAAGATAGTACGCGCTGCATGGAATATACCTTCGTACCTAGTTTCGCCCTTTCTTGGATCGATTTGCAACCTGGTCTTAATGACATCAAACGGAGTCGTCAGGTAGGCCGCTGGCATACCGGCCAACCCACCAGCCACTAATAGCTCCCAGGTCTTCAATTTATTTCTTTGCTTTTTATCCTTTGGATCATATTTAAAGACATCCTTTTTCAAGTGAGCATACGTTGGGAAATAAATGGCAGAAAACGGAACATCTCTCATCAGACAGGCCGCAATACCTTTGTATAGACCTTTGATACCTAACTGTTTGATCACACCTAATGCGGTAACTTGGGATTTTAAAACATCTCCTGCATACTCAGATCTCACTTGCAACCTAATTTTCACCACTTCTAGCGGGTTTGTGAAAACAACCTGACATGCACCGGCACATGCACCAGACAGAATCTCGAAGTACCACTTTAAGTTTGCGTGTTTATCCATCAAGCGGCCTCTCATATAATCATTGACAGTTAGTTTGATAGCCTTTTCAGGAGCAACACCTATCAATTGTGGACCTAATCCCGAATAAATACCTCGTATACCTTCGCGGGAGAATATCTTGGCAAAACAATCTATTGAATTTTTGTATTGGGAGAAACTTCTCTGGGCTTGCATCCTAGTTTTCACCAAGTCAATTGGGTACACTACCGTGGCACCAATACAGCCAGCAATGGAGCCCAATGTAAAGTTGTAAATCGAATCGAAAATTGGATAAAAATAAAAATTGGAATACCAAGACTCGCCATGAATAAGGCGTAGCTCCATTGTGTGTACCAAGTCATTTAAATAGTTTGGGTTCAAAATTCTCATAAAATCTTCCATAGTTAACTTGGTTTGCATAATAGCATGATCTTCCATCTGTTTTTTCTTGAACGAAAAAATGTCTAGCAAGCTGAACGATTGCTTCGTTTGTTTTTTCCTTTCTGAAATGGTTCCAGCGTTAAAGTCGTCCACACATTCTTGGTAGTTGCTGTTAAAATCCTTTAAATTTTGACGCTGAATGTTACCGCCCTGACCATATTCGTTGTGGATGAAATTATCAATTCTGGTATCTTGATGGTGTAAGCTTCTATTTTTGTTTATAAGATTATTCACTTTAGAGTTTGCAACGATCGAAAAGAGCAAATTAATTTGAGACGGAGAAAATTCCGTAATATTGTTAACTTTGCTGTATTCGACATTCAAGAAATCGATTAAATCCTCCTTGGTGATAAAAGATTCTCTCAAATCATCATCGTCAAATTCGTGGGTTTGAGCGTATCTGATAAAAACCTGATTAAGAAGGTCAAAATTTTGAATGAGGTAGAATATGTCTTTGAAAACGTTGTAGTTGATGTAGTTGTTGTCACACTTGATGAGTTCAGAGTTGGATAAGTTCATGGAATTAAATACATCGGCTGGAATTCTATGGGAGTAAAACAACTTCAAGAGGTACACCAACTGGTTTTTGCTTATGGCCAAAGAGTTTTTAATGTGATTCATATGGCATAATCTATCGAATCCCATAAAAAGCTTTTCACTCTTCAAGTCGCTTTGCATAATTGTCACCAACGAGTTCAAACTTAGGAAAGAACCTTGCTCAACATTATACGGATAGCTCTGATAAAATTTCAACCATTTGAAATCATTCCAGTTCAAGAACAAATTGTTAGAAGCCAAGAATTCATCATTCACGGTTTCCTGCAAAAGCTTTATCGTGGACTTGAAATTAGACAAATTCAAGTATAACTCATCAAAACTCAAGGATTTAGCACCATAGTTAATCGATTTAATTCTATTGTCATCGGCAGAATGGACGGGTGATTGATTGGAGTTCTTTGTCATGGCACTTTCAGCTTTCAAGTGTGCAATGTCAAACTTTCTGAAAAATTCGTAGAGAATAATTAGATGGTAATTTTCGTATTCTAGTAAGTTGTTGAAATGAAACCAGTCACTAATAGTTAAAAAGCCCTTATTTCGTTCGTCCATTGCAAAAAAGATGCAACCAAACACATCGTTTGGAATTTGGTTTAGATTAAAGGAGTGATCTGTAAACTTTGAATATAAAGTTCTGGAGTTAGAAATGAGGTTTACAAAATCGTTATAGCGTAAAACCTGCTCGCCAACATCGGAGGAATGGCTTTCATTGGACGGAGCTGTAAGGTATGGTTGGTTCAGCCTTTTCTGTTCTGGGTTTAGAACTGTAGCGAATTTCCTGAAAACCTCAAGTTGTTGGATCTTCTTTTCACTATTTGAGTTGGACAGTTCCATCACGCTGTTTTATTGAATCATTCGACCACACTGAGAGAGCAAAATAGTCCGAGGGAAGGGATGACTGACACAGAAAAGGAGAAACTAAGAAAATTTGAAGCGAGTGTCGAACAGTTGAGACAAACAAAATAAATAGTGTATCTTTCCAGAAGGCTACCGGTAGGTTGATGGGTCCAGCTTCTTACAACTTCCTATAAAGAAAAAAAAACTCCGGTCCTTATACAGCCAAGGCATTATGTTCTCGAGGTAACAGGTGTTATCAGAGGGCAACAGAAAAAGAAACGACGGCAATAATCGAAGTCGGCAGCGATCAACAAACACTAAAAACAACAAAAAGACAACAAAAAGACAACAAAAAAACGCCGTTGACACGGGTTTGAAACTACCAAAGAAGATCTACGAAGGGCAAAAGAATGTACGGAATAGAGCCGTCTGTATTGAACAGAATTCTTGTTCCTTTAGATTTTTTCCCCCAATGGTTCAGACTTCAAAAACTGTCTTGAAGCCTTTATTAGAAACTCTGACAGCCCGAATAGCTCGAGAGACCATCGTGGTTAGTTTATGTGTGTTTTACTGGTTTTCTTCAAACTGTATTTTGAAAGGCCAAGATGGGCTTCATTTTGGTTTTGCATGATAGATCTGAACGCATACCCGAATGCGCTATAATTGTAAAATATTTAACTCTGGAGAGCTGAGAGTCGCAAAACGTAACGGGTATGTCTTTTGTAGCTACGTCGCCTCGGTTGAAAGGCTATCCACGCGAGCCATTTCAAGGGTGGAACTTGACATGCTGACTGGTGATAGCATAGCTCTTACTTACTCATAGAAATTAAACCTATGTACAATGAGAATGAGTTCAAGCACGGATTTTGAATTCTTGGAATATGTTTAGTGTTACTCTCTTGATTGTTTCCGTCGACATTTTAACGCTTTTGTACGGAAAAGTCCAAGTCGCAAGATCAAGGACTGAGCCGTTAAAGAAGTAGCATGTGCGTTGGCCAACACAGATTGCCAAAGTACGCATGGCAATGAACGGTGGTGGAGAATGAGTTTCTTCTTCCTATGCAGTTTTTTTTTCCCTTCTAATCAATAACTATTCTGCCTAGTTTTATACCTCGTACATGTGCTCGCATGTAATTTTCTGTCTCCCCATGCTACGCTCCAAGCAATTATCAAAAAGCTTGCCGAATTCACGACCCAGCTCCCAGTAACTCTTATCAAAGAGATCTCTCATAAATATCATAAATCCACACAGGAAATGTTTGTTAGGAATATGCTCCAGCAGAAAGGCCTTAGATTTGATTTGATTGCGGTACTCGATCACATCTTCGCACTGGTCAACCTTCAAAAATTCACGCATTCTCTTAAGATACTCATGGAAGCCCTCCTTGGGTATATAGTTTTGCTTCACCAATAAATTTTTGGTCTCATTGCAATCCAAAGGTTCTGAGTTGTCCCAAACGTCAGCTTCTGGCCCGTATAGCGAGAAGTTATAGGACCAAATTAAGAGGGAAGTCAATGCCAAGGTGTTGGGCCTTGTTATGCAGTAGTCCAAATTCACGTCATAGGTCCCGTTATCGCCATCATAGAACATTTCAAAAAGAAATTGATAAGCGTACATCAACGCCATACCACCATTCATCGGATCTCGACTAAAAGCCAACATTCTCCTGGACACCAGTTTGTATTCTTCCCATTCAGCTTTGAAATTCATCCTCCACGGCGCGCCCGCATAGATATAGTAGTCATACTGGAAAATACGAACGATGATCTGAGCCATATGATATGCAGGAATTTTACAGCTGAAGTTGTCCCCCATCTTTAGCAAGCGCAGGCTTTTTTCTTCCTCTGGAGAAGGTTGTGGCGACGAAAGTATAGAATTGGATGGATTGTGACAACCATTCATGATATCGTGGTACCAATAATCTATGGCAAAGGATACGATCTCTTCCCAAGAAATTTCTTCCTGTTCGGTTTTTTTACCCTTTTCAAACATGTTAAAAATGCCATTGTTCCCATCCTGTTGCTGTTGCAGTTGAAACATTATGGATATGATGCCTGCAAGCAAAATCTTTTGGCCAAATTTGCTAGTAGACAGAGAAAAAGGACCTGGCTTCAATCCTTGCATGCAGTAGAAGACGTTATTCATCAGCCTTTTCAAACCGTTCAAAAAGCTCGTAGAGCGTTCGCCAAACCCGTTTTCCAAAAGCCTTTCGTAGCTCAAATCATAGCTTTCCCAAATTTCATCCGAACATGGCAACGCGAGTTGGACCTGGTTGTAATTGATAAACAGATTTGTGTACCCAAAGACGACCGCATGTGTAGTATCGATATAGAAGGCGTAGAGCGCGGTTCTTTTCAAAGTTTCGAATTCGATCCACTTGTGGTAGACTTCTTCAGGATCGTTGCTAGAAGGTTGTTGCTCTGTTTTGAAGCGTAAGGGATGCCCACCTAGCGACGGGGTTCTTCTTAGTAGCTGGATAGTAGTACCGTGGTGCAAGTAGCTACGCTCATGCAAGTAGCGGTTTGTGCTAGTCTTTTCGTAGCATTCCAAGAGTAGCAAACTTTGGATGATATAAGTTTCTGAAGGAGGCTGAAAATCCTCGTGAGAAAAAATGATCCAACGAAGTGGTCCGCAGATGGCGTCACTAGTCCTCTTACGGTTAGCAGCTCCTAGGTAGCTGGCACCCGTCATGATCATGGAGAGCAACAAAATTGCTGGCTGCGACTCGATGTTGAAAGATGGCTTATGCAATATTGGGTATTGGGGATGGAAATTCAACCAATACGACTTCAAATAATTCTCCAGCTCAAAGACCAAAATCGGTTTCAGCACTGGGACGAGTTCGTACAGCTCTTGGAGCTTTGGTGGAGATATACCAGATTTCGTCTGGGGGTCTGAAAAAAAGAAAGACGGAGTCTTTTTCAGCATGTGCTTTGGAAAAGTGTTGGCAGAATGGGGATGGGAGTCTGACAGCACCTGAGACTTCAACTCCCCGATCTTGGATTTTTGGACCGGATGGTTGTCCTTGACGCTGTTCCTGCGTTCGTCGTTGAACTTGGGAGAACTCTTGGGTAAAGAAGTTACTCTTGACGAGGATGAACAGATGGATGGAGAAGCTTTTGGTATATTTTCGTTTGGTGCAGAGAGCTCTTGGACCAGGGCCTGCAACGGGTCGTTGCTCAAAAAGTCTATGGAAAAAATGTCTTCCATAACGTTTGAGGAAGGTTTGATTTGGACGTTGGGAAGCGGCACAGGTTGTCGCGACAGCAACGGCGGATTTTTTGATATCTCAGAGACAGCAACATCAGGCTGTTGAGCGTTCGCCATAGTTGGATGAGACAGGCCCGAAGATTGTAAGGATTGTTGCTGCTGCTCGCTGGTTTCGTTGGTGTACGACGGCGCTGGAAGAGCCGCAGCTTCTGCGGCTGTCGACTGAGCTTGCGCCTGGGCGTAATGCTGCTGCTGCTGCTGCTGCTGCTGCTGCTGCTGCTGCTGATCGTCGTCGAACAACCAGCTAAAAAATTGGTTTACATTAGAATTACTCTTGATACGCTTGTCACTGGTATCCAGGACGATGTGGTCGAGCCGGGAACTGTCGTCCTGCACTGACACGGGGACGTCACCAGGCGGCAGCGAACCAGAACTGACATCTTCTGCATTGCCGTCACCATCACCGTCTACACTAAGAGCGCTACCCCGCCTATGCTGCAATCGACTGCCAGACCTGGAGTGTCTCTTTTCATGTCTTACCAACAAGTCACGACGAACAAAGGTTCTGTTGCAAGCGACACCGTCTTCGGGATAAACATAGTGACAGCGGAAAATCTCTTTAGGCCAGTGGTTCAGCTTGTGGCGCGAAAGGTGCTCTTGCCTAGTGAATGATTTGGAACAGTTTGGATGTGGACACACGTATCGCGGTTTGCCCTGTTGTTGTACCGTTTCTGCAAACGGGTCCATTGCGCACGAATAAGAGCACTCACATGGGGTGGGCTGTTCGAGTGGGCAGGTGGAAAGCCTGTTATATATTCATGCAGAGCGGAGCAGGGCTAGAAGCTGCGCGAAATTGGGCCGGCTGGAAGGGATATGCGCACGTCCACAGTGATGTCAATAAGGTCGCGCCGCACGGGGAGGGCGAGAGGACGAGGAGAGAGGCCTGTAAAGGATTCTCGCTGTCCCCGGTTTTGCGTGGTGGGTTTACTTACAAGTTCTATATATCTTAGATGCATGGCGTAGTGTCCGATCGGTGGCCGACTACATGCCCAACGCCACGCCTTCGTACTGGCTGCTGGTGTTGATGTAGTCCCGCGTAGTGTCCAAGTACTGGTCGATATTGTCGTGCAGCCAGACCAGCAGCTTTTCCGATTGGGCCACGATCGAATGGCAGCTTTGCTCGTCCATTGTCGTGGATGCAAGCAGCTCTGGCAGGATGCTGAGCAGCCTGAGCAGGTGCATGGCACCGTAAACCTCGCTCGGGGGCTGGTCCTTGTACTCGTCGTACTGTAGCCTTTCCAACCGGTACAGCAGCATGGCGGGCAGGATTTTGTCGAGGTACAGCTTCAACCCGCTTGTGAATTCGTCCAGCTGCGACTGTGCGACCGGCGACGCCAGTTTTTTCGAGCACTCGCTGTGGTATGTGTTCAGGATCGAGGAGGCGTTTTTTTTGGCTGGCAGGCTCAGTAATTTCTTGTTCTTGGTTATCCATTCCCAATCGTCAACCAGCATCGACTTCAACTGTGTCGGAATGTGCAACGTTATCCGGGGGGCACGATCCTTCTCCTCGGTCAGCCTTCTGGAGGCCCTTTTGGCCTTCTTATTGTTACTGCTGCTGCTGCTGCCGCCGCCGCTTTCCTGTGTCCTTTTAACATCCTCGTTTTTCCTCTTTTGTGCTGTTTTCTTCCTGTTCTTCTGTTTTTCCTCCTTAGCCTCCTGAGCCAGTTGTTTCTTTAATGCGAGATTTTCCTCGTTGTACTCTCTGATCCTTTCATGGCCGACCCACTCGTCCCATGTGGCCTTCCACCCTTGGTAGTGGATGAAAAAGCACTGCTGGTCCTTCAAAGCGTCTGGGATCTCATCCTCATCGGTCGCGGCCACAGGGCCTTCTTGTTTCGCAGCAGAACACGATTTGGTTTCTGGATCGTAGATCTTCAGAACTTTGGCCTCGTACAGAAGTGGACCATGGAACGCAAGACATTTGCTCTCCAAATCAAACCCCATTGCGTATATCTCTCTCTCTGGGTGCGTGCTTGCGTGTGTTTTGTCTTCTGAGCTGGCCAACCAGGTCTCCTCCTTCGCGTAAACAAGTCCTGTTTGCTTGTTTCTGGACAAAGCCAGCAGAGTCGGAGAGCATCAACCACGGCGCACACCTCACGAATTCGCACGGGATAGTACACAGAGCAAATGCAAAGTGGTACAGTTGAGCTGCTAGGCTTGCATCACCGGTCCAAACTTCAATCCCCGCTATTGACCTGCATTCTCTGAGCATCCTTTATACATTCCCCGAAGTGCTAAAGCATTTCAACTGCCAAAACGGCCGTGCGCAGCCCGCGTATCACACCACTCCGGGTAACACTCCCGAGATAGCCTTCGCCCGTTGCAAGAAAAATATTTTTGAGCAATTAGACAGGATTGTGTAATTCTCCCTCTCTCGAATGCGCAAACCAACGGGACCACACATCGCTAGTGCAGTCAAACATGTCGAAACGAGGATCTCAACATGTGGTCGGCATCCACTACGCCGTGGGACCCAAGATCGGTGAGGGCTCCTTCGGTGTCATTTTTGAAGGTGAAAATATCCTTAACTCAAACAACAACAACAGCAGCAACAACAGCAGCAGCGCTTCTACTGGTACTGCTAATCCTGTGGATCCAGTGGCCATCAAGTTCGAACCTCGTCGCTCGGATGCACCCCAGCTACGTGATGAGTTCAGGGCGTATCGCATTTTGAACGGTATCACCGGTATCCCGCACGCTTATTATTTCGGCCAGGAGGGTATGCATAACGTGTTGATTATCGATCTGCTCGGCCCTTCCCTGGAAGACTTGTTCGAGTGGTGTGGCCGCCGCTTTTCTGTCAAGACGACATGCATGGTTGCCAAACAGATGATTGATCGTGTACGCAGTATCCACCAGCGTGATTTGATTTACAGAGATATAAAACCCGATAATTTCTTGATTTCGGAATATCAAAGGGAACTTCCTACGGGCCAAATTTTAAGAAGCTGTTCGTCTTCCTCAAATGGCGATCCAAACCTAATCTATGTCGTTGATTTTGGTATGGCCAAGCAGTATAGGGATCCAAAGACCAAACAACACATTCCATACCGAGAGAGGAAATCTCTAAGCGGGACGGCTCGGTATATGTCTATCAACACTCATTTCGGCAGAGAGCAGTCCCGTAGAGATGATCTAGAATCTTTAGGCCATGTGTTTTTTTATTTCTTGAGAGGCTCCTTACCTTGGCAAGGTTTGAAAGCTCCAAACAACAAGCTGAAATACGAAAAAATTGGCACCACCAAACAGAGGCTGTCCCCAGAAAAGCTTTTATCAGACGGTATTCCAGAACAATTTGCTACTTATTTGAAATACTGTCGTAATCTGAAATTCGATGAGGATCCCGATTATGACTATTTAATATCGCTAATGGATGAAGCACTAAACACTTCTGGTAGTGTAGAAGATGGACACTACGACTGGATGGACTTGAACCAGGGCCAAGGCTGGAATATAAGAGTTAACAGGCGTGCAAATCTGCACGGTTATGGCAATCCAACGCCGAGAGACCAAAAGGCGAAAAATCTACAACAGCAACAGCAACCACAATCGCAATCACAACAAAAACAACCACAACAACAACAGCAACAGCAACAGCAACAGCAACAGCAACAGCAACAACCGAATACAACATCTGGCTCACTTCCAACCACACCCCATAGAAACTCGTACTCAAAGCACACATTTCAACGGTTTAGGAACAACGATGGTGTTTTATCTGTCAATCCCTCGGTGAAACAAATGCATGGACCTAGCACGATGGCTATCCGGTCTCCAGGTTACGATTCTATGGGCAAAAGAATGCAAACTAGCTTGCAAGGAAACAACAACGATAATGATTCTATAGAACAGGCTGGTTTCTTTAGGAAATTGTGTTGCTGGTGTTGAAGGGGAAAAAGTGGGAAAAAAATAATAATAATAATAAATAAATAAAGGAGAGAATAAAGTGAAATTAAACAAAAGTCAGAACGTACACGTAGAGCGTATGAAGCCTACCGACTCTCCACTCTGTATACTAATTGACCTTATGTTCTTTGCCCAGCGCAGTGCGCCATGTATACTAATATCTCTCACGACATAGAGGACCAGTGTATTATTTGTCAACTCTTGTGTAATTTCTAATTAAAGGGAATCTAGCACATAAGCTAATAGCAGGGAATCGAGACACAGTAATAAGCAAAAAAAAACAAAAAAGAAAAACAGAAAAATAAACAAACAAACAAAAAAAGAAAAAACAAGAAAACAAAAAATAGATCACTACCAAGAAGCATATGTTATAGAGCATGGAGATCTGGTACTCACATTTAAAAACCAAACACTACAATCACCACTGTCAGTCAGCACGCACTTTGAGCTGCTTAGAGGGCTGGTTGTGTGTACAGAGCCCTACTTTTACACAACGAAATGGCTGTAACCAATTTTTTGCAGATTTGAACACATTTCTAGCTATTTAGACTTTTAGAAACTCTATATATTATCATCGCATTCATAAAGCAGAGCCCAAACTTAAACTAGCACGTGTACTGAGTTCAAAATTTCGGTCTATTATAGGTACACAGCACTTAACCTCTCCTTCATCCTATGGATACGGCCCTACGACGCAGCCGTCAATCTGAGAAGGCATTTGAATATCTGACGAGTGACCGAGCATCCAAAGATATTTTCCATGTTACAGTCATTAATGGTTTAAATCATTTCAGGATAGGATACTGTTCTGTCTTTAGTCAAGCTGGTTAAATTCTTTGGCTCATTGAAGATTCCGTAAATAGTAGCTATACAGAATAGCAGTTGTGACACTGGAGCTAAGCAAGGAGCAAAGTAGACTGCTTGCTCTCTCGAAAACGGAAAAAGTGGGACGACGTATAAGCTCTCGATTAGTAATATGTACATAATCCCTAGACTTTCTCTCGATCATAAAGAGGCACATGACTATTTCTTTTGGCTGTTGCCCTTAGACAATCAAACAGCCATCAGGAAGCCGCTTGACTGGATTATACCACAACAACAGAGCTGTTCCATACGAGATACTCGAAGCAAACTAGATTACCGTAAGTGATTTTCATTAGCGGGATGGCATTCCCGTGCTATCTGTGGGATGTATCTATTGATGATTTTTGGCGGCAATTTCTTGCCGCCATTTATATTACTTGTCTTCATTGACACCCATGTATATCTTTAAGGGGCTGTGTAGGCTGTGTAGTTGGTTTGAATAGTATATAAGAGCAGTGTTTTCTCGTTTCTTGAGCAACTGTTTTGCTTGTAGTTGTCTGCCAGTTTAAACAAGAAATTGGAAACAAACATATCCAAAACCATAAAACAAAAAAATGATCCCTGAAATTATCAATTCTTCCTGTTGTGAAGGCTCTTCTTGCTGCAGTGGCTCATCCTGCTGCGAAGATTTGTCCTGTTGCAAGGATTCCACTTGCTGCCCTAGCTCTTGAACTAGATGTTAAGCTACTGGCGACCTACTAATTTTACACATGTCTAGATAGCTCTATACTTATAATATCGATATGACTGCCTACTCAAAAACTGAAAACTTTTTGCTGATTCGCATTATTTCTCGAACTCTGCTGTGACTGGATGTACCAGTTTACAGATGTGCACAATCTTTGCAATAGGCAACGTGAGTGGAACACTTAAACGAGACATAAAAACTTCTGAGGAGAAAGAAAAAAAGCACACCGTTCAAACCTGGAGACTTAAGATGCTAAACGTTTCAAATATGCTCACTGTTATTTTTTTTCTCTTTTGGGAGCTTATAGGTATAAGCTCAATACAATGCCTGCCTGTTTGGATATAATTATCATCCTCTGACAATTTACGTTTGTTATGGTTTCGAAATATGAACCGAATAAGCGGGAGGAAAAAAAAAGAAAAATTGTGAAAATTCTTGGACTCTGAGTGGTGTGACTATCTTTAAAATTTATTCCTTGTAAAAGTTAATACTTGTCTACTGAATATTAGTTATCATATGGTGTCGACTCTAAAGTCGTACTGATACCATAACAACCTGTTCAGTCCTAGACTTTACATATATATATACTTTTGCTGGTTTTTTTTTGTTTGTTTTTGTCTTTTCGAAATCTAAATAGGAAACCAAAACTTGGCATGGCCATCATTTGTTACCGTATTCGATTCTTAATTCGTAACTATGGTCTCGGTGTACCAGTTAATCAGTTTCTTCGCATTTGAAGTCGGTGGAGGTCGAACTCTGGAAGTTATATTATATGGCAGAAACGTCATACCAGGTTGATATGGTTGGAAACTGCTACCCCCTTAAACAACGTTCAAGAGAAGTTCACTCAATACATTTTCGAAAAATAAAGCCTTATGCCAAGCTCTTTATGTTAATTGTCATCATTTTTCCAGTCACGTGCTGTAAGTATTATTTACTCTCATATTCCCTTTCGTTAAAAAACCTCAAAGCTTTAGTCTAAATCCATCGACCTTGAAAACTTTAGAGATACCCACCTGTTCTCTCTTTTGTAAAATGTACAAGCTCTTTCAATGGTAAAACTTTTAAGGCCAGTCTTATATGTATATATCCTCGTGGATAGTGTGTTCCCCATAAACAGTGGATCCGCTTAGTCTAAACTCACTCAATGAGTAAATACTGGCGGATTTAGGTTTGTGAGTTAACTCGTTCTCTTTCTCAAAATCAAGTGTCACCACATTTTCAGCTTGCTGTTGTAGTTTTGTTGGAGTTCCAAACTCCTCGTAGTCCATGGTATCTTCAGAACTGTTGTCCCATGTGGAACAGGAAGAATCTTGCCGCCATGTGGTATCAGAATCTACATCCATTGGTACCGAAATTAGATTCTTGATATCTGTGATTGACTTCGTGGCCGCTGTCATAGTCACGGCGTGTGGTTTCCTGAGTGGATTTCTTGGTGGCGGAACAGGTGTTTCTACATCGTAAATCTTGTGAACACCTATCTCTTGGTAATCCAAAGTTACCAGCGAGCCATCGCATAGGGATTCGAGAAATGTAGATCCTGGATTGTTGAATTTGGAATGTGATACTCGAGATAGATCTGGAGATGTCACAATATTACCACACTGTTGAGTGCCGATGCTACTTTCAGCACCAATCGATTGGAATCCCTGGGCCAACGTGCATTTTTCGACATGTTCGTTGACATTGTTCAAGTCCCAGCAAACTGTATACCCCTGATCATCTGAACTGTACAGAGCTTGTGACTCGCGGTAATAATTCAAAGCATTGATACAACCTTTATGCCCTTGTATATCGAATTTCATTTTAGTATTTCTGATATCCCAGACCTTAACCGTATTTCCTACGCTGTTGGCTAAAGTATGTTCGTCCAACCATTTGCAATTGAGTGAGCTCCCTGGCATACTTGAATTACCTGGTATGTACAAATTGCCTTTGCCCGCTCCACATCTCAGATCCAAAATAGAAATACCGTTTTCACCAAAGCTAGATCCACTAAGGGAAAGCATATGACTATTGGTTGGGTTAACATCGAATGATTCGATACCAGGGAAAGAATTCAGGTATAGTGGTGTTTTGCCCTGTGATAGGTTGTAAATGAAAAGAGAATCGTTCACTAGAGACAGGAATCCACATATACTTTTACCATCAGACCAAGGTAATAGTTTGCGGATAGGATAGCTTTTTTTTGCCATCCACATTTCCAGATTATCATTGGTAGTTGACTTCAAATATTTACCATGCTTAAACCTTCTTACAATCTTGGCACCACCTTCCGCGGTAGAAGTAGTGATTAGATTAACGACGCCATCCTGATGACCCGTTAGAATCAATTGGTCGTGTCCTAATTCCAAATCAGCCTCATTGTTAAAATCCGTAGGCAATAATGCAGTAGAGGTGATTAGTTTGTCAGGGACAGTGATGCTCTGTAACTCACGAAGTTTATTCTTTTCAGAAAAAGTATTTGCCGTTTCTAATTGGTACAGCTTCAAATTATCCTTCTTGGAGCCATTAGAAACAAGAAGTCTGTTTCCACTAACCGATAACGATGAGTTTAGATCCACCGGTGAAATTGCATCATTTTCGCTAATTTTCCAGTACTCACTTTTCAATTTCTTAGCGGTATAAAAATCGTTTATATCACCGGAAGCCTTTCTCAACAGAGGACTATTCATCTTGGAGGTATCATTTTGCCATGATTTTTTGTAGTTACCATCCGTTTTCAATTGTAGACTCTTTGTTTGGCAGCTAATGTCCCTCGTCTTTTTTATACACATAGCTGGCTGACGGAAAATGTTTGCAGGTTGATAATAATCGTTCATAAGAGAATGACTGAAAAATACCGAGATAGCTGTTGTTACCTATGTCTGTAGTATTGTTATACTCCTACCCAGGGAAAACAAGAAGGGCAAGGGCAAAGAGCAAGGCCCTCTGTCTTTTTATACAAGACCAGCACAGACATGGCAACCAGGAATCTCTATCTAAGAAGTACACAAACCAAGCCAGCCATGTCCGTATCCTTTCAAATTAAACGATATACGTAATAAAACCACGGAGTATGTCCCACACATTCTCCTCTTTTAAAGACGTTTACATATTCTTCCCGTGTTTGTTTACGTTTCTCACCGTTTGAACGTAAACAAACGCAGCCCTGCCAATTTTTTAACGCTGTTTTTACTGACGCTGATATAATAACGTAGCACTCTACACGACAGCAGTAGATAAATAATTAAACTCGACATAGAATTCACTCATCTATGACTATTCACGTAAATCCTTGATACCATTATTTTTTTCAGAGCCAATTACGAATAGTAGCTTGTAAATCTCGGCTTATTATTTACATGGTATACGCTTTCAGTGTGAAAAATGTTACCCGACGTTTTTACGACATGGCAAAAAGCGCACCGGAAAAATTTTCAAAGCAAAAAAGGAGAACCTGAATCTTCAGTGGCGAGAGCTCCAGATTAAGTGTGTGCAATCAGCAACTGTGTTACTACGAAGGAGAGAAGAGGGAAACTAACAAAACTCTACCAATCACCTGAATATTTGTTTCGCCGTGTGAGCTACACATTTTCGTGGATATACAAGAGAATATCAGACAAGATCCAGGTGGTCTTTGCATCATAATTCTCCCCCTCCCCCCCTTTTGTATAAAGACCGAAAAAGAAAAATAGTAACTATGTCCAGCACTATTACTGTGAAATTGGTGGCAGCTGAGTCCTTATATAAAAGAGATGTTTTCCGCTCTCCGGATCCATTTGCCGTACTGACTATCGACGGATCTCAAACTAAGTCCACTTCTGCAGCTAAAAAGACCTTGAACCCATATTGGAACGAAACTTTTTCATTTTTAAACGTCAATGAAAATTCCATATTAACCGTTCAAGTTTTTGATCAGAAAAAATTTAAAAAGAAAGATCAAGGCTTCTTAGGTGTTGTCAACGTTCGTGTTGGTGACGTCTTGGGTCATTTAGATGAGGATACTGCAACTTCCAATGGAAGGCCACGTGAGGAGACGATTACTAGAGATTTAAAAAGATCTAATGATGGAATGGCTGTTAGTGGAAGACTGATCGTCGTTTTAGCTACGGTCGCAAGATCAACTGCAAATGGTGCATCCGCCCCTACACCTGCTCCAGCTACCAACAGCAACCCCCCCTCGGGCGTTTCAACTCCAAGGCCAACCGCGCAAGCCGTTGCAAACACCTTGCAAAGTGGAACTAATGCTACACCTGCTAGTGTTGCAGCATCCACCGCAGCAGCCCAACAAAATAGACAATATTCTTCGTTTGAAGATCAGTACGGTCGTCTTCCTCCTGGCTGGGAAAGAAGAACGGATAACTTCGGGCGTACATATTACGTCGATCATAACACCAGAACAACAACATGGAAAAGGCCTACTTTGGACCAAACTGAAAGCGAACGTGGTGATCAGATGAATGCAAACACAGAATTAGAAAGAAGACAGCATAGAGGTAGGACTTTACCAGGCGCTAATTCTTCAGAAAACTCTTCAGTTACCGTTCAGACCGGAACTGGATCTACTACTCCGGTTGTGAATGGAGCTGCTGCAGCTGCATTTGCAGCAACAGGCGCTACTACATCGGGTCTAGGAGAATTACCACCCGGTTGGGAACAAAGGTTTACTCCTGAGGGTAGGGCTTATTTTGTCGATCACAATACTAGAACTACTACATGGGTCGACCCAAGAAGACAACAGTATATCCGTACTTACGGTCCAACAAACACTACCATCCAACAACAACCAGTGTCGCAACTGGGACCTTTACCTTCTGGCTGGGAGATGAGATTGACAAACACGGCCCGTGTCTACTTTGTCGACCATAACACCAAGACCACCACATGGGATGATCCAAGGTTGCCATCCTCATTGGATCAAAACGTTCCTCAATATAAACGTGATTTCAGACGTAAAGTTATTTACTTCAGATCTCAACCTGCATTGAGAATTTTGCCTGGTCAATGTCATATCAAGGTTCGCAGAAAGAATATATTTGAAGACGCTTACCAAGAAATAATGAGACAGACTCCAGAAGATTTGAAGAAGAGATTAATGATCAAATTTGACGGAGAGGAGGGTCTAGATTATGGTGGTGTTTCCAGAGAATTCTTCTTCTTGCTATCTCATGAAATGTTTAACCCATTTTACTGTCTATTCGAATATTCCGCACACGATAACTATACTATACAGATAAACCCCAACAGTGGTATAAACCCAGAGCATTTGAACTATTTCAAGTTCATTGGTAGAGTTGTTGGTCTGGGTGTATTCCATAGAAGATTCCTTGACGCATTTTTCGTCGGTGCCTTGTACAAGATGATGCTGCATAAAAAGGTTGTTTTGCAAGACATGGAAGGTGTTGACGCAGAAGTTTACAATTCTCTAAAATGGATTCTAGAGAACAGTATAGATGGTATCTTAGACCTGACATTTAGTGCTGATGATGAGAGGTTCGGCCAAGTAGTGACCGTGGATTTGAAGTCCGATGGTAGAGACATCGAAGTGCTCGATGATAACAAGAAAGAATACATAGAATTGTTCACTCAATGGAAGATCTGTGACAGAGTCGAAGAACAGTTCAAGGCATTTATGGACGGTTTTAACGAATTGATACCCGAGGATTTGGTAAACGTTTTTGATGAACGTGAATTAGAATTACTAATTGGTGGTATTGCAGAGATCGATGTGGAGGACTGGAAGAAACATACCGACTACCGTGGCTACCAAGAATCAGACGAAACCATCAAGTGGTTCTGGCAAGTCATTTCTGAATGGGATAACGAACAGAAGGCCCGGTTGTTACAATTTACCACTGGTACTTCCCGTATCCCAGTCAACGGGTTCAAGGACTTGCAAGGTTCTGATGGTCCAAGAAGATTCACAATTGAAAAAGCCGGTGAAGTACAGCAGTTGCCCAAGTCGCACACCTGTTTCAATAGAGTCGATTTACCACCATATCCTGATTATGAAACTTTGAAACAAAAACTGACTTTGGCTGTTGAGGAGACCATTGGGTTTGGTCAAGAATGATGAATGGACACATACATCTAACTTCTATTATGCTACTTTTTTTTTTGTTACTGTATGCTAACGACTAGGAAAGCAAATAATCGTAACTATAGAAGAGAGTATAAAGGTGGGATGTCTTTGCGTACGCAGTGTAGGCTATAGTTTTAATACCCCTTTGTATATTTTTTGTACCCAATCTATCTTTAAAAGAATGGTCATTTGCGATGATATGATATATCTACTCCTGGCATGGCGGACTGTGTTTTTCCCTCAAATGTGCGCGTATGCCTGGGTGTTGCGTTTTAATGGAGTAGTCCAGGGATGTTTTTTTCCTCGCCAAAAATTAAAATGGAAATTACCTGGAACTGGAAACCACCAAGAAACATTTTGGAAAATTTGCTCGTTTCACTGAATAAAGGCTGCGCAGGTTTGTGAATCACCAGACACACAATTCCGTTACGTGGAATTTTTGAAAGCAAGCTTCCTATTTAAACTTCTCTTTCTTTTTTTGGAAGAAATGGAAAGATTTAGACGTCTTGGCTTTATACACAGCTACAAAAGTTGATGGCGTGCTTAAAACGGTTTGAAGAGCATGTGAGTTAGAGTACAAACGGTCTGAAATCTTAAGTGAGATTCGTTATTCTAATTAAAAAAGAATGCCTCCAAGGTTTATTTTTAGCTGCTCTATGACATTCTGTGCACTTCATTTCTTTGTGTTGTCTTCATATATTCTCATGTGATCCAACTTACGCACTTGTTCCGTAAAATCGGGGGGGACGGTTTTTACCATTCCCGGTACGCACGCGGTGTAGTAAATTTAAATAAGATATATGGTGAGCTACGTACAAGCCTTCTTTAGGTGATCTTAATAATTTAAATCCATTGGTATTTTTGGTGTGACAGTGTTTTATGGATTGTGCTACGTACGCCATCTATAAGTATCAAGCTGTGGGCCAGTCTAAACTTTATAGATTTCGATAAAAAGATGTTAGAAAGTTGAAAAGTTCCATTAGTCGTAAAAGTGATGTGTAGTTAAAATAATTCCACTTTTTCAGCTAGTCTACACGAAACATCCTCTCAGGTTTGTGGAAGAAGGATTGTTTTTTTTTAGTTGATGTGATACAATCTGTCGTTTTCTCATATTGACGCAGAAACCCATACCTTCTGTGATTTTGCACTATAAATATTCGGATAACATAGAATATTTCTATAAGACAAGAAAGTGGGGAAGAGTAAACAATGCAAAGTGTTTAGAAACACATTCGGTAACTTCAAATGCTAACTCCTCTTCTATGTGCAATTCATTCTAGGTGTACAAAATAATAGATGCGAGATCGAATTTCCGGGTACCTCAATGCGCAAACATTCAGCACCGGCAGTTATTGCAGCTAATACAACTAGAATTTCGTTTTCTAATCTAATTTTGAAATTCTTTGAAAAAATATAGCATCAAGCGTTTATGAAATCCTCATCTAGAGACGCCAGGTATGATGTATATTAGTCTAACTGGTTAAACTTACGAGCGTTGTTTCTCTTGACAAGGCTATATCACTGTTTTTTTATCACTATTTATTTTGTTCAAAAGATTTCATTTCCGTGCATTCTTTATGTACTGTTCAATTTGAACTCTATCGTCGTTATTTCAGATGAAATAGTCTTTCTGTTTTCTTTTTTTTTTTTCTTTTGGTTTATGGTGATTTCTTTCTTTATAGATGCAGTACATTAGCTAGCGGCGGTTACCGATAATGTACTAATTACATTATAATATTAACATCAATTTTTTATCAGTAAATGTCTTCATTTGCTCTCAGGCGTCGTCCTCTTCTCTATTTTATTTGTTAAAATGTGCACGAGGAAAACACTATTTAAGTATATTGGCTAACCTGTAGAGCCTACAAAAGCCGAAAATTCATACTACACATCCTTCAGTATTACTTAGCCTTGATGATCAAGAAATTTGTTTTTTGAACTCGTGTATGTGTTTCTTTTAACTATCGTTGAGCCAATTTGCTCTGGTATTCTTACAGCAGTATTGTTCCTATCTTATATCATGAATAACGAATAGCATGAGGTTTTTATCAAGTTTTTGAATTGAGTTTTGAAGCAGTGCCGTTTAGCATTTCAACAATTTGATTTTGAGTTAAGCAAATATGGCAGCCCATAATGTTCCTCAGATTCCAGGGTTCTATTACGATCAAGAGAAACGACGTTATTTTAAAATAACTGGGCAGTCAAATGCACCAACTTCTCTGAAGTACAATAAGGGAGAGATCAACAAGAAAAAGCTTGCAGAAGAAGAAAGGAAAGTACAGCAACGAATAGATAGCTTACGAAAAGATAATGCTCGAAAGTTAAGCCAAAAACTTTTAAATCCCCTTAATCGTGCATTCGGAAATCGATTACAGGTTGTTTTGTCATCAAAACAGGTTTTGAAGAGTACAGGTGAAGGATTTATCTCTGGTTATAGAATTTGCAACTTGGATCGAGGAAAATTGGATTACCAATACAATAGAAGTGATAATTTATGGTCTTATTCGGAAAGTACGTCAGGACAATTACACGGACGTCTGTGCCCATTCGTCACGCAATCACTCGCCGACGATTCCGTTGTTACTGTCGCCGAATCGGGGCATATTATCCAACTATCTACGAAAGGACATTACACTTTTCTGTATCTGGAGGAAAACTCGTTGCCAGATGTAAAATACAGTGTTATAAAATTAATCACAAACCTAACGCCTGACTGCTACTACTATTTACACAGGAAATCCTTGAATAGCAATGTGCATGAGTTTTTGCAACTATCTATTATACACGGGAATATAGACGATATTAGATTAATGTCAATGGATTTTGGTACTTCTGAAATATTTGATTCGATAATATTGGAAAATGGAATAGTATGTGTTGCCATGCACAACGAAATACAACTAATTGGAGAACGGGTGGTAGGCTCCGAGTTAGATATAAGATTAGATGATAAGGAAAACACAGATGTACTTTGTTTGACGAGGTATGTAATAACCTATTATGATATTCCATGCAATGAAATATGGTTTGGTTGTAGGAATGGATCGATTTATCGGGCCTTGCACAACTGCTTCCTGGGGTTCACAACCAACACTTTTTTCTGTAGCTTCAATGGCTCTATCATAAACCTGGTACCTCTTGGCTCAAATTTACTTTTGACTTCGATTGCAGGAAATGAGGATAACCTAAGAATCTTAGATACTAAACAGGCAGGGAGATCAAAGAACCCAACTATAATTATTTTGAAAACCAAATTCAAAAATGTTACTAGAGACACAGAGCTATTGAAAGTAGTGAATAATGGAAAGTATATCTTATATGGCAATACTCGAGCTAATGATGGAATAGGCGATTTTGAGATATTCTCTATAGATCCGGATAGTAACCTCGTTCAAGATACGGATAATGCTTCAAAAGCTGTTGTTTACTATCCGATTATGGACATGAACAAGTGCTTTCCTGAAGGTTCATTGTCGCATATGTGTGGAATTCTGGGTGTTGATATTAGGTTTTGCAAAGCGAAAGAATTGAGAAGATATACGGCTAATTCTAGTGAAGAGTTTTCTTTCAAGGATTCTGATTCCGAACATTACCATCGAGGAGAGTTTAGATTGTCGATGCTTACAAAGGATGATGATGCATCAGGAATTGCCCTCAGATGTGTTAATCTTGTTTGAAGATGAGGCACAAACAAAGCTTTGTATAATCTTTGCCAGATTAATCCCCACACCTATCTAAAATGATGATTCCCTTCTTTCACGAAAGTCCATCAAAGTACCCGAATTCTTTTCTTTGTACGTAAAAAAAAATATAGGAACAAACCGATCTTACTGTCTCGTAAATAACATATGTATTTGTAAACACAATCTGCCCCCAGTTTGCACTACCCCTTGCGAATACTTTCCGTAATGAGAACTAGTGATGCTATAGAAAACCCTGTTTTCTTAAAAAAATGTGGCAATACTCCACAGTTGAAGAACCGAACCTCTATCTTAATGGTGAGTTGAACTTTTCAATATAGTATTTTTCCTTTTTCTTTAATTTTTCCTATTTTTAGAGATAAATTTAATACAACTTCTCTTCGGAGCTAAGGGGTAGTAAAGGGGTATAAAGACAGCTAGCAGGTGAAAAACGAGTGGGAAAAAATTCTGCGCTTGGTTATTGAATTATTGATAAGATGAACATAAAAATGAGTGACAATCGTGAAGGATATAATAACAATGTATCGTTTTTTTTTTTAAAAAAAAAATTTTTTTTATCTCTTTTTTTTTTGGATTTTCTTTGAGAAAAATATGGTGAAATATTTTGATTTCTAAAGGTAATAGGCGTTAGAAATGTGTTTTTTTCTTTCTTGTTTTTTTTTTTTTTTTTTTAGATTTTTTACTAAATTATAGTGACAACGTCAATATATGACAAAAATGCAGGAAAGAAAATGTAGAAAGGGAGTGTTGAGCTACCTGTTCAGTGGTAGTAAGTGTTCCCATAATTCATTGTTGGGAACTCGCTACCCATAAACAAATTCTGGGGTTGTGGAGTGAACTTACCCAAATTCATCAAATTCTGTGGTTGTTGTTGAATCTGTGGCAACAACTTTGAATCTGGTTGTTGTTGGTAGTCACAAAATGCGAAGTTATTGACTGTAGGCGTAGAGTTGTTGACATTAGGACATGAACCGGTCATTAAATGAGAAATTTGCTGTTGCTGCTGCTGTTGCTGCTGCTGCTGCTGTTTTTGCTGCTGCTGCTGTTTTTGCTGTTGCTGTTGCTGTTGCTGTTGCTGTTGCTGTTGTTGTTGTTGTTGTTGTTGTTGTTGAAAATGCAGGTTGTTGGGCATCGATGGTACTTGTTGAAAATGCAAGTTGTTAGCCATTGGAGATGCCTGCTGATTAAACATTTGCTGAGTAGGGGCACCGGAAACTGAAAAGCCTCGCGCATGTTGGAAATTCAACTGTGAAATGTTCATGTCACTATCGTTGATGTTGTTGCTGGTATTATTGTTGTTTCCATAGACTGAAACCTGAGGCTGTTTTTGTGGTTGCTGTGGCTGTGGTTGCTGTGGGAATCCCGAAGAAATGGAAACAGAGCTACTGTTTCTCTGATGGTTGTACGCATTGGCTGGTAGGGAATAATTACGAGTGTGTTGCTTGCAGTGGTAGTTGTTGTATGGATTGCGGTGGCCAGTTTTCTTTGGAGGCGAATCGGTAAAGGAGATTCCGGTCAGCTCAGCATATGCTTTAACTTTCACCTTAATCTTTTTAGCATAGGAAGTAGTCTTGATGCTTGGCAACAACTCTTTGGTAAGAATAACTAGATTTCCTACTTTCAAAGTAAACTCGTGGCTAAACTTTAAAACCTTTGGAGATTTATGAACCAAAGGATTTGTAGGGTATTCAAAGACCCGGGAATAATTTTTGACATCGAGTAAAGTTTGCAAGGCATAGTTGCCAAAGTTATCCCTGATTAAAATGTTCAGATTGGCGGTAAAAATATCGATGATAGTCAATAAAATGTTCATGGCAACGGTAACCACATCGTCAACCTCGCCCGAGTTCGATTGAGTGGCTAAGGAATTTTCAACAATACGAAACAGTTTCTTTACAAATTTTTCAACAACGTTGGAAGAAAACTTCAAACAAGACAATTGGCACAGTTCATTGGACAGTTTGGAAAAGATTTCACCCAGCAAATAAAAGTCCAACTCTTTGATGTCAAGCAGAAACTGAATGATGTAATTCCCAAATTGATCGTTGATCAAACCCGGTAAAAATTGAACAATTTTGACAGAAATTTTAAAGATTTGTTGCAATGTACAGACACTCAAAAGCTTTTGCAAAACACAACACCCGTGTTTATGGGTAGAGATCTTTATGATGTTGTCTTGCTCAACAATAGCGTCAATGATGAAATCAAATTTTGTAGGAGGAAATTTGAAAATACATTTCTGTATAACATGGTTACCGTTCAGGTCGTTGATCAAAGTAACAACTTGCTCGATAGACGTAAACTGTTGGGAGAACCCCTTAATGAGCATATCAATTTGAGATTCGTTGTCAACTGTGTCAATAATCTTTTGCAAAGAACGAGTACCATACTGATTGATGGAGATTTGGAAAACGTTTGGATAAATGTCTTGGATCAAAGTGGTTTTCTGATCCAGGGTTAAGTAGTCGCACAACTTTTGGATCAAGTAGTTCCCAAAGGGATCCAAGATCAGCTCCAAAAAGAAAGGCTGGATACCTTGGTACATCAAGTCTCTGACGGCCTCGTATTTGGTTGAAGAGTCCAATTTTTTTTGCAAGAAACGGCAACCGAATTGATCCGTCGCCAACTTGACGTAGTCCAAGTCCTCCAAGGGAATCAAGTTCAAATCCGTAGCAGAGGACGAAGACGAGGTAGTAGAACCACTAACTGTCCTCAATGGAATTTGGGGGATGGTACTGGAGGTACTGGAGGCGGAATTGGTGGATGTCGTTCCAGGGTTAACACCAGCAATTTCTAGCATCGTTGGGTCAAATTCGTTGATCAGAGGCAAAGATTTCATCCTGGATCTCGAGCCACTAGTGGCAGAAGCGAGGCCAACCGGAGTCCCAGGCGACAACGTGGTAGCCAATAAAGGAGATGTACCTGAGATGAACTGGTTGAAGCCAGAAAGATCCAAAGAATGGGTCCTTTGATGATTCTGCTTGTTGTTCATCTGGCCCAACGGAGGGGTGATGGGTTCCATCAACGATTGGACTGAGTTGATGGACAGTTGTGGTTGATGGTTGTGAGACATCGAAGATGTCGTGGAAGTATCAGCACTTGAAGAAGAAGACGAATCAAGCGTAGTCTGATAAAAGCTTGGAGTAGCGTTCTATTTCGAAAGTTAGTAGGAAAGATAAAGAGATTAAACTAGACTACTGAAACAGCTGAAACACCTGACCTCTGCTGGAGATTGAAAAAGTTCCAAACGAAGCAATTTGAAGGAAGAGGAATATTAGAGGTTAGAGAAATCAGGATTATTCCTTGGTGAGATCTTTTTTTGGGTGTCCGGGAAACCCGGGTACCCGTCTGACTGGACAAAGTTTTCCTTTTTTCCCTTTTGGTTCGGGGCCAGAACAATTTCCCCCTAACGAGAGCAGCCCGCCCAGAAACCCCCGTGGGGGGGGAGGGGGGTTTCAGGGCGGAATGGAGAAAAATTTGTTGCAGTGTCCGATCAAGCTATCGCCTGTCCGGGTGGCAAAGCAGGACCACCAAGATCAGCGGGTAACCGAACAGGATGACGGCCAGGCATTGGCTGCTGTTAGAATAGCTCAGGATAAAATCGTTAACATACCATTGGAAGTGACTGGGTGTGACGATAGCGTAGTCTCTTTGTATGTATCACCAGTGGTTTTTCGTGCGGTATCGTAGCCTCCAGGTTTCTTTATATTCTACGAGCTGTTCAGCAAGAGATCAAAAGGTTGATTTTTTTTTTTGAAACAGAAAGCTCGAGGGTTTCAAAAATATGAAAAATGCGGTGGTTAGAGGAACTTATGACAGAGGTAAGGATTTTCCACTTTAAACGGGACGGAATCCTATGGAGACAAGAATGAGAAAAAGAAATGAATGAAGGGGGGAAAAAAAAAAAGAAGAGGGCATCAAAGGCTAATATACTATGTTCTACGCGAAAGTATCTAGAACGCTCTTTAGGTGCTTTTAATTGCGATTACGTAGACTCTTTCTTTTTCCTTCGATTGTCGTTTTGGGGCAACAGCTAATGGGAAGATGGCTTACGCACAAACTGGATTACTCAATCAGGCCAAAAAGGAGCCTATTTTACAGACAAGAGAGCCGAGTCACGGCGACCTTGGTTACAACGTTAGGACAAGGGATGGGATAACAGAGAAGAAGGCTATGTGAGGGATGCGATTACGGGCTGGCGTGGTCTGGTCTGGCGCGGTCTTGTCTGACCTGTGGTTTAGGTTAGATTTTGAAAAGACAGACAGGAGCACAGCAACGGTATTCGTAGTGGTAGCCTCTCTGGTATTAATTATTTGGCAAGAGCCTGGAGCACGCTGGAATTAACCGCTTCCGTCAACTATCTCCCACGGTCCTTCGGTCCTTTGGGTGCTTGGGGCCTTGGGCACTCTCAACGAGAGTGATTTTGCGACGCGAAAACGTCGATTCCAAATCTTATTTTTTTTTTCGTTCTTCGGGATCGTGCCAATGCGACGTTTTCGCGTCGCATTGTTTTCCATTCTAAAAATAAACAAACGCCTTCGCTCCGGTCACGTGACCGCGGTATTTGTGTGTGGGCGGAGTGTGTTTCTATGACCCGGATCTAATCCATCGCGTAATACCAAACAGACATGTATTATAACGATTTAGTACCTAAGTTCTGGCGTTACCATTGTTACCACTGGTACTACTAGTGCTACCGCTATTATATTTAGAAGTGGACCTCAAGAGTTTTCTTGCTTGCTTGCTTGCTTGCTGCTTTTCTTTTTTTCTTTGGCTCTCTAAGCACTGGCTCTTCTCACATCCTGTTGTACAACACATCATATGGTTGGGGCTAATTCACTGTGCCGTACACAAATAGTAGAACGTAGACCACTCGACCCTCAACTCGGTCATTTCGTCGCAATTGCAAACCTCTCTCAGCTCTTTGATGAACTTGTCGGCAATGTCATCCTCGCCCGGGTGATCCGACACCCAAGAGGCGTACAAACTCCAGCTGTAAACGTAATCCCTAAATTCTTTTAACGTGAAGCTCTTTTTCAAATGGAACGCAGTTCTTTCACGATATTCTGAGACCGTCGGATCGTACACGTGCCTTTCCACGCTGGCGAAATTTCCTTCCAGCGTCTTGACCAGTTCTGCTCCTCCATACTCCAGCAAAAAACGCTTTCTATCTTCATCCAAGTACCGACCCATGTATTCTTCACTCCACCCATACTTGTAGTAAACCCTTTGAGCTTCTGGATGATCTACGAAAAGAGGCTGGACGTAAAACCAAAATGCGAACGTGCCTCCTGGTTTTAAAACCTGTGCTACTTGTTTATATAACTTGTCTCTATTGCACCAATGGATCGATTCTGCAGCCACCACCATATCGATACTTTTTGGCTCGAATGAGTCGGACAATGCTTCACCAGAGATACACGTGAATTCTACTTGTCTTTTCCCGAGCGTCTCTTTCTCCCTTCGGGCTATTTCCAGCATCTTGGAAGAGGGGTCGACTCCAATGACAGTATCGAAGTACTCCGTCATTGGGAAAGTGGCTTTTCCGGTGCCACATCCTACGTCCAACACCAACTCCCTGCCAACCTTGTGGTAAGACATGATTGCTTGGAAAAGAGAGCGTGGGTACGTGGGTCTCACGCTATGATAGTGAGAAGACTTAAAGTTTTGTTTCAGATAGCTAGTTTCCACCATATTTTCAGAGCCTTTTTTTTTTTTTTCCTTTAGTTGTTGACAGGTTGGTTGTCACTGTGCTATTTGAATTTGCTCCTTAAAAACCTTCATCCAGCTTCGTGGATACTCGGATGTCGAGAAGCAAACCGGTACTCCCGTTCTGATTTATCATCCATAAATAGAAATCGAATCGTTCATATCTAAAATGCCTCCCTTCGTTACCGTTTACAGTGACATTTGCATTAGTTGATAGGATGAACCAGCCCACCTTAGGCGAATGCGACATTCGAGTTTAGAAAATCACCAGGGCAATCCTCGAAGCCCTGATAGTTTGCGGTGTGACAAGAAATTTTATTTATCTGTTCGATGTCATATGCGTTTGGATTGGCGAGTTTGTAACCCCTGGGTGCAGTAGGATCGTACGCACCCGTTGGTAGACGGGTGCGACGCTGTATGGAAAAACATGTACAAGGCTTTTTACTGAATCCGAAAGAGTAGTAAGTGGTGGGTAATACAATCACACCGCTTGCTGTTTTTTCCTTTTTTTCTTTTTTTTCTTTAATTTAGAGTATCCAACTCCTATACACTTGAGCTAATTTACACATGCACGACAAATGTTTCTAAACCAGTAGCACAGCATTGACACAGCCATCACGGTCAGGTTCGTTTGTGATTTGGGCATACTTACCCCAAACAACCTTACCACCAGAGGTAACCATACCCAACTCGGAAACGTTGACTTCAATGATGGTACCCTTGGTCAAGACACCCATCTGTGTATACATTGGAGATTGAGGGTTCTTCTTGACACTCAAGATAGGCAAAAACACAGTGACACCTAGCTCTGGGTGGGTAACGTTGGCCTTCTTTTGTCTTAGCGCACTTGGTCTAATGATTCTTTCCATCTTGACGGGTCTTCTGGTGAAACCTTCACCGACAAAAGTGTGCTTGGTAATCATTCTCTTCCAACTCTTGGACTTAGACTTACCGGTCTTGATAACTTTGAACATTTCTTCTTCACTGATACCACGAACCTTGGGCAATGGAACGGAAAATTTGTCAGCCTTTTCCAATCTTTTCTGTTTGATCGAAGATGAAATTGCCTTGGCAGTGTTCGTTTGTTCTCTGTCCAACAAATAGGTTGGTAAAGCATCTCCGGAATCTTCCATTGGCTTGGATGGGCCCTTTATCTTGGACTGTTCGTGCGCTCTAATCTTCTTCTTCATAGCAACCTTTTCAGCATATCTCTTCTTCGCAAATTGCTTACCCTTCCAACCAGTCAGCTTCTGGGCCTTTTCAGCAATCTTGTGCGATTCTCTTGCTTCTCTCTTACGCTTACGCTCGTCATGATCCAGTCTACGACCGTGTTGCTTGATGTGCTGTTCTATGTATTCGTTTTGAGGCATGATTGGTTTGTTCGATTACTTCTCTTGCGTTTCAAGGTAATCTACTTTGTTTAGTGCTCATCGCATACTCATCTCTAAAATTTTTCTTTATCCAAAAATTCAAAAGGGAAAAATTTTCTGTAAAGTCGTTTCTTTTGTTCGTCGTTGCTGATATGAAAAATTTTAAGATACACATGGCGATGAGCCTATGTAGAATAACCATATATTCGCTCCAAGGCTTTTGCACAAAGGTAGGGAGTTTATTGTTATTTCTAAGGAAGAACGGATAAAAGGGACCAATGAGTGAGCTGACAGCTGTATTAAAGAATATCAATGAGTCTTTGGAGTCCACTTCGAACTCCATAGAGAAGTTACAGAACCTGTACATTTCAAGCGCTTCTGTAGGCGATGAGGACGTCAAGAGTAAGATTTTGGGCAACGTACTGAAAAACCAAGAGGTTGAAAAAGTGTCTCTGCTTTCTTTGAAAAATGCAAGTATGTTGGCATACGTGAACAGTTTGATGGTGCTTATTGGTGAAAAACTGAATAAAGAGGATAACACAGCAGCCAAAGGCCGTCAATCTTCAATCGAGCACCGTGTTGTGCTGGAGCGTGGTGTGAAACCCTTGGAAAAGAAACTGTCATACCAGCTGGATAAACTAACTAGGGCTTATACCAGAATGGAAAAGCAATATCTGGAGGCCGAGAAGCGTGCTTTGGAGAGGTCGGAAAGCGGTACCGCCGCGAACGATAGCGAAGCTGACTCTAGCGACGAAGATGAAGAGATGTCGTACAGACCTAATGCTTCTGGTGTGATCAAAATGGCTGCAAAGAAACCCGTTGGTGCAGGAGAAGCCGTTGACGAAGGCGAGGAGGAAAATGATTCTTCTGTGTACAGACCACCAAAGATTAGCGCTATGTTGCCTCCCCAACAACATCACTTTGAGGACAAATTCAACTCACAGGATCATAAAGATAAAAGCGGTAGGTCTCGTATGCAAGCTATGGAAGAATACGTTAGGGATTCTTCGGAACAACCAGAATGGGAAGCCTCCATTGGTACAAACATCGTTAACCATGGTAGAGGCGGTGTCAAGTCATTGAAGGACACGGAGCGTGAACGTAACCTCAAGAGCTATGAAGAGGATAACTTTACTAGACTGCACATGCAAACCAGCAAGGTCGAGAAACGTAAAGCAAAGCAAAGAGAAATAATGGCTAAAGTTAATATGATTGGTGGTGAAGACTTCAGTATTTTCAACTCCAAGAGAAAACTGGAGGACAGTACCTCCAGAAGAGGCAACAAGAAGTCGCGTAATGCATGGGAAAGAGCCAAGAAAAGACTATAGTTCAACGGGGTTAAGAGTTTGTTGTGTAAAATAGTGTGTAGTAAAAGAACGTATTTTGTGACTAGGAGAAGAACCACTTTATTCGATAAAGTGTGGGTCAGCACTGCACTCGTGATGCAAACAAAGCTAGAGAAATGATAAATGAATACGTAAAGCGTAAAGTTGGTCCCAGAGATAGCCAACCGTGCACGATATGCTCTAAGCTTACTGCAACCGTGCTTTTCAATTCCTCAGCACATGACTGGTTCTACTGTTGCGATTTACACTTACAAGATAACCCACAGTTTGTGACACCGATATACCCTAAAGAGTACAGTAACGCTCTGGAGAAGTTAAAAGTGTTAAAGCAGCAGCTCGATCATCGGGAACAGATTGCCAAAAGCAGTGGCAATTGGGACTCGTGGGTTAGTAAATTTCTGTCCAGAAACGACAATAAGTCCAAAGAAAACGTTGAAGAAGTTGAAGGGAGTGGTGAAAAGCAGGCAGATGCCAAGGAAACGAACGACACTCAAGAAAGATTACACGCTTCGATACAACAAGAATACGACACCAATTTGGACTTGGTAACAAAATACCAGAACAACCAGCGTAAATTTAGTTTGAATAAGATCATGTTCGAGGGCAGAATCGAACGGAAAAAGAGGCAACAGATCTTGAAGCAACAGAAATTAAAGGAACAAGAATCATACACAAATACGGATCCCGATCAGTTGTTACAAAAGTTCAGTTTCCCAAGTGTTCCGAAGCCGTGACAAAAGTCAGTTTAAAAAAAAAAATCGTTCTGATACGCCAAACGTGATAGCAGGGTGTATTGTTGATATTTAGGTAGTCCAGTATTTAGTCACCATCAAATAGTATGCTACAATCTACACAGCATGATCCAATCATGTCAGTATATCGTTTAGTCACGGTGTTTCTGTGCCATCGGTCCGTACAGCGCGACTCAGACAGCTTTTTTCCCAGACCTCTCCAGATTTTTCCAACTGAAGACCAAGCTGTGCAAGTTTGAAGATAGCATATATGTAATTTTAACATTCTTTTTTTTTTTGTTTTTTCTGGAAAAACCTTTATCAGTTTTGTTTTGCCTATACTCTTTCGAGTTTACACCACTGTTTTGTTTCCAAGAGGCTATATCTTCTTCATTTTACGCTCCTCACTTATCTCCATTTGAAGAGCCACGAAAAAGCAAGAACGGTAACACGGATGAAATTCCATTCTGAAGCTCTAAAAGAAGTGGACCTTCCTCCAAATATTCAATTGAACCTGAATATGGCACTGAATAATGATACACACTTGCACTTTTTGACAGATGACCATGACCATTCTCATTACCGCAATCACTTGCTTTCGGATAACGAAAGTGTGTCAACTCCGTCATCCACTGACTCACTAAACTTATTACTGGAGAGACAAAGGCAAAGGCAATTAAATCATCCGTTGCACCAAAATCATATCACTGCTCCGGTAAGCATACCACATCGTAAAGTGAAGGAAACCAACAAGATTTCACTAGAATATGATCCCATTTCTAGGCGAAAGGTTTTAAACACTTATGAGATTATCAAGGAACTGGGGCATGGCCAACATGGGAAAGTCAAACTTGCCAGAGATTTACTTACTAAACAATTAGTCGCTATAAAAATTGTCGACAGACACGAAAAGAAAAACAACCCTTGGAAGCTGAAAAAGACAAACACCGAAAATGATAAAATAAAGCGTGAAATCGCAATCATGAAGAAATGTCATCATGAACATGTAGTCAAACTTATCGAGGTGCTGGATGATTTTAAATCGAGGAAGATTTACTTAGTTCTAGAGTACTGTTCTAAGGGTGAGATCAAATGGTGTCCTGGTGACCAATTAGAAACCAAAGCCAGAGGGCCGCCTTTGTTGACATTCCAAAGAGCTAGAGAAGTTTTAAGAGGTGTTGTACTAGGCTTGGAGTACTTGCATTATCAGGGCATAATCCACAGGGATATTAAACCTGCAAATTTACTCGTTTCAGAAACTGGTACAGTAAAAATCTCTGATTTTGGTGTGTCGTTAGCAGCCAGTACTACAGAAGATGGTAATGGGTTTATAGATGAGTTGGAATTGGCCAAAACTGCTGGCACTCCCGCGTTTTTTGCACCCGAAATTTGCCTTGGACACGATGCTTTAGAAAAGTTTAATCCCGACAAAAAAGCCACCAAGAAGGGCTTATGCATATCCTTCATGATTGACATCTGGGCGCTGGGTGTCACATTGCATTGTTTGCTGTTTGGGCAACTCCCATTTATTTCAGAATTTGAACTTGAACTATTTCATAAAATTGTTAATGATTCCTTGACATTTCCCAGCCTTGAGACCATGCGCACTAATGGTGTGTCCGATATATCATGCCGAGAAGAGTATAAACAGGCAAAGGATTTGTTAGGAAGGCTTTTAGAAAAGAATCCATTCGAAAGAATCTCCATCCAAGATATTAAAGATCATCCCTTCGTTTGCTGGGATTTCGACCATATTGGAGGGGAAGATGACCAATACATTGCTTCGAAATTGACCGAAAAGTTAAAGTTTCACCGTAACCAGGAACAAGATTATAAGCAGATTTCTATTTCTGTGCATGAACTGGACAATGCCGTTTGCGGTATTGGTAGCAGGCTAAAAAAATCTATTGCAAAGGCCATGAACCTTGGTAACACAGATGTTCGGTTAAATGATAATTTTGCTACGCCCTTAAATGATAATAATGACCCTAATGATCAGAATAATAAACAACATAACATTGATTTTAACTATTTACAACCTAATGATTTAAGCCACATCGCTGATAGTAGTGGCAACACTAGCAACACAAACTTTATTTTGAGCGAGGGGCCCGTAGTAAGTAGGGACCTTGCGGCACCTATTAGCGAAAGCCCTGAACTGAGTGCGAGGGAAATATTTCAGCAGGAGCTGCAAAAGTTTGATAGCAAACGAGATCCTGACTCTATTGTATCATTACCCGTTAATTCATCGTTTGCATCTTTGGACAGTTTTTACATTGACAATTATGCAGTGAATAGAATGACCTCCGAAAGTGAGCCACAATTTTCGCAATCGCCTCGTGACTATTCAAGATCTCCTCCAATATTTGCTAGACCACCCCCAGCATTGCAATCTGCTCAGCCGCATAGTTTGGGACCGATTTCAGGTCCTCACGGTAAGAGAACCTCCACCACCACTGGATTTGGCGGTACCGTTGGTTTCCATGGAAGGAGAAAAAGTGGTGCTAATTTAAGAACTTCTTCGCCTTCACAGCTAAATTTCGACAATCTATCTATCGGTTCCAACGTTGGTGACCGTGTTCCTCGCAACAATCCATTATCCTCCGTTGTACCAAACGGTAGATCTAGAGGAAACAGTAACGATTTCCCAGGTATAGCAGTGGCTTCAAGGTTCAGAATGACCCCTGGCGCTTCAGCTGCACCACCAATTCAAAAATCGCATCCAGATCCATATCAATTACTCAAACAAAATTCGGGCGGACATTGTTCAAATGGCACGAGTAGTGAAAAAGCGTATTTGACAAAAAAGTCACAACAACAGAAACAACGAGAGATGCATGCTCAATCTAATGTTAAAAGAGGGAATTTCTTTTCAAACTTTAACGGAAGTGACGAGGAGGACAGTCAATCCACCACTACCACTACCACTACAGAGGGAGCATACACCACCAGTTCTAGTGATGCAGAGAGTGGTGAGTTCTTAGGTGAGGACTTATATTCTGATGTCGAGTCATTGCCATTTGAATTCGGCATTGATTCGGATAATGGAAGTGCAGTATCGTTAAGAAACATTTCTGAGATTGGGGATATTCGGCCCTTTTTTGGCAGCAGAAATAATAGGCAGAGCGATATAGATGAGGATAAGGATGACGAATTAATATTAAATGTCGGAAAAAGTGGACGCTGTCGTCGCCAGGGTTCAAGCGCTAGTAGTACAGCAAGCTCCCAGATGGGCCACCGTGGCCGTGCTCGCGGCCATAGTAGAAATTCCAGTATTATTTCTGCATCCAAAAAAATTACGCCTGATCCAAGCACCCATGTACAACTTGGGGCAACTAATAGTTGCTCTACATTGACCAATAATGCACCAGGTAGCACAGCTCTTTCTCCCGTGGAAGGAGATAATACAGCCATCCCGCTGGATTTCATTGCGCCTGATTCGGAAGCCTTTATACTCAACGATACTGGAGACTGTAGCGTTGATGTTCCTGCTGATGTTTTGAACCTGATCCCTGAACTCACTGACCCATGTAGCAGTTTGTTGACTACCAATGGTAACAGCGGGACTCTATTCAATAGCAATAGTATATCGTGTCCGCCAGTAACGACGACCGTGACGGCTGCTTCGTGGCTTCCACCACAAGGAATGCCTATTGCTACCACACAGCCAACCAATGTCAGTCAAATGGTGAGCGCGAGCAACAAACAAAAACATCCTCAGGTAACCTCAAGAGATTTATTGAAAAGCGTGCTTTTACCAATGAATTCCGGTAGAAGAGGTTCTCTTCCTTATGCACAGGACCGGCATTTACCATCTCAAAAACATGATGCGGAATCTTATGTAAACCATTACCAGGGACAACAGGAAGCCAAGAATGATTCGAAGTGCCAAAAAAGGAAATCCAGGGGTTCTGACCGTAACGTAGATTTACAAGGGAGATATAGGTCCAAATCTGTAAGTCTTGGCCTTTTGGATGAACGAAGCAATCGGGCTACACGCTAACACCGTTGCGTTCATTTTTTTTCTATATGCAACTTTATAGTTTATATAGCAAATGAAAGTGTCGCTACTATGTCTTCGTCTCCTTCAAGCTATGCCTGTAATACGTGCAGATAACTCTGAGGGATGTTGTTGGAACCATTGGTATCGAACTGGAAACCCTTTTCGATGTAAACATGTCATCCAGATATTTTCTTATCTATCAATACGTAACGAATATCTTTATCATGTATTCCTAATTATTTGAACTTTCTAAATCAGTTTTTGTTTCGGTAATGTCTACGCATCCAAGCCCACATTTCTTACATGGTTATTTATGTGGTGGTAGATACAAACAATATGCAAGTCACACATGTTCCAGAGCATTCACAAAAACATGTGATCGAGGGTTAGCAAGAGTTTTCAAAGCACTACAACATATATAAAAGGTACAGCAGCTTCTATTTTCTTTTTTTTCTCTACATGAAGAATGGCTGAAACCGTTCCTGTTATAGATTGTTTTCGGTTTTCATCCAATATCGGCACCAATGAATCCGCCTCTAGATGTCATGTCATTCCAATGAATTTTTACATCTGCACCGGCAAATAGCTTACAACTTCCAGCGGGGGCCTGATTGTCTTGTTGGTATCGCTTTTTAAGATTGTTCTATACGCACAAATTATTAACTAATTTCAAGCTTCCTATCCGATGATCAAGCTGACAGATAAAACCCAGACATTTACATCGCTATATTTGGCCTTTGGGAATTACTTTTTTCGAGGTAATATGATCAGACTTGCTACATGGAAGAAATGAAGCAACTAATCAAATCTTTTAGTGTTGGAACCAATCCAGGGTAAAGAATTACTTGTTTTCTGTCCTCCTAGAAAATGAAATATACCAAGCTCCACCGAAAGCGCCTTTTGCTGACTAGCTCTATGGCTATATTTTTAGCAGTCACTTTGATCTATGTTTTGCGATTTACATTCCCAATCGATCAACTGTATCAGTTTGAGAAGGCAGAAGCCAAGGACCATTTGGATGCCAAAGAAACTCAAAATCAGAATCGTCCCAAAAATTCGATCGGTAACGCTGCCAAGGATACCGATAAGTTTTTAGAAAACGTTGAAATCGCAGAACTATTGAACTTAATACCTACTCTTAATGATAATTTTGACGAGAAGGAAGAAAATCACCATACAGTCATTTCTGAACTATTGGGAAACGACGTGGCTGAAAGTCGGTCTACAAATAAACAACCCGATGCTTCGGGAGTGGTAAATGAGGCGCTTTCGACTGGTGCTTTAATGGAAATGCCAAGCTACAAATATTCTAGGGCTCGTCAACTCAGAGTTGACCACATGAATAAAACAACAGGTGTGGTTAACAATACTTCGAATTTTGAGCAGCAAAGCGCCAATGCGTGTCTTTTAATGCACATTAGAAAATCTGACCAACTTCGCAACGTCTTTCCTACGATAGATTCCATAGAGAAGAATTTTAACAAACGTTACGGATATACGTGGGTCCTGGTTCATTCCATTGACATTAAAATTCCAGACGATTTAGTAAAGCAAATTATGGCAACAGTCTCTGTTGATGCCAAATTTATCAAAGTGTCTAAGCTAGTCTCTGACAGCGACACTCTCAAAGCCTTTACTGATGGTGGTAACAACATGGTCACTTTCTATGACTCTAAAGAATTTGAAGCAAAGAAAACAAGATATTACGAATACCTGAGTCTTTTGCAGACCACGAAGTTGAATAAAACAAGCCATGAAGTCTGGGCTAAAAAATTTAGAAGTGAGTCAAGATTGTTTGATGCAAACTCTATTGCTATCACCAATTTTTTGGCCTATGACATTTTCCAACTTGAAGAATTGAGCAGTTATGATTATGTTGCAAGAGTAGACCCTGGTGTTGTTTTTGATTGTGAAGTGGCTCACGATGTATTTGCTCGACTAGCCCTTCGCCCAGAAATAAACGCTGGATTTACATTTATGGATAAAATCCAAGATCCACAGATTTACAAAAACCTTACAAGTGTTATGAACAACATCTCTTTGGCTATCAGCAGACCAATATCTGATGTTTTTAGAAACAAGAACAGTAGAGAATACAATGGTGTTTCTGTTGATATAAACACATTTTCCATCCTTAAAACTTCTTTTTTCAAAAGTGAGCGTTACAGGTCGTTTTTCAAATTTATCAATTTCATGAAAGCTCAATATAGTGAGATTTGGAATGAAAGCCAGATACTAAGTGCCTATCTATCCTTCTTTTACAGTGAAACCCATTTGTCCGTCACCATTAAAGGTTATCCACTTGTCACCGAGAGCGGGGATCATCACCTCGTCGCAAGGGAAGACTTGCTTGTCCTAACGGATCTGGGAATTAGTGACATGTCTATGGTAGATCATGACATGCTTGAGAATGACCTCGCTTCCACCTCAGATCTCATCAAATATGGCTACACCAAACAAAGTTGTCCTTTGTCTGACTCGAAGCCTGAGGAATTTAACTTAAGACAGACGTTAGAGTGCGCGTGCGACTTGGATACTAGATTTTTTTACAGCGACTTATCAGAAGCCATAAAAGTTGGAAAAGATTATTCCCCTAACAAAGACGAGCCAGAGGCCTCTAAGCTTTTTTCAAAACTCGTCACGTTTACAGAATTTCATGATCTTGTCTCAGCACAACGCCAGATGAATTTACTTGGAGATGATGAAAAAGCACAGTTGAATAAGTTTAATCAATACTTTAGTAGTTATCCAGACAAGCAATCTGAGATTTTACAAAAATTCAATGAGATACAGGTAAGAATTGCTAGAGATAAGATAGCTGCTGAAAAAAAGAGACTGGAGGCAAAGAAGAAGGCCGAAGAAGAAGCAAAGAAGAAGGCCGAAGAGGAAGCAAAGAAGAAGGCTGAAGAAGAAGCAAAGAAGAAGGCTGAAGAAGAAGCAAAGAGGAAGGCAGAAGAAGAAGCAAAGAAGAAGGCTGAAGAGGAAGCAAAGAAGAAGGATGAAGGTGAAACTGAAGGTGACGAAACTGAAGAGGTGTTAAATCTCGTAGAATAAGACCAAAAAAGTCTTGAGAATGGGGGTTGATGAGAGTGATCTTGAAAAACAAGAGGATGGCATTTATGAGACGACAGATAATCTCATGGATACGAAAGAAAAACCTGGAGAAACGGGAGTGCAGGTAAAGAGAAAAGGATGCGTTTATAGAAGATTTGATATGAAATTACGTGAATTAAAGATTCTCAAGAAGAGGAGACAAGCATATAACAGAAAACCAAATATTTTTAGTATAAAAGTTGAGAAACTGATACGAAAGCGGTGTTATTAGTGATAAATAATGAGTTCCTAAAAAAAGCTCTCTATTTACTGTAATGAATGGCAGCTAAACACTGCTAGTGCTGATCTGTTACATCGAAGTTGTTAGTTTTAACGTTTTTACTGAAATATTTACTCCTGGAACTTCAAACTCCGTCTACAAATTTATTACAAAAAAAAAAAACCTAAATAACCATAGTGTCTGAATTATTACATCAGAGTGAATTTAATTAGCCATCACTTGCAAAATAGAAAATGGCTTATGCTTTGCTCATCTTCTTTCTAAGAGCCTTCAGGCGATTAGCAATGCTATCGATGTACTTTCTAATCATTTGCTTGTCGGATTCATCTAAAATACCAGTGATCCCAAGAGTCTTGTCGTCAAAAGAATCAGGTTCTATGCTGCTGTCTAGCAAGGACTCCAACATCCAAAGTGATGTGGCATAGGCTAGTTCACAATTGTTTAGAAATTCACCTTGCATTTCAAACTTAGCAGCTGTCTTAGAGATTTCTAAAGCCCTATCATAAATCAACTTTTCCAAAAAAACCGGTTCCTCTTCAAAGTCATTGACCAATTCTTCATCTTTGTCATTGTTCCGGAGTTGAAAATCAGTTTTGACAATGGTGGCCTCAGAAATTTTTGATTTGCACGCATTCAACCGAAGCCTTAAGAATTCTGTCTTTTCTAGGCATTCGTTGAACTTGTCCCTGAGCCACTGAACTAATACATTTAACCTCAACGAACAGTTCTTTTCTTGAGACTCGTACCACCAATTAGACGTGATATGCATAGCTCTGGCTAGTATAGCCAGAGCTTTCATGTACAATACAATCGCGTCCGTGCATAACTTGTATAATTCCTGGAGCGGTAAATCGTTCATGGCCGTAGTATGTTGAGAACTGCCAATAGAACTTCTTTTCTCTGATATTGCCGCTGCATTTGCTACGTTGTTATCTCCATTCAGAGCATCATTTCTATCCGCTTCTGTTTCTTCTTCCTCTTGTTCTTCTTCTTCTTCTTCTTCTTCTTCAACTGCACAACTACCATTACTCAACCTTTTTCCAAAGGGGTCCCCTAGGGAAGATGGGGGTAAAGGGATAATTTGTGAGAATTTTACTTCAGCGAATGAATAAATAACAAAGGCCTTGGCAGACAAAGATTCTAACAGTGGGACTATCATTGCATCAGAAGGGTGTTGATGCTGCTTTAAAGAAAATCCTAGTTGGTGATCCGCCCTTAAAACAATGTTTTCTGTCAAGTCCTGAAGAATCTGCGGATTTAGCAAGGGAGTGTTAAGATGTCCTGGTGGCGAAGATGTGGACGTAGAGGTTTGCTGGTATTGGTTACCAAACAGCCTGGTTGAAGCAATGCCCAAGGCCTTTGACAACGCATTGGAGGGACTCAAGGATGAAATAGACAACCGCCGTTCGACTAACGATGGGCGGCGCGAAGCAGAGCCACCACTAGATGAAGAGTTCCTTGAATTACGATGAATACCAGTGTGGTGTTGTTGTTGCTGCTGCTGCTGCTGCTGTTGTGGCTGTTGATGTTGAGAGTTCTGTTGGGTTTGATTTAAGGATCTGATGGCCTGAGCTCCTGTACCAGCATGAGCAAATTCATCGGCTAAAGCATTAACTTCGACACTCTTTTTCTCTACCACAACATATTCCTTTTCAAGCATCAAGTCGGAATATGAAGAATTTACCTTAAGTTTATCCGAAGATTTCTGTTTTGTGATAACGGGAATTTGGGCTTGTTGGATGGTGACTAGCGGCTGCATCTCCCTGTTGCTAACTTGTTTAACAGTTTCACGTATTCCCCTCTGTTCACGTTCTCCTTCCAAATCCCTTGGCGTTTGCGTTTGATGTATCTCCTCATCCACAGGCTCCATAGATAGTTTTCTTGGAGGTTTGGTCAAATATTCTGAGATAAACATGTTGCTTTCCACAACATTCTTGGACTTGTTTTCCAAATCCGGCACATCATCCTTTTCGTAACGGGACAAATCTTCGTTGACGATTTCGTTGTTAAAAAATTCATTAAACCCCATCCTTTGTGAGGGGTCGAATGTCAACAAGCCACAGATTAGATCGCGCATTTCTGGTTCTAGCTCGCAATGCTTAGGAAAACTAATAACATTGTTAGCCTTTTTGATCTTTTGGAAAAGCTCTAAGTGGTTAGATGCGCGAAAGGGTGGTCTACCGCAGCAGACTTCGTAAAGCACTGTACCAACGGACCAGAGATCTGCCTTGGCATTGTACTTTTGGTAATTTAGAATTTCTGGAGCCATGTATAAAGGCGAACCACACAAAGTCTCCGCTAACGATGTATTTGGTAAAAACCTAGCAAACCCGAAATCAGCAATCTTCAAAATGGGCAAGTTGTAAATACCGACAAATCCCATTTCATGGAAGGTTTCAGAATCATGGTAGTCGATTAACGGCGTGGATAACAACAAATTCTGAGGCTTGATATCACGGTGGACCAAGTTTTTGGATCTCAAAAACTTCAAAGCAGACGCTAGTTGTTGCAAGTAGTTAACAACTAGAACTCGGTTCAACCCGTTGTGTGAGTCGCTTGGAGGTGGGTACTTCTCAAAGATTGTACGAACCAGGGGGTGCTTTTCAACCAAACCCTTACGCTTTTTGATCAGGAAAGTTAAATCGCCTAATGCACAGTACTCCATAACTAAGAAGAACTCGGTGGAAGTTCTTTCACAGTCCATTAGCCCCACGATATGGGGATGTTTGATTTTTTTTAAAATAGCTATTTCAATTTCCAAATTTTCTAGTAGTTTTTTGTTCTTTAGCTTGGATCTAGATACAGCTTTGATTGCGATGGTTGCTTTTTTTCTTTTATGGTCCTGTTTATCAACGACATAACCTTTGTAAACTGTGGCAAACGAGCCCTTTCCGATCTCCTTGTCAACCAAATACGTATCAGCAATGATTACTGGTGATTTGGGGGTCGTAGTAGCGGACTTATCGCTATACTTTCCTACACTCATTATTATTCAGCTGTTTCTTGTTGTTTTTTTTTTTTGGTCTTTTGTTTCTCTTCTGTTTGTCTTTCTTTCTTCTCTTTTGTTTGTTCTTCTGATGAGTTAACTTAATTGATCTAGATACACAGATTCAGACTTAGATTCATTCACTGAATCACACTTGGTGCTTTTCTCTAATGGCTTAAATCAACTAAATAACATGCGTCAAAGAGATCTTTCAACGTCCTCTTCAATTTTAAGACTTATAAGTTGTTTTGTACAATGACTAATCCCAGGGAACAGTCACTTGGGTTCTTTAAGGGTTGTCTCAAGGGGGGCGCGTGTCTTGCGGCAATTTTCCTGTCCTCTCACACGATGATTGTACACGTGACTTTGTGCTACAAAGAGGTATGTGTGTATAAAAGATAGTGGGAAATAAATTTCTACATAGGATAGTAGTATCCCGGAAACTGGGGCTGCTGCTGCTGCTGCTGCTGCTGCTGCTGTTGTTGTTGTTGTTGTTGTTGTTGTTGTTGTTGTTGTTGTTGTTGAAATTGCATCTGGTACTGCTGTTGCTGTTGCAATGCTTGTTGTTGTTGAAGCTGTAAAATCTGTTGGTACTGTGGGTTGTTTTCGGTAATCTCTACCGCACTCGAGTAGAGATCCGGGCGTTGATACAGACCCATTAACATATCTTTATTCAACTGTTGTTGTTGTTGCTGCTGCTGCTGCTGCTGCTGTTGCATCATCAGTTGTTGCTGCTGTAACGCCTGCTGTTCTTGCTGAACGGCCATCATGTACTGTTGTTGATCGACATAGACCATACCGGTACTAGGATCTAGGTACTGTTGTACTGTGCCGTCGAATACTGCTGGTTGCGGTTGTGTTTGTTGGGCAGTTATTGGTGGTGCGCCGGTACCGTCAAATACCGCGGGCTGGGGAACTGCTGATGTGGAGGGTCTCTTGGGCAAGGGAGGCACGCGTATATCATCGTGTGTAGTTGTGGAACCGTTTACATCAGCCTCCAAGATATCCAAAGCAAGGTTTATATCTCCGCGGGCTAAAACCAAAGCCTCGACGTTGGAATCTGTGTCCAAGTAGCCTAGCTCTTTTAAGTTGCGTAGCTGATGGGAGTGTCTGCCAATTTCGTAGTCCTCCACCGTACGGTGTGTTAGCTGGGGTACTTTACCACTGTTGGAACGGGTGGATGCACGACTAGATGCACGACTGCTGTTGCGATGCCTGCTGTCTTTGGAGGTTGGGGCTGAAACACCAAAGTCCTGGGCTTTAATTGCAGTGTGTCTGAATTTCCCTAAAATGTATTTGTCCCTGATAAACTT
Source organism: Lachancea kluyveri NRRL Y-12651 (assembly GCA_000149225.2). NCBI lineage: Eukaryota > Fungi > Ascomycota > Saccharomycetes > Saccharomycetales > Saccharomycetaceae > Lachancea > Lachancea kluyveri. Next base: position 2,156,734 of record CM000694.1, read on the forward strand.
CTCCACTGCGCTTTTGTCATCGTCTCCGTCGAAAGGAAACGGATGATCCTTTGGATTCCAAACGCTCTTATTTCTTCTATTGCCACCACCGTTGTTGACACAGTCCAAATCACTTTCTTTCCAACGGTCCAGAGTTAACGATTTGACGTCTGAATGGGCATCATCGTCCCTGTTGCCCAAAACTTTTCTATGCACGGAGGCACACCTGCCACACAAGAAAACACCTAAGTTCACTGAACACCACGTCGGATAGGGCGCACCACACTCGCCACAACGATTACCATTCTCTGGAAGGTTCACCAGGTCCTTTAGTTCTTTTTCAACTGCTTTTGATCCTCTGAAGCGCATGCCTTTCTTTTTATGTCTTTTTCGTTTATGTGTTGTATGTATGCCTTCTTGCTAGGTCTCTCCAGTCCTTTTTTCTTCGGTGAAGGTGTCCATTACTTTTGACAGAATTCCCTATCGCGCTCAGTTCAACGGTCGTCAGACGCCTTCAGAAACAAAAGCCGAACAAGTTAAGAGGGAAAATGGTTAGTTGAGATCCTAAGATACTTTTAGTCTTAAAATATAGAAAGCCAGATCCTCTTTTGATGTCGGATGTCAGAGCATACTGGTACTAACTGTAATCACGCTAGCCACCCAAAAGAAATACCGTATCACTAGCCGAGAAGAAGTCCAGGATCCTCAATTTCTTTCAGAATGAACATTCTGTGTATAATATCAAGGAGTTGGAGAAGTCTATTCCTAAGAAATGTCAGGGCGTAGCCCCGATGCTTGTTAAGGAATTGGTTCAACAGATGATTGACGAGGATGGTGTTATCTCCGTTGAGAAATGCGGTAATATCAATGTATACTGGTGTTTCAAGAACCAAATCACGATGAGTCTTTATAAAGAACTTAGAAATCTACAATCGTGCATCGAAAAAAGCCATAAAGATATTCAAGACTTAAAAATGGAATTGCAATTACAAAAATCTGGCCCTAGGGCGGAGACGTTTGACCGTGGAAGAGAAGCTGCGTCTAGAGTAGAGTATTTGCTCAAGAATGAGGAGCTCGACTGTCAAATCAAGTCATTGAGTGGTTCTTATGAGCGACTTTCGCAGAACAAATGGGACCAAGACAAAATCAACGCAAAGATTTCAGAAATTTCCAAAGGCGTTCAGCAGCTCGATCTGGTTGGTGATAATATTGACATCTTGACTGACTATTTGCGCAAGAGGTATATGGTTGGCATGAAGGAATTGAGACAGGAGTTGGGTATGCCAGATGAGTTCAAAGAATTTGAAGACGTTTCCAAATTTTTGACTTAAGTCTACCGCTCACCCACAACTAATCGCTTTGAGTATGTATACTCTCTTTACATATATAGTTATATATCATTGTAATGTATTTTTGTAGCTTTTTAGTTGCTGTTTTGATAATCCGAAGTAAATGCAGAGTTCCGTCTTTTTGTTTTGGTTTTTTTTTTCCCTCCTAGTATATCTCTGTTGTATCATCCTTCGTAAACGTAGAATGGAAACACTACGATTCAGGTGAAGGGAGGGAGGGGAAGGTCAGCACTCCAGTCATTTATAATCACCGCCATGAGTCTTTATATGCTGGTTTAAATTGTCACTTCTGCTAAACTTTTTGCCGCAAATTTCACAACCGTACGGCTTTTCACCCATGTGAAGTGATCTGACATGTCTTTTTAGATGCTCCTGTCTCTTAAACCTCCTGTCGCAGAATTCGCAACCAAACTGCTTCGAGGCATCCAAGATAGGAGACGGTTTCCTACCTCTAGTTTTAGGGAAACTCATCTTTTTTTTTGAAACACCAGGCTCCCCGATACAGCAGTCTGTATGGGCAGAAGGGACAACAGCCGCCTGTCTCTGGGGTTCTATCACGGTGAATTGAGTGGTGGCAGTACTCAGATTGTATTGTCCATCAATTAAATGGGCATTTATCAACTCTGAAGGATCAATGACCGGCTCTGAAGGGGGGTTTGTAACTGGTACCGTAGGTTTCCTACTCCAGAAATACTTTTTTTTGAAGATAGGCTGTGGCTCGTCATCTAGCATTTCGTAATCCACCGAAGTGGTGCTATCATTTTTATTGCCAAAGATGTTAATCTTAAAATAGTCTCTCATCTTTTTTCTCTGAGGAGTGATAATGTCATTAGAGATTAGAGGCGTATCGTCGCCATGTATTTCGGCAGCTGGCTCCACTGCGGCCGAAGGCGATTGGAACTCTCCTCCAGATAAGTTCATCACCATTTCGTCACCATAATTACTAAAGATCGAGCCCTCTCTAAATTTTCTAGATGGCAAAGTGTAGAAATCCAACCCTTCATCATCTGTTATCATGATATCGTCATCGTCATTTTCCTCCTCTTCCTCCTCCTCTTCCTCTTCCTCTTCCTTTCGAAGCCCTTTTTCGAAAAATTCGTACTCGTAATAGACTAACTTATCGCTGTGATATTCAGAGATAGAAAGCCTTCTTTGCCTTGAAGTAGTGGCAACAGCGGCAATATTGTTGACCCTCTCTAAATTCAGGAACTCCTCAATGAGGCTGGAGTCCTGGAACGTCTCACCAACAGGTTGGTTCATCGAGGCAGCCGGATTGCTCTGTAAGGTATTGCCAGTTAAATCGTTTTCTATGTGACTGTTGTTGTTCTCCGCGGCTTGCTTTTGAACAAGCTGAAAGTTGAACGTGGCTTGAGGATTTGTAGGCGAATTCAAGTCGATCTTGCTGCCAACAGGATTTATGCTCACCAGAGTGTCGTTGGATATAGATCTTTGTAGCTGGTAAAGTGACATTGAATGATCTGTTCTGTTGGTTGTTTTGCACCTTGCTGGTGAGAGATCTGGGGAAAATGATACTCAATCCTCGAGGAAAGTTATCGACAGGTTTAATTATACCTCACCCTGTAATTTTTGCTCTCGGAAGTAATTTGCAGAGCTCCGAAAAACACCTTCCGAGGGCATAATGGCTTGGCAAGATGTTCAGAAACTAAGATTACCGAGAAAGAGAATAAGCTCCGTGGAAAGCTATGATGAGACGCACGTGCAAGCCTCCTACTACTTCTCGAGCTTCAGAGTAAACCGGGTATCACGAGTGTGTTGATCGGGGCTACGGTGGGAGCTCGTAGTTTTGCTAAAGAATATATGGTCATTGAATTAGAAACTGTTTATTATCGGTATTCACTCGACAGAGATTAAGAGCAGGATTGAAGCTGTTCCGTAAGAACTTTTTATGGGTTCTTATGTGTGGTTAAATCCCGAGAGGTGTCAGACACTGTGACACGTCTTGCGTACCGCAACCGACTATCAACAGATAATCTCCCAAGCTAGTAGGTGGCTCCGATCTCAAACCGCAGTCCTCGGAAGCAACGTTCGACCAAACTATTCTACCAAGGTATCCTATGCGAGTGGGACCCCCGCTCGGATCTCTAGCAATCAGCATGCAGTTGAAGTGTCATCGGCGTATTCGTTAAATACTATGAAAGGCTGTAGCCATCTACATCATTTTTTGCGTGCGCCTGGAAAAAGCAGCAGCTTGGACTACCTCGTAGACTATTTAACAGAGATTCATAGCCTCCTTTTCTGCATTGCCAGATTAAATCTCCACCTGTTTGCTGGTAGCTTTAGGCTTTGGTCTGTATTCAGAAGCTGACAAAGTTTGAAATATCACTGTTTTTCTGTTTTCTCGAGTTTTTCACTGAGCAAGGGAGGATAGCAACTTTTAATGGATGTTCGAGAAATGGAGAGCACGACTGAGGAAAAGATAAAGAAACTGAATGAACTCTTTCCTGATGCTGATGATGAGTTCCTGTTGGAGGTGCTAACCAGTTGCAGCGGTTCGATCCGACAAGCCGTAAGCTTAATAGATGCATCAGTGTCTCAGAAATACGATCAGCTTTACTCGACTAAACGGCTCAAAGCGAAAACGCAGTCGACTCTCACAAAATTGTTGTCTGACTCTTTGACGAAACCTGGTATCAGCCGCGGCCCTCAAAAGACTCGAACGCCCATTGCTTTACACACGAAAGATGAAGTAGAATCCACATTGGCATACTGTACGTATCACAAAGACATTTTACCCAGTGAAGTAGCCAACAAAATTTTAGAATTGGTGATGAATGACAAAAGTGCGAGGTCTAATGAGTTTTATCTTTTCGGCAATAAATGTACTTCCAACCACAAGACTCGTATATACTCCTGCGCAGAGCATCGTAAAGCGCTAACTTACAACGGCAGGGTTATCGATGACGTTGGGGAATACACGGATGAGATGATGGTGGCACATCTTTTAATCGAGGATTTCGTAAATGAAGTTTTACAGTCTCGAGGCACTTTGCCCTATCAAGTCAAGCCTGGAGAATGGACATCGCAGATGGCTGTGGCAAACGTGTACAAACTGGATAGCAATTTGCAATGGCACTCTGATCGGTTGACTAATATTGGGCCACAAGCAATCGTAGCTTCATTATCGCTCGGTTTCTCCAGAGAGTTTCGTGTGAGGAATATATATCCTTCGGACTCCCAGGTATACTCGATAAAACCAGAGCATAACTCTCTATTAATAATGCATGCCGGATTTCAAGAAGAATACAAACACTGCGTGCCACCTGTTCCAAAATGCTCAAGAGTACCAAAAGACGAGTTTCACCCCATATCAGGCACTACCAGGGTGAATATGACCTACAGAAACCGTATTATGAAGAAAACGCCAAGTTGTATCAAATGTGGCTATCCTATGGAGTTGAGACGGACATTTAAGAAACCTGATAACAGAGGCATGTATATGTGGCAGTGCTCCAAGAGTTACACGGAAGAAAACGATTTCAAGGCGGGCAAAGAATGCAAGGGTATGCGGTATGCCAATTTCAACAATGATTCGGTAGTAACAGACGACGAAAGTAATTGCTCTAGATGGCTGGCAGATGACGATATTCAAGCCAGGGAAGCACAGCTTTGAGAGCTTGATTGCCTGTTTAAGCACAGACACAATATTTTGACTGACTGGAGCAGATTTTTAAATCTACCAATTCGGCAGAGATGAGCATATCTGTCAGGAAACTGCCAATCATTAATTGCGAAAAAAAAAAAAAAAAAAGAAAAAAAAACTGAGGCCGCTGTAATGGCTCCAGTTCACAGACTTTTAAAGTAAATTTCCTTATGGACATTGTGCCACAGTTTGCTTAAGCAGGAAATTGCTCTTAAAACACCTCTGAAGCGATGCTAAGGCCGTGTCTGCTGCATATTTTTGCCTCGAACGTTGATACAGTAACTGTGGATTTAATTAAGCTTTAGCGCATGCTTACGCACAGCATTGATTTTAGACTTTATTCTCCAATTCGAGGACAAAGCCGTTCAAAAAAAAAAAAAAATTAAGTGAAGACATTGGCAGGATTAAAACAAAGAAAGTCAAAGAGAAGAAGTTGCTTGTATTGTGGTACGAATTTTCAAGCCCATCAGTGCTTTGGTTGATGGTCTTTGATAATCTATTATATTTAAATATTTGTATAGATACCCCCAATATTAACTAAAGATCTATTTTTAAAGAACCTTGCCGTTCACACCAATTTCACTTCACAACTGTCATTATTTTATTGCGAGATCTTATCCTTTTTTTTTTTTTGATGAGTAATTATTTTGATTTCAGATTCTGAAGTGTTATACTAATCAGCAAGAGCTGTAGACAGCCTCATTTTCTCTATTGCTTTTATTGTATGCAAATTCAACTGCTCAGGATACCACAAATTACTTCAAGTAACCCATTTTCAAACTCACGATAATACTCATCACTAGATTCAATGGTTTCCATCCCATTATCGTTGCTTTCCTCACCATTTCGTAAAACAATGTAACGTTGTACATCCTTGTATATATTACCGAGTTCCACTGTATTCTCAAAATCCTTGTCGTTAATGAAAGTCATGTTGTTGTTTGCCTGACTTCCTAAGAACTCCTCCTCTTTTAGGAAAGATGTGAGTCCAAAACTTGCTCTAGAAGCAGAGGCATCTCCATTATTTTGCTGGTTAGGAAGTGAAAAAGTACTACATTGTCTGGGTAATGATGCCAGTGCCTTCATAGTTCTGGGTGCTATCTGGGCACATGAAGTTGTATTAGAGGTATCCAATGCGCTGTTATTGTATAGCAAGTTCCCGGAAAGGAAGAACCCGTCATTAAACAGCTCCTCGTTGTTTATGATGCTAGTTATGCTCAAGATTCTATTGTTATCCATATCGCTTGTCACAGGTGGCGGGGGTGGAGGTAATGAAAGCACATTTCTTTCATCATTAAGTATACTATTGTTTTGGTTATTCCAAGTCTTCAAACTGGGTTGGGGAACCACTGTATTGCTGCAAGCTGAGTTATTTCCGATGTCATATTTGTTATAATATATTCGGGAAGAATCTTGAATCCCGTTAACGGCCGTCATGGTGCTTCCAAATTTGACCCTAATAAGCGTAAATAGTAGTTTGACCAAATGGAAGCAGTGCCTACACACTGATGTTTTTGGATCGAGTTTCAACTCGACCAAAGGGATGGCTTTGGATAGTAAAACATAGCGTAAATCAGTTTGCAAAATGAAAATCTTGTCCATTTGTTGGACCCTATTCAAATCTAAAGCCAAAGTTTTGAGGGCAAAAGTAATGGCATTTATAGGCATGTTGCCGATCATAAGCTCCCAATTATAGCAAGAGTAAGTATCATCTGAGTGATATTTCAAAAATTCGTCGAGATAGTGCAGAGAAGCAGGAATCAAGTTATTTGTTAAATCCTCGTAGTTGTAGATTAAACCATTAGAGTTGTTTATAACATCATCACTACCAGCGGTTTGGTCCAAGGTCAGATTCCCACTGTCATTTAAAATTGTTTGGATCATTAAAAAATTCCTACCGTAACCACTGTTTATAATAGGGTCTAAGGGTTCCATCCCTCTTGAAGAGGATTCCTGTTGCCATAGCCTGTGACGTCTCATAAGGATAGGCATTGAAGTCTTAATAATGTTCAAATGTAGCAACAAACAGGCTCTATCGGCAAACGTATTCAGCATGTAAACTGCCCATTCGATAAATTTTGCTTCGTATGATGTAAGAGCATTGGCTTCTTTCTGCTGTTGGCTGTAACTGTTTAAGCTCAAGGCACTTCCTGTACAACAAGCATGCAAGTCGACAATTCTTTCCTTCAAGCCTTGAAATGTACCCTTCTTGCTCTGAGAACAAAGCTCGTTCAACAATAGTACAAACCGATATTTTGCATTAAGAAAGCAGAGGCTTGGATTTAACTGGCCTTGAACTACCTCAACAGGTAACGCGGTATCAAACTCATCTAACTTAATTAGGGGTGGTAGGTTATTGTGTAAAGAAGTCAAAGTATCCAGCTGAAAGATTTGCCAAAAAAGAATGCGGCGGCTCTGCACTAAAGTTGGATCCGTGATACCATGGTAAGAGGTAGGATCCCTTGTTAACATTACTCTTTGAGCTAACCTTGGTAGTTGAGCAATTGTAGTAATATTAGGATTTTCTATGATAGAGTTTATTAACACAAATCCCGTTAACATCTTTAGAGAGTATCTATTAGGAAAGTTGTAGAGTGTATAAAGGAGATCGGTTGCCTCATGATAGGCACACATTTCCTGAAACAAATCGTCGCTATTCAACTGATGAAACTGGGATCTTGCGGAAGCATATAACATGGGGAAAAGTAGCAATAGAAAATCAGTTGAAGGGCTTGTGCTACTTTCAAGGCTAGTCCAAAATTGGTCATGATCTATTGCATATTGCCTGATGTCGATCAAGGGCAAAATTGGATGTACGGTATTCTGGTAGTGCTCTAGGAGCAGGTACGATCTCTGCTTGGAAGGCAAGTACTTAAAAATGTCGGTCACTTTGTTTGTAGTATTAAAATTGTTGCTGCCGTCAGCGTATTTTCTTCTGTCATGGTTGATGCTGTTATTGTTTACTGCCAGATCAGTAGGCGTAGAAGTATTTGTAGCCGGAGTTGGCAATAACGCTGGCAATGGGAGGCTGGTATTACTGTTTGAAACCAGAAGGCCGGCGCTAGTGGACGAGGTTGGAAGGGACAACTCATTTACAGTTAGCTCCTCTGATGTGAGTGATGAAGAAGCCGAAGATATGCTGTTCGTGGTGCTCTCGTTGATTTCATCTTGTTGTGGGCTTGCTGTAGTGTTCTTCCTCCTGACGTATTTCCTTTTTTGCCTTTTATTCAGAGCTACGAGATTCTTTTCGTCAGTCAACAGCTCTTTAGCCTGCTCAATAGCTCTTAATAATTCTTGCTTCTTTACTTGAGAGTTTGCGCATGGAACCTCAAAGGGTCGGTCTGTTTTTATTTGTGCGTCAGTGTCCGTATGGGTATCACCGGCATCATCGGTAGGTGGCACAATAGTTGAAGCTATTGGTGTGCCTCTCCCCTTGGATATTCTATCGTTTAAAAAGTAGACACAATCCCAGTTATTCTTCAGGCAGTTCGAACAGGCTGGCTGGTCTCTGGAGCATTTAATTTTTCTTTGGTGGCAGGGGACACAACTTAGGATTTTGCGCTGTCTTTTATGTTGAATTTTATAAATTTTGCCATCCTCGAGTACTAGCGCAGCCTGATCCTTCATAGGTATGAGTTTTGACGACATGATGGCTAGCGACTATTGTAGAATTAGATATAGCTTACTTCGTCGTACAGAAGATGCTTTTAGGTTGGTCCGCGCTCCGATTGTAATCTTTTTCATTTTTTCTATAGAATATTACCCGGAATTTCTAGTCTGCTGAAAACACCATCAGGTGATGTTTTCAGCAAACTGTTTGACACCCTGGGTTTTCCCCCTAATAATCTCATTTGATTGATGGGGGCTGGATATTTGATCTGTTAGCTGGTATTCAATTGCTTGCTAAGATTGATCTCGGTTATTTTCTTTTCCTTTTTTTTTTCGTTTAATATTTTTCTTAAGTTTCACGATATATAAGTCTAGATGGCAAATCTCGTCTTTTTGAGATAAAAAAACAAACATAATCCAACATATCATTTATTTTACTGCATAATATAATCTAACCTCTAAAAATATCGTATGAACATCATTTGTGATATTCACTTCAAAACCCTCGATTATTTCCCCTCTCGCCTGAATAATCTCGTGCATTTATTGTTTACTTAAACCTTGTTTACATCATCTGCAGGTATCCAGAGGTTACAAAATAGAAAGCGATCGTAATAAATAATGTAGCATGTGTATCCACTTGGTTTTAATGACTAAAATTCTTCAACACCTTGTGATATTGGTGGCTTCTCTATTCGCACTTTGTAATTCCATGCCAAACGATCAGGTAACCAAAATGTTCGGTTACCCCAAGTAAATAAAGTATTTTTCTTGGAAATCGACACAACCACGGTGACAAATATAAACACTATGTTTCTAACGCTGCATGAAACCAAATATACATGTACAGACACTTTTACCGATGTTCGAACTTAAGCATCAGTGGAAGATCATTTTTTCAAACCCTTCAGTCTGTTCAGGTTCACTTTTGCAGAGGCTGGCGTGCTTAGTTCGGGTATAGGCTCAGTTATTACACTAATATAAGATTAAGGCCATCAGTTCATTTTTTGAGCCGTGAGGTTTACAAAGTCACTTACCTATTCTCTTGGTTAGCTTGATGGTCCAATCTTAAGCTAGATAAAGAATCAGAAATCTCAGATAGTTTCTCTGCATGAAAGGCACGTACGCACCGAAGTAGGTACCGGCCAGTTATACGAACAAGAAAGAAGGAACATCATTAAAAGATCGAGAAAGAAGCAAGTAGATATAAAAAAAAGTATTAGAGAAATCTATGCTCAATCGACTGCAAATTAAAAACAGTAGTGTCAGCCACCGGTCAGGAAGTTTAATATCCAACTGCGGTGGTTGAGCTTCTTTTGGTCGTGGTGTATGCGGTATTTCGGCATGCGTGGTAACGGGAAAGCTCAGAAAAAGAACATGTTTCCGATAGTAGGTTCAACACCGACACTTATACTATTAGTTCCCAGAGAAGGCCAGCAGTCCGCTCAAAAATGAACAGTGCTTTTTATAACGAACTTACGGCTTTCCATTTCACTCCGACAGACTTCTACCGTTACACGCAAACAGTATATAGACGCATGGCTCTTATTTCGTAACTCTGAAAGTTCACTATCACCAAAAAACTGATTAGAAAGCTACCGGGCCTCAGCGAACTCACAGTAAATGTATTCATGTTCACGTTGTGTTTAAAATATATACATCAGACAAGTAATCCCTTATAGGTTTCCGGAAGAGGAAAAAAAAAATACCGCTTCTTAACGCCTCCCCTTGGCTATAAGCAAATAATCGAAAGAGAGAGCTCAAGGAAAGCTCAGCAAAAATAGTCAGTTTAGCGTTGTGTCTTGAAAGGTGATTATATCACCACATTGGTACCAGTGTGAATACATAAACACACGCGGCGAGAGAGCTATTGTAGTGGTAAGCAAAGCAAGAGTGTACAAACCCTGGTTCCTAAGTCTTGCAACAAACGGCAAAGTATACTAAACCGACCACCGTCGGCAGTGTGGCTTTGGCGACTGTTCTCTTCACTTCAGGTGTTCATAATTGCCTCTATATAATTATACGTTCGAGCCCCAGATAGCAGCTACAAGGTATACTCACGTGATATGTAATATAAAACGCCACAGTAAATGCCACAGATGCTAATATTCGAAAGACCGCCCCGTTACTGATAAGATATTTTTATAGCACCGAGCACTGCCGTAAGAAAACACCGATCATAACCACAGTCATCGCTCCAATGGTATGGGAAAGAGGGTATATAAGAGGGAATTTCCCGATTACAACGAAACTTCGAACATAGGATAGTGTACCAAACTGCCTCAAAAATAATGCCAGACCATTCACTTCATACTAAACTAGTCTCTGTTACTCATCATAAGGACCAACACGGTTCCAGCGTTCCTCCCTTATACCAGTCTACAACATTCAAGCAGTCTTCTCTAGAAGACGATGCGGATCAGGAGTATGATTACACTAGATCTGGCAACCCTACCCGTAGTGTGCTTCAAGAACAAATCGCAAAACTTTACAACGTTCCGGGATTCCAGGTATTTGCCGTCAGTAGCGGTATGACGTGTTTGGATGTTATATTGCGCGCTTTGGTGTTGGGAAACTCAAACCATACGCCTACAATAATCGCAGGTGATGATTTATATGGCGGTACTCAGCGTTTGTTAACGTTTTTGGAGAGGAAAAACCATGCCCGGGTCATTCATGTTGATACAACCGATTTCGATAAATTCGTCTCCGCATTTAACGGTTGTGGATTTGTTGACTGTGTCGTTTTGGAGTCTCCAACAAATCCGCTGTGCAAAGTGGCAGATTTGCCTGGCTTAACTAAATTCATCAAGCAGGCGAATCCTAAGTGTCACGTTGTTGTTGACAATACCATGGTAAGTGGCCTAAACTGTAATCCGCTGGAATTCCAATGTGATGTGGTTTACGAATCAGGTACCAAGTACTTGAATGGACATCATGACATTATGGCTGGTGTAATCATAGGGAGGAGTAAGGAAATTGCTCAAGAGTTATATTTTGTCATCAACTCTACCGGCTGTGGACTCTCCCCAATGGATTGCTGGCTATTGATCCGTGGGTTGAAGACCTTGAGCATAAGGTTATACCAGCAGCAGCACAACGCAATGATTCTGGCCAGATGGCTATACTCGTCTTGTGGGTTCAGGCCAAATAGTGAAAATAAGTTGTTACGTACCCGCTACGTTGGCTTGAAGTCTCACCCTCAATTCGAATTGCACAGGTCCTTTAACAAAGGTCCCGGTGCGGTGCTATCATTCGATACCGGGTCCTTCGAACATTCCAAACGTTTGGTCTCATCAAAAAAACTGAAAATCTGGGCCGTTACCGTTTCCTTCGGCTGTGTCAATTCTTTGATTTCAATGCCATGTAAGATGTCTCACGCTTCAATCGATCCTGAGTTGCGTAAGGAACGTGATTTCCCCGAAGACTTGGTTAGACTGTGTTGTGGCATTGAAGACGTTAAAGATTTACAGAAAGATTTACTGGCTGCAATGGTCGATGCCGATATCGTGGAAATAAGGGACAACGGTAAGACTATTTACAACAAACTAAATGGGCACCTTGGTAAGAACACTATTCGCGAAGGCCCCGTACCAAGTATTTATGAAGAATTTTTTGGTGAAGAACTGGCAAAACAGGAATGGGCTTTAGAGAAGAGGGCCAAACTTTAGAACAACCATCACTTGTCCACATCTACACTACCGGGCTTTTTGACGCCCTCCTAAACAATAAATCAATAGGACAATACAGAAAGAAATTTCAACAATCGCTTTCTGATTCTTGTACCATTTAGTCTTTTGCATATAATGACAATAGCATTCTGTTCTTTTTTTTTTTTTTTTTTTTCAAATCTAGAGAATATATAAACGTTTATGTGTTTGATGTTATCTTGACTTGGCGTATTTTTCATAACCAAGGTGCTGGCTAGCAGATTTATTGAATGAATCGAAATGATCAGGAGAGAGCCTGCGATGGAACACTCATGAGCGTCATGAACTGGGAATTAGGAGTGTGACTTCAAGGTTGAATGATAGAGGTTTTCGAGTGTAACATACTTCTAGAAGCCAGTAATGAAGAACCTCATACTGTGAATTGAATAAGCGACAACCACATTTGATTGAGCTTTTAATTTCTTTCATTAGCACGAGCTACAACGATTTAACAATATATCGGCTACAGAAGTGGAATCGCACAAAAAATGCTGAATATCTCCTTTCCTCCCTATCTGAATCAGTTCATACTCAGATTTCGGATACCTAGTCGAGTCTGTTGCTAATGGCAAATGGATCTTTTGGATATTTTTTCCAACAAGGTAACCGATTAATAGAGATCACGTATTTAATAGCCAGACCACGTATAAAAGTAACTACAAGGGGCCTATAACAAGCCACATCTGTAGATCAGAATAAGAATACCGGTAGTTTCAGATGACTCTGATGTTCAAAAGACATTTCCGATTCTAGCTAGATACGCCGTTCGCTTTCGGGCAAAAATCTGCAAGATAGTTTGCAACACTCTCCTTTAAAACTGCAGCCGTTTTTTTTTTTCTTCTTCAAGTTTTATTGTGGGAAAAGGTGAGAATCAAGCACGAACATAACAATGAAACCAGCTGTCTTATTCATATCTACTCCTGATCAGAATTCAGCAACACTCAGGTCTACAATTGAAGAGAATTTTGAAGTATTTCACTATATCTTCGAGCAACATGACAAAGCAGCATTTTTGCAATACTTAAATGATACTTTTGGTAAGACCGGCACCAAGCTATGCGCAATTTATGGTGGCTATCCATCATTTGCTCCAATCGGGGGCCTAACCAGAGATCTGATTGAGCATGAGTGGTTCCCAAAAACGTTACAATGTATTGCATTGTGTTCAAGGGGTATTAACGGAATTGATTTAGAGGCCTTGAAAGACCACAAAATTCAGTTATACAACTACAACGACGAACTAGACGGCATATCAGTTGAAAAACCCGGTCTAGTGGGCAACGACGTTGCAGATTGCGTTTTATGGCACGTCTTGGAAGGATTCAGGAAATTTTCTTTACAGCAGCAGGCACTACGTCAACATGGTGATACATTTCAAGCAAGATTTTGTGTTACTGAACAAGAGTCGCCGTGCGAGTACGAATTCGGCCATGATTTGGGACCCAAAGCCTGCTTCGCAGAATCACCTCGCGGTGAAAAGTGTCTAATATTGGGGCTGGGCAGTGTCGGCAAACAAGTTGGTTACAAATTGCAGCACGGGTTGGGCATGGAGATCCATTACTCTAAAAGAACCAAAGATGACAAGGTTGACTGGCAATTCCACCCATTCGACGAGACCCTAGACGATACTCTGAAACAGTTTAGCACAGTTGTCATTGCTTTACCTGGAACGCCACAGACCGAACATTTGATCGATTCCAAATTCTTATCCCACTGCTCTCCAGGACTCGTTTTGGTAAATATAGGGCGCGGGTCTATCCTAGACCAAGACGTGGTGAATGCTGCGCTCGAAAGAGGTCACCTGAGGCACCTAGGAATCGATGTATTCTACCAAGAGCCCAGCGTGGAACAATCACTTCTCAACAACGTCACAAATGTGACCATCACACCGCATATCGCAAGCAGCACAAAAAGCGTGTTCATACAGAGTTGTGAGTATGCTTTACAAAACATTATACGTGTGGTCTTGTATGGTAAAGAAGGCTCTTCCCGAGTCGTTTGAGTCAGGGCTTGTGCACATCGGCTAGATCTTTGATGGATGCAATGCGTATCTTAGTTTCCTTTTAGTCTAGCTTAGGTAATCACACCTTTTCTGCACATGCTCTAAAACTGTTACCCTGACCTATGCCCCGGAATACTAGCCCGGACGTTTTCTGCCGCCGACCCTTGGCGGAGTTTGAAAAAAATCGGAGTTTCCGACACGACTGAACATCAACCATGAAGCCCGGAGCTGCTTATGTATGAATTTGGAATCGTGATCGGCGAAAACGGCTCCATGATTGGCTGCTGAGCCATCGCCGTGAGAAAGTTACCGGAAAGCGTGCTGGTTGGTTTAAGGAAAAAAGTAATCTATACAAAGGATTGGAAAGTCTGCTACTCGGGAGGTCTTAACCTTTGCTATATCTCCGGAATTTTAAATTATATAAATAGAGACTAGTATTCCAGTCGATATCTTCCTATTCCACGCTTCTTTCTTTCTTTCGCAATCTGTATCAATCCTAATTCTCAAAGGAATAGAAATCAATTACAAAAAGAAGAAGAAGAAGGAAAAAAAAGTGTCTCCTGATAAAATAGCTCTCTAACAATAAAGAAACATGACTACCGACAATCAAGTAAACATTGGCATCAACGGTTTTGGCCGTATCGGCAGACTAGTTTTGCGTGCAGCTTTATCGCATTCAGATGTGAATGTCAAACTGATCAACAACCCATCAACAACTCCCGAATACGCTGCGTATTTGTTCAAGTACGATTCTACTCATGGCAGATACGCAGGTGCTGTTGAGTACGATGACACATCGCTTATCATCGAACATGGTAGCATCTCTTCTAATATTCCACTTTCTCACTGCAGGGAGCCGGAGAAAATCCCATGGAGCTCTCATGGAGTCGATTATGTCATCGACTCCACCGGTGTTTTCAAAGAATTGGACACCGCCTGCAGACACAAGGATATCAAAAAGGTTGTCATCACTGCGCCTTCGAAAACAGCACCAATGTACGTCTACGGTGTAAATGAAAACAATTACGATCCTTCTAGGGATAAAATCGTCTCCAACGCCTCCTGCACTACAAATTGTCTCGGTCCGTTGGTAAAATGCTTAAACGATGAATTTGGGATCGAGGAAGCTTTGATGACCACTGTCCATGCCACGACCGCATCGCAAAAGACTGTGGATGGTACCAGCTCCGGTGGTAAAGATTGGAGAGGTGGCAGAAGTTGCCAAGGTAACATCATTCCATCCTCCACCGGAGCTGCCAAAGCTGTTGCCAAAATTTTACCAGAGCTGAATGGCAAAATTACCGGTATGTCGATCCGTGTGCCAACAATTAACATCTCTCTCGTGGATTTGACCTTTCGTACCGCTAAAGAGACCTCCTATATGGAAATAATTAGCACTCTCGAAAAACGTAGCAAAACCGATCTAAAGGGTGTCTTGGGGGTTACCCGAGACCCGGTGGTGTCCTCTGATTTTACTTCCGATTCCAGAAGCTCCATAGTTGATGCGGGTGCTGGTATAGAGTTAAACAACAGGTTTTTCAAAATATGCAGCTGGTACGACAATGAATACGGTTACTCAAGCAGAGTGATTGATTTGGTTAGGCATATGGCAAAGAAAGATCGGGAATACGAGCACAGTTTGTAATAATAAAGGAACGAAAAAGCCCAAAAAAGAAAAAAAAAGGAAGACTTGGAGTCGAAAGAAAACCCGGTGCGTATCTTATTTATGTGTTGATTATTTAGGAATAAATAATATGTCAATATTCCCTCAAGAACTGGCGCTAACAGTTTCCTTTGCTTTCGTAGTACGTGAGCTGGCGCGATATTAAAAAAAAATTTTCCGCATGGATTTGATCACCGGCCAATATGGCTGTGATGAGAGGCTGCAACCATTTGGCCTTATCCGCGTACAGCTATTTTATAATCACAAACAACCTTTGACTTCTAAAAGAGAGGTCGTTCACTAAAGACAAAAGAAAAAACAGTAAAAAACGACTTATGGGTATCGAAAAAGTTGAATCTGTTTCTATCTCTCAATCTGAGAGACAAACCACTGGCACAATGGGGACAGATTCCATTGTTTCATGGGTTAAGTCCAAGACTGCCCAAATGTCCAGAAAGCTGGATTCGATGGGTGTCGAAACTCGTGGTATTCAACGTATACCTCCTTATGAGAGAGGGACGTCGAGACAGTTCTTGAGCGTAGCCGGGCTATGGTTAAGTGCTGCTGGAGGTCTTTCCTCAATGTCTTCCTTTTTTTTGGGCCCCCTTTTGTTTGAACTCACCTTCAAACAATCACTAGTGTCCGGGTTGATATCCATGGCTATTGGTTGTGGGATTGCTGCGTATTGTTCTACCATGGGTCCACAGTCGGGATGTAGACAAATGGTCACCGCCAGATACTTGTTTGGTTGGTGGTTTGTTAAGTTTGTTGCCCTAGTTTCTATTATCGGTGTCATGGGTTGGAGTATTGTGAACTGTGTCGTGGGTGGTGAAATGCTAGCTTCTATCTCTAATGGTAAGATTCCTTTATGGGTTGGTATCATTATCGTGACAGCGGTATCTTTCCTGGTTGCAATTTTTGGTATTAAACAAGTGTTGAAGGTCGAAACTTACATTTCTTTCCCCGTATTGACATGTTTCCTCTTGCTTTACATTGCTGCCAGTGATAAATTCAATTTGGTAAACAAATTTGACAACAAGGATGTCGATCCTTTAACAATTAAGGGTAACTGGCTAAGTTTCTTTTCCCTGTGCTACAGTATAACTTCCACCTGGGGTTCTATTACTGCAGACTACTACATCTTATTCCCTGAAGATACACCACATTATCACGTCTTTTTCCTAACCTTTTTTGGAACCCTCGTTCCTACAACATTTGTCGGTGTCTTGGGTACTACCTTGGCTGCATGTTCCATGTCATATCAACCATGGGAAAAGGCATACGAAGAATACGGCATGGGTGGTTTACTACATGCTGGATTTTCCCGTTGGGGTGGGTTTGGTAAGTTCTGTGTCGTTGTTTTGATTTTAAGTTTGGTCTCAAACAACATCATCAATACTTACTCTGCCGCTTTCTCCATTCAACTGTCCAGTATTCGTTTGGCTCGCATTCCCCGTTGGATTTGGGCGATTGCATGCACTATCTTCTATTTGGTCTGTGCCTTAGTCGGCAGAAACCACTTTAGCACTATTTTAGGTAACTTCTTGCCAATGGTCGGTTACTGGATTAGTATCTACTTCATTATTTTGTTGGAGGAAAATGTTATATTCAGAAGATGCTTTTTACACATGTTTACCAAAGAATTTCCACCTCAAGACAAGGAGGAAGTGGAGGTTGGAAATTCTGTAAGACAAACTATCGCCGAACTAAAGTACCAGAAGAAAGGGCATCAAGGTAAACACCGGTACAACTGGGAAATGTGGGATAACTATGACGTCTTAACCCATGGTTACGCCGCAACTCTTTCTTTCTTGGTAGGTGTAGCTGGTGTTGTCTTAGGTATGGCTCAAGCTTATTGGATCGGCCCATTAGCACGTAACTTTGGTGAATTTGGTGGTGACCTTGCCATGTGGTTAAGCATGGGATTTGCCGGTGTTGTTTACCCACCTTTGAGATTTTGGGAGTTGCGTAGATATGGCCGCTAGATACAGATATGCCAATCTTTTCGTCAATTAATAAATAGACAAATTCGAAATACATAATTCTAGCAAGCGTTCAATATATTATGGTGACAATTCCATGATCTACTATCAGCACGTGACCAGGAGCCAACCAGGTTTGAGCTTTTTTTCCCTGTTTAAACATTACACTGACATCGTGCAGAATCACCCGAGAAAAGAAAAAATTTTACCACAGGCGAAAAGGGAAAGAAGATGTTCGGGCCTGTCATAGTTCCATGCTTAGCACCAGCGCAACAAGTGTCAAGGTCCATAATTAGTATGTGATAGCCAAAATCAAAGCTTTGCTTCCTGAGTTTGTGAGGATGATGTGTGATAATTATTTGGGTTTTTTTAGTCTGGTCACCTTTTTCTATTTGATGGAATAAAAACGTTATCTCCAGTCCAAAGATTTAGACGTGGTGTTTGAACCATCGCCAAATCGGTTTAGCGTACGATGGAAAACTGCTCGACAGTACGGTACCCAATACACTCAGCTTTCAAATAAAAGTTATACTGAGATGAATTTACTCCAGATTTTTGCGGAGGAACGCCATGGAGATATCGGCGATCTTTACAGAGTAAAGACAGAGAACAAATAACGGATCAATGTCTCACCCTTCCAATAACTCTATTCTGTTAAGCTACATATTATACTAACATCCTCTTTTCAGATAATGTTATCTCTACGTCAAACCTTTAGATTTGCTGTTCCAGCAACCAGAGCATTTTCCACCTCCAGAATCGCTTTCCAAAAGTCTGTCACCAAGACTGCCGCAAATTTGACCGAAGTTGACGGTCCAGAAACTTTGATTGGTCCAGGTGCTAAAGAAGGCACCGTTCCTACCGAAGTCGAACAAGCTACCGGTTTAGCCAGATTGGAATTGTTGGGTAAGATGGAAGGTATCGATGTTTTCGACACTAAACCATTGGAATCTTCCAGAATTGGTACCATGGAAAATCCAATCATTGTTGAAACCTATGATGACTACCGTTACGTCGGTTGCACTGGTTCTCCTGCTGGCTCTCACACTATCATGTGGTTGAAGCCATCTGTCGGTAAGGTTGCCAGATGCTGGGAATGTGGTTCCGTTTACAAGGTGAACGCAGTTGGTGTGCCAACAGATGATCACCACCACTAAACTTCATTAAAAGAATCATCAAATTTACCCTTTCGCATGAATATTCATAAATTTATCCATTCGAACAAAGAAAACATTCTAGAAAATTATATTTAAGAAAAGAAAAAGCGTTATATTTTAAAGACAATACACAAGATTTTGGAAGGATTGCGTGTATTTGTTCAATACCGAGTACAATTCTGGGTAACTAGCCCATAAATAGTTTATAGTCGATTATTTTTGCAAGTGTTTATGGCGCATAAATAAACATTCTATGATTAAGAGGAAAGAAGTTGTCTGTTAGACTAGGAATAAAGCAACAAGTAAAGGTTTACACGAACCTTTGAGAATCTACAATTTCATTATGCGATATCAAAGACAGGAGTAGTTATAAGATAGAGTATTATCCCCGATTGTGAAACATTCACTTTAAAAGTCCCTGCGGAGGCCTTTCGGCTCGGGTCGGAGTTCCATTTTACGGCACGTGACACTTAAATCTCGGAAGCCTCCCCTCTCCCCTCCCCTCGTATCATCACGTAAAGCCGGTAATAGACTATCGCATGACTGTTTTAAACCCATACACGTACAATTTTTGTTTTACGTTTGACACCCATACTTTTATTTTTACGAGGGCTGGAATCACGTGAACGAAACGAGCTGATCGCTTGCGAAATGTCACCTCTTTTCATAGTATCCAACCTATCGTATTCTCCTTTCGTACGGAATCGCGTCTCTCGCAGCGATCTCTGTGTGTGCTTTCCACCAGCCTCTCGGTACACACCACCCCAGTTCAGCTGGTGCGGTCTGTCTAGTGCCTAGCCCCACCACCTACGGGGGCTCTCACCTCCGCCTGGGCCTGTTTGTCGTGGCCCGGTCGCACACCGGCGACTCCCTGCTGGCACCTTGTGCCCGCACCAGCTCGCTTCCCTGCAAGCACTGCCATCGTCCTCTTGCTCTCAATGTACTTTTCATCAAAACTTTTTCAAGGTTTAAGTGTGTTCACAACTTGTTATTATAGATAGTCCTAGCTTTAAAAACCACAAGACTAGTAATTCAAGTATGTCTGATAATGAATAAAGAGGTGGGGGAAGACAGGAAATAAGAAAACCAAAGATAATGGGAGCGGATGTCACTCAGACCTATCACCTTGTGCAAATGAGTGAGAGGCTTCCAATGGCAAATAGTCTAAACCATTTCGATTCCGCAAGAACTAACGATGTGCACTACACATGAAGCACACAACCCTTAGAAATTGGTATACATGTATTAGATACTCACAGCACTGCCGAGAAGGGAGAGGTTCCGTGTTTTTTTCTAGGTTTACTTTCATAAGTTTTTGCTTATCTTCCACCACAGCTCCTTAGAAAAATGTGTTTACTAACAGTTCTGTTTTAGCATGCCAAAGAAGAGAGCTTCCAACGGTAGAAACAAGAAGGGTAGAGGTCACGTTAAGCCAGTTAGATGTGTCAACTGTTCCAAGTCTGTTCCAAAGGACAAGGCTATTAAGAGAATGGCTATCAGAAACATTGTCGAAGCTGCTGCTGTTAGAGATTTGTCTGAAGCCTCTGTTTACGCTGAATACGCCTTGCCAAAGACCTACAACAAGTTGCACTACTGTGTCTCTTGCGCTATTCACGCTAGAATTGTCAGAGTCAGATCTAGAGAAGACAGAAGAATCAGAGCTCCTCCTCAAAGACCAAGATTCAACAGAGAAAACAGAGTTTCTCCAGCTGATGCTGCCAAGAAAGCTTTGTAAAGTGGGAGTTTATTGATTTTTTAATGATCTCTTTTAAATAATATCTACAAAACTCTGTATTTTTACATAGCACGTTAACAACAACCACTACTACTATTAATTGTGTTTTGATTCTTTCTGATCCACCAGTCATGTGACAACGGTGACGGTTGAACAATAAATAATGATCGTCATATACGAAGAGCTGTCCAAGCACACGAACGAAAATTTTTGCCACTTTGAAACCCCTTAATTCGATCCTTTCTTTCGCTCCAACCAAAGGGACCCTAGGCAGAAAAGGAGAAATCTCGCTAAACTACTTTGTTTTATTCTGTCCTATTCAATTTCTGATTTGTTTTATTGCAATTGCATGGTCATAGAAAACAACGCTTGGCGATTTTTCTGAAAGTTTTATATTCAATTCAATTAACAACAGATTGGTTTTTCTTAAAACACAAACAAAGAAAAAAGAAGATAAAAACGATAATACTGTAAACGTAAGAATAAAGAATTAACTCTAACCGAATGCCACAAGATAACTTTGATTTCAAGTTCAGCCAATGCTTTGGTGATAAGGCTGATATTGTGGTCACCGAGGCAGACATCATAACCGCAGTTGAGTTTGATCACTCCGGTGATTATTTGGCTACTGGTGATCGAGGAGGTCGTGTTGTTCTTTTTGAAAGAAATAATTCAAAACATTGTGAATATAAGTTTTTGACAGAGTTTCAGAGCCATGATGCAGAATTTGACTATTTGAAATCGTTGGAAATCGAGGAAAAAATCAATCAGATCAAATGGTGCCGACCTACAAATCAATCGCACTTTCTATTGAGCACTAACGACAAGACTATCAAACTTTGGAAAGTCTATGAAAAGAACATCAAGCTAGTAAGTGAGAATAATTTAACTGAAGGTGCTTATTCGAGGAGTAATGGTTCCGCGAAGGCAGTACTATCTTTACAAACCTTAAAATTGCCAAAATTGTCACAGCATGACAAGATAATCGCTGCTGCTCCTAAAAAGATTTACAGCAATGCTCATACCTACCATATCAATTCCATATCCATAAATTCGGATCAGGAAACTTTTATAAGTGCAGACGATTTAAGAATCAATTTGTGGAATTTGGGCATTCCAGATCAAAGCTTTAACATTGTAGACATAAAACCAGCAAACATGGAGGAGTTGACCGAAGTGATTACAAGTGCGGCATTCCACCCACACCATTGCAACTTGTTCATGTATTCGTCATCCAAAGGTACCATTAAGCTATCCGACATGAGACAAAACGCACTTTGTGATTTCAGAGCTAAAACTTTTGAGGAATACCTAGATCCAATAAACCACAATTTTTTCACTGAAATTACTTCCTCCATATCCGATGTTAAATTCAGTCCGGATGGCCGCTACATTGCCTCGCGTGACTATCTAACCGTAAAGATCTGGGACGTTAATATGGACAACAAGCCTGTCAAAACCATTAACATCCATGATCAACTGAAAGAGAGATTAAGTGACACATATGAGAATGATGCTATTTTTGATAAATTCGAGGTTTCGTTCAGTGGCGATAGTTCAAGCGTTATGACGGGCTCCTACAACAACAATTTCATGATATATCCAAATGTAGTAAAGACTGGGGAAGCATCAGTAGGAAACAACACAATGGATGAAATTGTACTGCAAGCAGACAAAACAGCCTTCAAGAGTAAGCGATTAGGAACTCTACAGCAGCAAAGTGCAAGGAATAAAGAATGGGGTGATGGCATTGACTTTAAGAAGAGCATCCTTCATTTCTCGTGGCACCCGCGCGAGAACAGCGTTGCGATAGCAGCTACAAACAATTTATTCATCTTTTCTGCATTGTGAAAGAGGAAGGGGATAATGGATCCGTTCTAATTTATCTCATTTTCATTCATATTTTGTTGTTGTTCCCTTCCGGCCTTTCTGTTTTATTGTATTATCCCTCCATCCTGTCTGTAGTTAAGATACTTCCTCTGTCACTCCCTTTCTCTATTATATCGATAATTTTAATTTCATGCTACGCTTCAAGAGACTTCAAGACAACAATTTACTTAAGATAGAGGTACGTATTCTTGTCGTTCCTTTAAGATACACGTATAAATATGACTAACTTACTCCTGAGTAATCATTAAATAAAGAATTCTTAAATGTATTTTTTTCTCTCTTGCAATGTAGTTTGAATATTGTAGATAAAGCGTTATGTTTAGTTGTTATGTTCGATTGATATGCTTATTCATCGTGACTAACGTTTCTGTTAACGACCGGGTTCCAGAACATGGTCTTATCACCATCACCCCAGAAAAATGGCTTAGTTCTGATGTTTTGGAATTCGTAGTCCTTTGGCCAGTCAGAGTCTGGAACATGCTTTAGGTGCTCACGGTGTCTAGCGTGTTCAGCTTCAACAAAGTAGGTGTTGACAGCAGCCAAAGCAATAGCTGGAATAGCAACAAAGACGGTGATTTTCTTCCACAACCCAGTAGTCTCCTTAGCATGGTGTTGGGTGGCTTCCAAGGATTGTTTGAAGGTTCTGGCAGCTTCCTTGTCGCCTGCGCCAAAAGCTGGTTTTAAAGCATGTGGTGGCAAACTAGAGGCTCTTCTAATAGCTTGACGGGTAAATCTTGGTAACATTTTGAGATATGTTCTTATGGTATATTTGTTACAATAATTGTGATAGAATAAGCGTTTCTTCTCAAACGAAGAAAATGGTCTTACAAATTTTTCCAGAGACCGAAAGGACCGGTGCGTGAAAACAAATTGAACTTTTTTAAGCTTTTTGATTGGCTGTAGGGCCAAAATTCAAATCACGTGACTTTATATATATATAGATGTCCAAAAATTTAAATGAGAAAAAGAATGCGCAAGCCCGGAATCGAACCGGGGGCCCAACGATGGCAACGTTGGATTTTACCACTAAACCACTTGCGCTTAGTTAATTGTTATCTTGTGATGTAAAATTTATTATTATGACACGGTTAACAGCTCATGCCTTTGATCAAGATTACCAAACTTCTATTACTACTATTATAGTTTTATTTTTATACCTGTAACTGAGATCCTTTTGAGAAATAGGTGAATATTGGGGCAATTGTTGAGATTCCATTTTTGATTAAGGCTATGATAATTTGGTATATGGTTATACTAGAAGTTCTCCTCGTCTCTCTAGGAATCCAGAAAAGAGAGTCGGTAATTCTATATGCAATTATTCATATATTCTCTTTCCTTTTATATTTTATTGTTCATTATCCTATTACATTATCAATCCTTGCGTTTCAGCTTCCACTAACTTAGATGACTGTTTCCCATTCCTTGTGTTATCTTCTAACACCGTGTACGATAATATACTAGTAACACGAATACTAGTCGATGGTCGATAGTTGTATTTCGTTCCAACAGAAACATCATTCACCTGTCTAACCAGACCAAAATCTGATAAAGATAATGAATATAACATGGCTTAATTTGAAACGACGATGAATTAAATTTACAGATCTATCAGAATGACATTTCAAACACAAGTGGGAACAGGTTTTTAAGTTTTTGTTGTTCTAAATAATCGAGTATAAAGAAATGGTCTACTACCTATATATTATCCAAGGCATTTAAAAAACATAATTTTCAAGTATGGATGCAATCTTCTCATGTAACAAGCGCGCAACCAATCCCTGGCATCATGCTAACTGGTTAATAACATTGCGTCAGGCAAAGTTAAAAGGACTTTCCACAAGGGATGGATAAAAAATAACTTATTGTAAACCGTTTAAAACCTCTTTGACGTCTAAATAAGCGATCGTTATGTAATCTAACACATAATGAGCAAAAGTGTGCGCATGGCCTTTTGATGCAATTTTCTACATGGTGAGGCGGACACTAGGAAAATAAAATCGGAAGAAAAAGCAAATTATGGAAAGGAATAACTTTTCAGTAAAAAAAAAACTCCGCTTTTCATTTTTTTTTTTGAAAAGCTAATTAACATAAACTTTCATCAAAGACTACAGTGCAATGTACCGTGAACTCATTGTGTCACATTGCTGATAATCCAAAAGTACCATTAAATGTCTGACTTGCTGGTATTGTGACAGTTCGATTTCCGTATGCATAGTAGTGCGAAGTCTGGTCTGGATTATATATACCTCCGTTTGAGGA
The DNA here is from genome assembly GCA_000149225.2 of Lachancea kluyveri NRRL Y-12651. Classification (NCBI taxonomy): domain Eukaryota; kingdom Fungi; phylum Ascomycota; class Saccharomycetes; order Saccharomycetales; family Saccharomycetaceae; genus Lachancea; species Lachancea kluyveri. Next base: position 2,181,730 of record CM000694.1, read on the forward strand.
ATGCTGTTGGAACGGCGGATATTGTTGAGGATTAGCATGGTAGTATTGCATCAGCTGTGTTTGCTGTTGTAACGCTGGTAAAGGCCCATGATTAGACGCCATCTTTTGGCGACTCCTCAAGCTCTCCAAGGCATGTCTTTCAGGCCTTTGTTTGGTATTCTGAACAAAGTCTTGATATTTTCGTTTGACATTCAATTCGTAAATACATGAGCTGTTCAACTGATTACCAATTGTAAACCAACCAGATCTAGTATTGTGGTCTCTGCCAAAAATTTCCAGCTTCCTGGCGTTTGGGCCTACAAGCCTCTCAACCATACCATAAAGCTCGTCAGGTTTTCTACTTGTTTCTCTGGTGGATGATACAATTAAATCTATGTCCACCTGTTTGTTCAACCAGTGAGGATTGCCCTTCACACCAACCAATAGATGTTCCTTTGAATGATTTAACCAGTGACCTGTTCTTCCAGTGACGATGGTTCTTCCTAGTTGATTTGTCTTTACCCATGATATCTCGTTGATGACCTTATAACCCCAGTTTTTTAGAGATTCCTTTCCCAACTCAATCGCACGACCAGTAACCCAAAGAAATATGATACCCTCGTCTTGCAACAGGTGTAAAGGCAAATTCAATAGCTCATTATCATTGCAAGTCCCATATGGTAGATTCATATGAATATTCCAGGCAGGATCTGCAATCACTGCAGAAAACTTTCCTAATATGTTGAAATCGAATTTCCGAATATCGCATTGTATCCATTGTGCAGGCAAGTTTGGCTTTACAGCAATTGAGCAACAGTCACCAAGGGTGTAGAAACCAATTTTTTTATTTTGTTGAACTAAAGCATTATGGTGCTGCAATTGCTTGCTACGGTCAGCTACTAATGATTCCGGGACATATTGCAAGTAGTGAACATACCTGCAACTATTCAACTTGTGACAGGTGTCCAAGTAAGAGCAATCACCAAGCGAAATATCTGTTTGAGGTTTTAAATTTGGTATGAAATGAATTTTTGAACTGACACAATTTACCAGCCCTGGACATTCCTGTTCACAACGGTTTAACTTATCCCACTGTAAGGATGTGATCTTATTGTTCGAAATATAAGATGCAGTGGATAATATGGATGAGTGGTGTGTGTTGGTGCAGTTGTCGATAAAAATTTCCTGAGAGACTGTGTTGCGAGCACGTTCTCGAGCTAACTCAACAGAAGCGGGTTTGGTCTCAAGCAGCTTTTCTAACTTGCTGAGAATCTTGCCGTTAGGTGTACACGCCTCAGAATCTTTTAGGACAGCCATTAGCCTATCAACTAAACTAACTGGCTGCTCAACATCCCGAGCAGTAGGTCCAAACACATAATGTCCTGGATAGAATTGGTTGTACAGGATCTTCAAGGTATCGACATGGATGAAATCAATGGTTTGTTCTCCATTAATATCCATACATAGTGTACCACCAGTAATGAAGCTTAGAGAGCCAGGAGCAACCTGGCTAATCATTTGTAAGTCGTCCACGAATTCGCTGAACGAAATCCTCGCATTGAACTCGGTTTCTTCCCAATGTTGTAAAAACATGATAAACAGTGGATATACATCCTTTACTTGGCCTGATATTGGATGTGAAAGAACAAGTATATGGTTTTCTGCCAAGTAATTCACAAGTTTGAGATTAATTTGGTCCATGCTTATATCGGTGTGTGCTCGTTTGTTTGCTTAATTATTACAAAGTTGAACGCTTTCCTCCTTGCAGCGTTTACTTTGAGATCAACTGAGACGTGTCACAATTCAGGCTTCTTATAGAAGGTAAGTTCAGAGTCAAGCTATTGAAGTCTGAAAGCACGATGATATTCCCGGGCCAGCGGAATGAATGATACGTGATTCTTACTTTTCTCTTCTGTTAGAAAGATGTATCTGTGAGCGTGTTGGTAGCGGCGCTAATTCCGCCATCGCTTTGTTCGATCACGGACAGTGCTGAAGAATGGGAAAAGAATAGAGGAAAAGAATGCATAGTTGTTGTGTCATAAGAATGACTAATTCAATGATCTCAGTAACTGATAAGCCCACATCTTTCTTGATGTGTTAACTGGGTTTTGTATATTCTCTAAATAAATGTCCGACCACCGCCGATCTCGGACAAAACAAAGTAGCCGTAACTCTCAATTGTCAGGTAACACAGCGTAAAGGGCTGTTGATGTTTACATTGAAAGGCATGTAACAGAGAAACAGGTCACAAATTCTTGTCCAGAATACTAGGAGGTTTTTGAGCAGTATAGGTTCTTTTTCTTTGCTTCTTTTAGCCACTTGTTCTTGATATGTCCACATTTAGTTACGACGTTAAGACCAAAGAAACGTATCTTCCTTATGAATTTGGATCGACATACTCTCCTCATGTATCCTACCATTTCAATTCTGATGTCTCCCAGTACCACTATGGAGTGAGACACCCTATGAAGCCTTTTAGGTTGATGTTAACCGATCATTTGGTTTCTTCCTATGGACTGCACAAGATAATGGACTTATATGAAACAAGGGAGGCAACAAGAGACGAACTACTAGAATTTCACTCAGCAGACTACATTGAGTTTCTTTCTAAGGTCTCTCCCGACACTTTGAGCAAAATGCCCCGCGGCTCGTTGGAAAAGTTTAACATAGGTGATGACTGTCCTATTTTCCAAGGAATATTTGAGTACTCATCGCTATATGCAGGTGCAAGTTTGGACGCTTCCAGAAAGTTGATTGCAGGGCAATCTGAAATTGCAATAAACTGGTCTGGTGGATTACATCATGCCAAGAAAGCCAAGCCTTCTGGATTTTGTTACGTGAATGATATCGTATTGGCGATTTTGAATTTGTTGCGTTTTCACCCAAGAGTGCTCTATGTAGATATCGATTTACATCATGGGGATGGTGTACAGGAAGCATTTTACACTACTGATAGGGTTTTTACTGTGTCGTTCCACAAGTATAATGGTGAATTTTTCCCCGGAACCGGTGATTTTGACGAAATAGGCTGTTCAAGAGGTAAACACTTTGCACTAAATGTTCCACTGGATGATGGAATCGACGATGATTCTTACATAAATTTATTCAAAAGCATTATGGACCCTTTGATTACGTCGTATAAACCTACAGTAATTATCCAGCAGTGTGGTGCAGATTCCCTAGGCCACGACAGGCTAGGTTGTTTTAATCTAAATATTCGAGCCCATGGCGAATGTGTCAAGTTTGTCAAAAGTTTTGGTATTCCAATGCTCGTAGTTGGTGGCGGCGGGTATACTCCTAGAAATGTCTCCCGTTTATGGACTTATGAGACAGGGCTGCTAAATGACGTACTACTGCCGCAGGAAATCCCAGAGAACATTCCATTCAGGGACTGGTTTGGTCCTGATTACTCCCTCCATCCAGTTCTGGATGATCTTTATGAAAACAAAAATTCCAAGAAATTCTTGGAGAATGTAAGAATAAGATGTTTGGAAAGTCTCCGGTATCTCAAAGGTGCGCCGAGTGTGAGAATGGATCAGGAAATCATTCCAACGCAAGATATTAGTGGATTGACCCAAGACGAGGAAGAAATGATACGCGATCTAAACGACGAAAATGATTTAGTTCGTCTGGAGCAGATAGAGAAGGAAAACAGTAGAATCAGTGAATTTATGTAGCCATAAGGACAGCTTAAAAGTTATTAACTTTTCCCTTTTGGATCATCGGAAACGAGCCCTCTGACGAAACGGCCTCATGTAATTCCGTATTGCTAATCGAATGTGGGTCTAATGCGGTAGTTCATCTTTGCCAATTCAACAGAGAAATTAAACTCATGTCTATTTCTGATTTTCTGTTTGCACAATCCATCCCAACAACCCTCCGTTGCCCAGAGTAAGAATAAAGAAAAAGGAAAATAAGGTAATCTCAACGAATCTGTGCTAAAAATGTTCCAGGTCACTATTATTAAGGCAGGAAAACATGCTGGCCTAAGAGAAGGGTAAAGCATCGTCTTCATTGTATGATTCTCCGCTCTCGTAAACAACACCAGACTCTTTGCCACTCCATTTTCTAAACAGTATCTCTAAAGATGCTTTACCACTTTCGGCACCTAGAGACTCCACAAGACATTGAAAGTAAGATATAATTTTGCACCTAATCATGCGAAGATCTGCAATCTCATACTTTGCTAAAATGGTACCGCACATAATGGACGCTGCCTGAAACATCATTGCCCTGAAATCTTCCCTCATCGGTTCTATAATACATTTTGGTACTAGATTCACACCCATACTTGAAAAATCGGTATACGTTTTAATCTCACCAGTTTCAATCTTGATCATCAGAGATGTGGCTTCCTCGGCCTTTAATTTACAGTCTTTAAACATCCATGTCATCATTTTCCAAATACGGTCTGCACTATTCTGTATCACTGAGCAAGATTGCGGCAACTTGAGAACTTTTAGTATGAATAACAAAAATACTGCATCCACATGGGTTTGTTGCACAGAATCATATATGGAGTAAACACTATCTTGATAGCGAACATAAGAACCATGTGGTTGAAATTCAAGATATGTCGGAACTGAGTTATCCACAAGTCCGAAATTGTTTGGTAAAAAAGTATAGTCCCTAGAGGCTTGAACTAAAGTGGAAATTAGCATAAACCTATCATTATACGGGTCGTGAAATGCTTCAGTTCTGGCACTTTTAACAGTCTCTTTCAACAAAGATATAGCTTCTGTAGAGTAACCCAGGAAAATATTGTATCCGTTTTCTGTCAGCAACCCCATATTCCTCAGTATATCTGAATATTTAGTGTAGTTTCCCAAAGCATACATTTCATCAACATCATCTTCAATTTTTAATGCACCTACTTGAATAATGGACGCGGTCGTCTCAATAGCAGCAAACCACGATCTGGACAAAGCTAAACACTTTTCTCTCATATCGTCATTGTTCTCCCCATAACCCATCTTTTGGTATTTCAAAAACAAATCTTTTGCACCTCTCAGATGAACCTTCCATTCTTTGCTTTTGAAGCTAGAGGTATCTAGCGTCAGTAGAAGGATGCACAATATCAAACTTTCAATATTTAGTGCAATCAATGAATGTTCTGGCAAGGATTCAAATTCCCAATTTAACTGCTGGAAAGTTTTCCCCAGAAAGTATTTTCGGATAGTGTTGTGTTCTTCTAGTTTAGTAACATTGTACTGGTATTTTGCACTAATCGAAACCATAGCACTTTGCAGGTAAGAGGAAGAAATACGCTCAAAACTGTTAGTTCTAATAAGTTGGTGGAATAGAATTTCGTTGCACACATTTTCATCAGGGGAGTTTGCCAAAGGCATCAACCAGTAAGAAGTTTTTTCATAAAAAATCTTGAGGTAGTATAATTCCAAACTCGAAACTGTACACAGATTCTTGGCTATTTCATCCCATTTATGGCCATGTACTGGTGCCAAATATCTATCAGAGAGTTCATCCCAGCTTTCTAGGCTTTCTGTCAACAATGGGTCAGCCATACTTGTTGAAAGATCGGTTGCAAGAACCGTCGCATCGTATAGTACAGCGTTCATGTCAGGTGTAGCCATAGATACCCCAGGACTGCAAGAGTCTACATCTGATTTAGCCCCTCTTTTAGTAACTGAAGAAGTAAACTTTACTGCCTTAATTCCCTTATCTATCTGCTTCTTGACTTTCCGTTCTTCTTTAGCCTTACTGCCAACCCCACTAAAATTGGCTTCACAAAAGGTTATTCGAGTGCTTGGGCTTGAATACACACAATTTTTGCCTAGGTGTGAACATTGCCAGCACATAGGCTTCGTCTCATCACATTTCACTTTACGTCTTTTACACTCCGTGCAACCCAGCTTGGAGTATTTTCTTTTCTTTATACCTCGCCGTAAAGTTTCTGTTGCTGACATCAAGTCCCAATCCTTCGAAAGAACCTTTGTTCTAGCTCCTTTTTGTCGCTCTAAACTTTGAAACCTTGTTGGAATGAGTTCAGACCCTAATGTCGTCAAGTTTGCTTACCACGATCCGATATCGCATCGGATCGCTCTCTTAGAGGTCGACAGAAAGCTACTGGAGCAAAAGGCTCTACACGCAGGAGAAGTAAAAATGGTACGGTATCTTCAAACCACTGCCTGCATGCTGTCTATACTTCTAGTAATTAACATTATCATGAAATTACTCAAAAGGCCTTTTTTGGTATGGCTATACCACCGGCTTTTAACGTGTCCCGGAGGGTCTGAGGGTTGTGTACTCTGGTGGCAGCACTTTTCCACACTCGAGAAACTTATATGGAGCATAATAGACGCAATAGAAGTTAATTATGGTATATAGACAGGTGTTAGTTGTACATAAAAATATCACACATCCAATCCTAAATATCGTTGTTTAAGTCAACGCCACCAACGGCCCATATCTCTCTTTCGTCCTCAAATCTATCAGAGAACATAGTTTCGGCGTCACCTCCTGCGGCAATTCTTTCCCTTTCTACACTAGCAAGTCTATTACCAACTCTCTTAGTGTAGTCACCAATAGACCTTAGTTGAATTACAGCACCGATGCTGTTCTGAATAGTGCCTGCTGGTAGTTGAGAAAACCATGTGTTGAATGTGTTCATATCCTTCTCTTCGACCAGCTTGAAAATAGCCAAATAAGCCTTCTCTGCAGCCAGTTTAATTGGGATAATGGTGTCACGTAGACAGGAGAACACAGAGGGGCCCAAAAGATCGAATAATGGCTCGACACATTCTTCAAACTTGAATCTGGCCATGGTTCTACAGACTACCAAAGAAAGTCTTCTGGAGTCCAAAGAGTTACTTTCAGGTTTCAACATGCACTTGCATAGCTGCCCAACCAAGAGCTTGATATTGCCCTCACCTAACTCAAATGGTTTGTTAGCCTCAACTTTAGAAGATGGTGACTTCTTCTCACCTTCCAACAACAGTATTTTACCAATAGCGACTAAACCGTTGTCACTAATATAAGGATTCGAAGAATCAGTAGCATTGACCAAGTAAAGCGCAAATTCGTCTATCAAGCCAGTGTCAAATATATGAATTGGTGCATCTTTCAAGAAAGAATTTAAAGTCAAAATGGCAAACTTTCCGGAATCAGTTTCTAAATCTGCTTCAAGAACTTTTTCCTTTAAAATTTTGTGAGCTTCACCAGTAGACAAAATCTCAGACAATGAACCGATTAATCTAGCGTATGCAATAGCCAATTTATCATCAGCAGACATGATCTCTTCCTCAACCAAATTAACAACATTGCTTTTGGATGCTTCATTCAACTTAGAACCAGCTTTAGCGACAACCTCCAATAGCGCCTTCAACATGGCAGTTTTAACGCCATCATCAGTAGCTTGTTTGGCGCCTGTGACCAACTCCACTACTAAGGGATCAACTCTTGGCTGGTATTCAATCAGGGTACCCAAAGCCTTAGCAGCACGTAAACGTAAAGTTTCATTGGATGGCTCAGACAAGGATTTGACAAAAGTTCTTTGTAATTGTGGAATGAAAGGTCTTAAAAACTGGGGCACCTTAGCGAATAGAATGTTCAATGCATACAAGATTGCTGCCTTAATATCACTTGAGAACCTTTCACCGACGACACGGATCAATGGCCCTGTAATTACGGTAACAAATGGCTTCAAGTTGGCAGATGGGGTTTTCGATACAACATCAGCGATTGCTAGGGCAGAGGCTTCACGCTCATCACTTGAACCATACATCAAACCATGCAAGAAGATGGGCAATACACAATTTGGCCCTCTTGGCAAAGAAAATGCCATCAAATCTTCACCAGATTTACCAGTCAATTCCAATGCCTGTTTAGCTGGTTTGATCAATTTCTCCAACATGGGTTTGTCTTGCTTCTTAACCAATACAGATAATGTGTCGAAGTTGCCCTTAACAACCCTACTGTCCTTTTCATCCAACGCCAAAATAGTCTGTGAAACAATCTCTGGAGTATAAATACTGTAATCTAGGTTAGTGTTGTTAAAGAAGCTTGGAAGACGTTCCAAGACAACAATACGCTTCTCCAAATCTTCACTCTTCATCAAAGCCATAATTTGTTGCAATAATGGGTGCAAACCCTCATCGTCAGTAACAGATGCAAAAATCTTGTCGAGCGCAGCCTCAATATCCTTTTTGGTGTCTGTGTTGTTTGAATCCAAAAGCAAAGTATCAACTAAAGCATTGATGATGGTTGATAAACGTTTGTACAACGCTGAACCAGCAAATTCTGCCAAAGACCCCAAAGCTCGGGCTCTGAAAGCATCAATTGGAGGAGCTAACAATGTAGGAATTAAAATAGGGAAAATTACCTCAGATTTTGTGGCCATGGTTTCTTGTAGTGCCAATAGTGCATATTCCGAGTTTTCAGAAGATTCTAACATGTTTAGCAAATATGGCAAGACCTCATCAACAGCGACCTTTCCAACGGCTTCTTGGAATGAATCAAACGACAATGCCGCTGCCTCCCTAACAGTTTCATCTCCATCGATCAAGGTGATACGGATGATATTGACAATGATATCTTGGAAATCAGCGAGAGAAGCAGCAGACGAAGATTCGATAAGTTCACGCAAGGCAATACAAACACCTTGTCTGGAATTGGAATCAGTAGAATTTTCAAGGGATTCCTCTAAAGTTGGTAGTAGCTGAGATAACGCGTTACCACCAACACGACGAACCAAATCACCCAAAGTTTGTGCAGCAATAGTACGCAGGGCCCTAGAGGAAGATGCTAAGTGTACAACAATAATACTGGTTAAAGTTGGCAAGATTTCTTTAATAGTACGTGGTGTATTTGGAACCAAAGCTTTCCAAATGTCAACAGTAGTGGCACGAACAATACCAGAAGTATCTGATCTACAAGCAAACAGAGCAGACAGAATCCTATCACGACGTTCCTGTCCCAATACAGTAACCATTTGCTTGCTGATTTCACCGTTATATTCACTATCCTCTTCAGAAAATTCGTTTTTGGAAGAGATACCAGTGACCTGGAATAATAGTTCACCAGTCAATTGAACGGATGACAAACGTATACGTTCGTTTTCATCAAACATACCACGCTCTAATTCTGGCAATAGCAAGTCAATGGCTTTAGTGGCGTAATTTTTCACAATCAGTTTACCAGCCTTCAAAGCAGTGTCATGTATGTTTTCATCTGTCTCTGCTAGCCCGGATAGGATCGGTTGAATGATCTGATTGATATAAGGTGCAAACTGAGAGCCAAAACAGACAGGCAAAAATAGCAATAAAGGCATGAAACCTTCACGAACATAGGTACGATAGTTCGTAACTCCAGCCAAAATCGTTGGTAACATCTCGTCCAATTTGGATAAGCCCAGACCACTAATAACTTCAGATAACGCTTGAGCAGAACCCAGACGATCACCAGATTTGCTATCATCACTCAATGTGCTTAATAGGCGTGGAATTAAGTCTGGGAATTGCTCTTCACCCAATCTTTCAACCAAAGCACCTAATGCACGGGCTGCTGTTGCCCTAGTGTTTGGAACAGGATCCACCATAGCTACCTCAACTTCGTCTATTAATTGCTGCAAGTACGGAACAAGATCTTTAGTATCAACCAAAATCGCCATGTTACCCACGATTTTACATGCCTTCCTTTTGGTGTTGGCTGATCTGTCACGCATACCACGGTGAATGACATGGATAATTAAAGCCAGAGAAGGACCATCAATGTAATGAACGAATTGAGTCTTAATCAGAGCATCCAACGCTTCTTCGGTGTATTTGGTTGGATCACCAATAGCATTGATTAAAGTAGGGACAAGCTTTTGAATTTCTGGATTTCTTATAACTTCACCAAAACGTTTCAAAGACTGGTCAGCGGCCTTACGTACCTCTTTATGAGAATCGTTCAACACCCCGACAATTTCTGGAACAATAGTGGACAAAGAAGCTGATAGCTGTGTTGGGTCTAAGTAAGCCATGTTACCCAACAAATCAACCGAACCCCTTTTTGTTCTCCAAGCAATTTCATCTAAGTTTTGTACAGCAACGGGGATCAACTTTTTAACACCGTAGCTGGTGGTATGTGCCATAATGGATTTGGTAGCTTCTGCAGTAGCATCACGCACCTCTGGAACGGAATCACCAAGATTTTTCAAGATATTTGGCAAAACTTCAATAACGTAAGGTTCAAAAAATTTGCCCAAAGATTTGGACAAACATTCAAACGCAAATGCCACAGATTCTCTACGTTTAGAATCTCTTTTATCTTCAGAAGCCTCAATCAAATTGCGGATGATGTCGAATTCAGAAAGTGAAGAAATACCGTAACCATTCACCAATCCCGCAATACCCCATGCAGAGCCTCTTCTAATGTAAACAGGATTAGAGGAATTAAAGAGTTTAGCAAACAAAGCTTCAATATAATCTTGAACCTTTGGTCCAAATAAATGGACTAATGGGGAAATACAAGCGGAAACTGCTTGCTGGACGTCTTCGGATGGAGTATCCAAGGTCGTCAGTAATCTTTCAACAATAGTGTTGACTCTTGGATCTTCTGACTGTAAATGTCTTGCCAACGACCCGTACAAGATAATTACATTTTCTTTAATGGCGATTTGAGTATTGGAGGTCAACGAATGCTCAAAAATAGGAATTAAACTTTCTACCCTTTCAGCACCATGCTCTGTTATGACCTCAATACCAGCTTCCTTCATTTCTTGACGAACAAGAGGCTCTTTATCACCCAATGCACTACTTTCAACCAAAAACTTAATAAAATCAACGATTGAACTGGTGCCTTTAGGAAAAAATTTAGTGGCCTCTTTGAATGCAATTGCAGTGGTACTTCTATCCTCCCATGGGTCTTTTTGCTCAGACGCAGAAACAGCGACTAAACCATACTCGTCTAAAATTGGCTCTGGTGTACGTGCCATTTTGACATAGTAGTCCATCAGTTTCTGAATATACTTATCAAACGTACCGGAGCTTTCAGTCTCCAATAAATTGGTAGCAGAAGCGTACGAACTGGCAACAAACAAACGTAAACCACTGTCTTGCTGATCAAAAAATGAGAATAGCGAGTTTATCAGTTCTTCGCTAACTTTGAATTTGTTAAATTCCCATATGAATTCAGCAGTTTCACGGTTCGAGTCGTCTGCATCGTAAGTACAAATGAAAATTTCAGGAGAAAATTTCATATATGGATGTAATTCAAATTCGTTGTCAATAGCCTCCAAGATGGTGCCGCGGACAAATTGATTAGCAGACATTAGTCTAGACAAGATCAAATTCAAATCTTCTTGTGTAGGAGAGACAGATATGTTTTGACAAAGGGCCATAAAGCAATCCTTTGCTAACTTAGCTTTAGATGGCAACGCTAACAAAGACAATAGAACTTCAACGATATTCTTACGGGGAATAGATGGATCCTCAAAGGCTTCTGCATGGACAGAAATAATTTCAATCGCTAATAGTAGATGTTCTTCTTCTTTGTCCTCTTCAATGAATTCACCTTTAGCAATTGGCTTGTCGGCATTCTTGATTGCAACCTTTTTACCCTCATCCAAAACTTTGATCAATAATGGCAACAAATATGTTAAGCTTATAGAATCAAAGGGTTGTTTATCGGTTACAAATTTGACCCTGAAGAGTACCCTAGAGACCAATTCTAACAATGGCTCCTCAGTTAAACTTTTTGGGATGCCAGCCGCACCATAAACCCTCAAAATAGCTAGGCCTAAGAAGTAACGCATTGAGCCTAAGCTGTCCGACATTATCAAGGATAAGTCTAGGAAAGCTTTAACACCCTCTTCGCTAACCAATTCAAAACACTTTTGCTGCTGGACAATATCTAATAGTCTGGTAACTGCGGTCGGAAACCAAATTGATGAGCCATTATCAACTTGGATAGCATCACGAGCTAGCTGTTTGATGATCTGAATACTACGGTCCAGGGCCAGAGAAATAGAACAAACCTTGGCTCTGATTTTAGATTCTTTTTCCAATTCTTCATCAACAATAATTTGCTCTTCCTTGGTCAACTTTTTGAATCCATTATTCTTCTTTGCTTGTTTTTTCCTGATACTTTCTTCCCATTTTAAGGTTTCGTAGTCTTTGGTGTTCTTATTTTCCAGCGACTTAGAATTACTGGTCTCCAATACGTTGAATACCAACTCGCCGTCATTACCTCTCCAAATCTTTATATCATCATCAGTTAATTTAGATAACTGACGGGCTTGCAGATCAGATGTCAAAAGCTCTGATAAAATTGGAGCCATGACCTGTGGATTGATAAATGAAGCGTATGAAATTGATTCAATAGCGGCATTTCCGTACGATGTCTTGGCAAACTCCTTATTCTCCATGATATCCTTCATTTTTCCAAGTATTTCCTCCGAGTATTCCTTGATGATGGCACTTGGGTCAAGTTTTGCACTTAAGACCAGGCCTGCCCACCCATTCTTCAAACGGAAATCTTTGTATTGGGAAACGATCAGCATCTCAACCAACAGCTGAGATAACACCTTTTTATCTTCAATATCTTGCGCCAACGCATTAAAAAGCGGTGTGATATAACGATAAGTCAATGAATCTTCAGAAGCGGCTTGTTTGTCTTCTTTTTGGATTCTTTCTTCTAGCGCCTTGATTACGTTAAACCCTACGACAGATGGGGCTCTTTGAAATAATTTGGACAATAAGTTCACTGAAAGTAAGCGCTGGTCAGAATCTAGTTTTGTAGACAGTGTGATGTAAATCCAGGCGTAACCAAGAGAAGTAGAGTCTTCAGTAATTTCGGAAATTAAAGAGTCTATTTCCACCTCCACTTCGGAAATGGACAACTCTGCGACACGTTCAATAAAAATGAAGCAGCCGAGTGTAGCTAACTGTCCTTGTTTAGAAGGGTGGGCAAGGGTCTCCTTAATAAATCCTAAAATTTGATCTTGGAATTTTTTTATTAACAACTCTGAAGCACTGAAAGAGTTGGTCAACAGAGCCACAAACCAAATCTTCTTTGATGCTGGTTTCTTTTCTGTTAAACCGTTGTTGATTACAGTAAAAAATGAGTCCTCTGGGGCTTCTAGACGGTTAAAATGCATAAAAAAGGCATCTAGCATGGCATTCAAAGCGCACTCGTTAGATTCTTTATTAACATAACTGGACAATCCCGTCAAAATTTTCTTGGAAACTATTTCAGAAATTGATGGGATTTGTTTTAAAATCTTTGAGGCCATAGTTTTATAGTCGGCGTTCAGATTTGTCTTGATGTTCTTAAAGACTTCATCAAGAACGATGATCAGAGACGCCTCTGAAGTATTTTCCTTAGAAGCGTTAGACAATAGTGTCAAGACTGATTGTAACGAAGCGGCTCTGATGGTTTCCTTGCTACTTTTGAAATTTGAAAAAGATTGTGACATGATTTTAGAGGTAGCAAAAATTGAAACCAAATCAACTTTAGCAGTATCGACACTAGAATAAAGTTCGGTAGAGACGTTGAAGCTCTGTTCAGGAGACCTTAGGTTACACTTTTCAATGTTTGGAAGAAAATATTTAGTGAAGAGATCTTGATTAACAAACTCCTTAATGAAGCTACTCAAAAAAGTTTCAAGGCAAAATCTGGATGGCGGATTCTTGCCCAATATAACCTCTTTACCCAAAAACTCACAGTACATTTCAACATACTTCGTTTTCAGTTGAGAGTGATGAAATGGATGAGTCTGTAGCAGCTGTAATGTCGATTTAGTCAGCGAGCCCATTAGAATTACAACACCAGCTGTAGGTAACTGTAACGCCGTGTATTTGGTTAGAAGTAATGTAACTATAGTGTCGGTGTAGGAATTTTCGCCGACGCGCAAACAATAGCTCAACGCTTTAACAGTTGACTGCAAAACATTTTGACGTATTCTCCTTCTATGTTGGTTTTGTTTATCTTGTGACTTTTTGATAAATTCCTGATTGTCAAGCATGGTTTCAATACTATAGGTGATAAACGTATGTGCTTCAAGCAACTTTGGGGCATATCTTTGAAAATTTTCTAAATTAGTGGATATAAATCTTAAAAATGCATGAATCCATTCAAGCAAGTTTAAATAGTCAGTTACCGCTTTGGTAGCTGGTTTCTTTGCGACATTTTCTAAGACAAATAGTGTGTATTTTTCTAGAAATTCAGGGTTTAGTGCCAAAATATCCTCAAAAATTGTAGTAACCATTTTCTTGGACTTGGCGTCTTGGTATAGTGTAAATGTTTTCAGCAAAGTTGAGGAAACTTTTCCCAATTGGTGTAAATCTTTAGGCTGTTCCACGTCCTTCAATAACTGATGAACTCTTTGTAGAACAGGCAGTCTTACGGTCAGTGAAGAGTCATTGCAGGATTTCTCCAAAATGGGATTCAATTCTTCCCAGTTCATAGTAGAAATCGATGATATGTTGCTTTCACCACGTAGCAGTGCTCAGCTATTTTGAAGTCTTTAAAGAGAACAATAATCTCTTTGAGATCTTCTCGAACATTGGCAAGAAAATTTTTCACCGTACATAGCGATCTGGTACATATAACCTCCAGGCGTTATTATTCTTAATGCCCTTTAAACATGAAAGGTCCAGGAATCAGGTTTCTCAACTTTCTATAGACTACTATACCATGCAAACACTTGGTAAGGTAGATACATAACATTGCTCTAATGTTTTTGGAGATATCTTTAACAGACACCTTTAGCTATGTGTGTGGCTATCTACTGAGAATGCCAAATGTAGGAGAAATGTATTTAGCAAATAGTGCTTGGTGCTTTCAACATTAAACACAATTACTCAATTACATTTGACACGGTCTGGATAACGCCCATGTACTTTGAAAGCAGCATGAAGGGTATTAGACGACACGTATTTTCACCGATAAGATATTTGAAAACAGCTTTATTTCATAATCTCGTGCGCAGCAGGATGTGGCACAGTTTCTACGCCATCTATAACTGGTCCATTTTTTAGATTTTTACAATTAAGTTATTTATGAGTTCCGTTGTATTCGACTTACTCTGTTCTTTCAAAGTAATTCTCGGAACTGTGAATATTCCACTCTGTATGTTTTCAATGGAAACGCATCCGCCTCAAAAAATAAAAAATAAAGAAATACAGAACTACCCTTACCAGCCTCTTATCGGTACCCAAATATCTTTAACTGTACCATTGTCATCTACAACAAAGTAGTACGGGAAACAATTCATCACAATGCAGGCGTGTTGAGGTAAAATGGCCACTTTAGTACCCAGCTTCAATAACGGCGCACTACTGTGGCCATCTCTTGGCTTTAATATCCCGTGTTCTTGGCTCAACCTATTCACGTACCACTTAGAGTCATAAGTCTCTTTTTGGAGAATATTATCGGTGGAAATCACCAAACCATAGCCGGGAATTTTAGACTGTTCCTTTGTAAGGCACAACACGCCAGTGTTGGTTAGCATTTCGTTTCGAGATTTGTAAGAAGAAACCACTGTGCCCAAAACAAACCCGGACACTTCCTGAATTTCAATACAACCTGTAGATAGCTGTTGTAAATCATACATGCAGTAATTACCACAATGGATCTCTAGTTGGCCTTTTAAGCCGCCTTTTACCAAGGCAACCAGGTCTGCCTCATCCTCCAATTTCAAGGAGTTAGATGTAGGCGTTGCACCTACAGATAACACTAGAGAGCCAACTTCGAGTTCCGGATTGTGCTTTAAAATTTCTTCTGCAGCATTGTTTACTGCAGTGATTTCTTCAATCAAAATGTTATGTGCATCTTTAATTGTTTCAACGGAGTAACTATGCCCTGCATGTGCATAAAACCCATAAAGATCAGCAACTTCACGCACTTCTGGTGATGCGATTTTAGCCAATAGATTACCAAATTCTGTAGTGCCACTAGCCACACCAGCCCTATGCGTTCCCATATCAACTTTGACAAAGAGAGACCACTTCTTGCCGGAAGGTGGCACGCCAAACTTTACCAAGTTGTCCAAGTGCTCAACGTTATCAACAAATATCCTTAAGTAGTCAACCCTTTTAGATAATTCTCCCAATTCTTGTAGAATTTCTGGGACACAAGCCGGCAAGCTGTAACAGATGTCCGTGACATAAGTAACTCCAGTTTTATCCTGATAGTCCAAAATTCCTTGAGCTTCTTTCAATGTAGACACTAAAATTGAGGATATGGTCTGCCCTTGTGGGACTATCCCGAATCCTAATTGTTTTAAAGAGCCCTCAACAGTTTTGTGAGTTTTTATGTGAGCTCGAAACTTGATTAACTTTCCGGTGGAAGTAGACAAACTCTGCACATTTTCAAACATGCGCTTGCAATTAGCGACAAACTTGTTTTCCTGTATCACAAAGCTAGGTGTAGGTAGTTTAAGGAAATCCTTCCCTAAATATTTTGCCAAGACGTCTTCCTTTGTATCCATTCTCTTCTCAAGAGTAGTTGCTATTGTTGTTGCTGTAGTTGGTAGTTTTAAAAGTAGCCGTATCTTTTCCGTGGAATACAAGGCTGGAAAACCAGCTGGTATCGGATAGGAGAGTACGGAAATGCGGTTGTGGTAATGTCTACGGAAAACCCTGAAATTTACTCAGAAAAATTTGAAACCAGAAAGAACATTGTGAATTCACCTTTATAGGTCGTTGCAACTGCTCTTTATACCCCTAAACCATGATTATCAGTTGTTAGTCTGTATAATACAAATGTTTGTGCTTCTTCTTAGTTCGATAGGTTTTATCAGCTTTCTTCTGAACAGAGCAGGCAATAGATGTAAAACAAACACATGATAAGAACCTGGAGTATGGTTAAAAAGGTTTAGACAACCTAATAACGTATAGCGTTAAAATCTTCCAAGTAAATATAATGTGGATTCTGTATTTTTCTCAGCTAGATATCAAGGCTGACCAATAAGTCAGGTAATACAGAAAATTCCAGGATTTGTCCTTTGTTAATCTTGAAACCGGTTTTCCCTACCCATAACATGCATTGTTCCTTTAAAATCATTTTGGTTTATAGTGTAGGAACTGAAAAGAGAACAAAAATTAAATTTAGGGTTAATATCACGACTTATCTAAACTTGTCACCAAATTTAAACCGAAGGCTCTCCATAAACGTACTGAATTCTATTAGTGTATAAAATGTCCTAGATTTTCATTTCAATATAATTATAGAGTAAAAATACATATAATTATTGTGTGTATAGTTTATTTTTTCCTGCCAAAAAACGAGAAATTGGTACCACCTGCACTACTACCTGTAGTACTATCTTTCTTTCTCTTTCCAGAAGAGGAAGATGGTGGGGCTGTCATAAATGGACCGCCCAAAAATATACCAGCACCTGTTAAACCGCTAGAAGAGTAATGTGCTTCAGCCTTTTTGGTTTTTGTTGGTTTACCTTGGGAGGTTTTAAGTGGTACGGACGCAGGTTGCGCCGTTTCATCGAGGACTGAAGAAGCTCTTTTGGGGGAAAGTTGGTCTGAGGCAGGCGTTGATTTGTTCTTTTTTCCCAAATCGGGGGTAACAGATCTCGACACGTTCTTCTGTAAGTTCAGGTTTGAAAGTGATCTAGAAATTCTTTCGAATGAGGGAATAGGGCTTAAAACTTCACTGAATGAAGATTCGGGCTTGGGTTTCCTTGATTTAGCCATGTGTGGTTTCCTTTCCACAACACCTAGGGGTTTTTCGGTTCTTTTAAGTTCCTCATCCAACAGCACAATGTCATGACTTAACTTTCTCTTCAAAGATTTCAGAGCTTTAGAAAGCTGGATACAATCCATAGTCCTGACCATAAGCTTGATGTCACAAGTCAAAACTGCTGTCTCATAAAGCAATTCGATAACGTAATCCACAGGAGGGAGTGAATCGGGAGATGCTAGGGTCTCTAGTGTAGGCAAATTATGTGTTTTTGAGGCTTTGTTGCCTGATGTATTGTGTTTATTGGGTATATGGCCAAAATCGCCTGAAACTTTGGTTAGGGGATCAACAGGCTCTTCGACATCACCCTCACGTACCTTTCTTTCAAATTTGGAAAGTGATAGTAGGCCTATACCAACCCCCAAATCTGCAGAATCTGAACTTGAAGAGGAGCCATTTCTATGCTTATCAGAGCCTGCAATCAATCCATTCAAATTTTCATCGTTTGCTTCAGTTTCGATAGCTGCATTTTCATCGACTGAAAGTCTTGTATCAATTATTTTACCGTCTTCATCATTTTGGTCATCTTGTGATAAAAACCTTAGTTTCTCCTGTTCACCATAATCCTCCCTAACTCCGTTTTCGTCACTACCATCTTCATCCTCATCCTCGTCATCCTCGTCATCCTCATCATCCTCGCCTTCATAACCTTTTTTGTAATTTTTACTCCAATCCTCACTCTTATTACTTTGCACTCCTTCTTTCTCTTGTTTCTCAGGTATTGTGTCCGACATAGTAAAGGCTGTTTGAAAAGGTGCTTCTCCATCTTTTCCCTTGGCCTCCTCCCAAGGATTCTCATTAATACTCAGATGCACCTCATTACTCAGGCTTGACTTTTTTCTTTTATTAAAAGATTCAGAATATCCGCTACCTGTTTTCTTTGAGCCTGCACTACTCAAAAAGGCCGTCAATCCCGTGGGAGTTGAGGGGATTTGGTTATCACGAAAGGCACTATTGAAAAGCAAAGGGTCATTGACCGTAGATGAAAGGTCAAACTCAGTAGCTGTGGCTTTATCGACGGATCCATTTCCCTTACTCCCTTCGGTACTCACAGATATTGCTGTTGAAGCTTTTCTCATAAGACTAATGTCGAAATAACCGTCGTCTATATTCTTTAAGGAGTTTTCAAGCTTTAAAAATTCCAAATAATTTTTATGACTTGCCAAGTAATCTTCAATCTTAGCATCATCCCCATTGCAGTATTTAGAAACTTTGTTCGTAAACAGTTGTTTTAAGGAAGCACATGCAACAAAAAAACTTTCTTCCTTCTTCCCAATAATTGAATACAAAACCTCGGACATCAAGTCGTAAAGTAATGGAATTTCGAAATACTTGGCTGCAATAAACAGGTCTAACGCTACCGGAGAAAGTAGCCATTTCCCATTGACTTGGCCAGTGTAGAAAAATTCTGAAAGGGCTTTGAGTGTCGATGTAGGTAAGGGCATGTAGAGAGATCTTGGGGACAATAAAGGCTCTAGTTCATTAATAACATTGGAACTCGCACTTGTATTGCTATCCAATGTTGGAGCCCATGATGGTCTGGTCCCATCACTTGATACAAAAGTCTTAGCAAAGCTATTCTCACTAGACGGTTGATTGTTTTTGGCTGACTGTGATTTATTCAAAGAGCCAGTGCTAGCCTCTAAGTCGATGCTGTTATCTTCCAGCATCTGCTTATCCAGTGAGCGTGTTGGTAAGTTACCAGATTCCATTGGAGCTGGAAAGCTATCATCGGCTGGTTGCTGATCAACAGAACCCTTCCTTGATAAAGAAAGTTTGAAGCTTGGAAGTTCGGACCCCAAAGATGCATGGTTGGAGGCGTCATGGTACAAAGAAGACCTCCTTGAAGACAGGGGACTGTTCTTAGCAGACCGCAGGAATCCTGCCATGGAATGGTCAGAAGACCTCCTTCTGGAGTAAGAAACGTCGCAGGGAACCTGATGAGGAACAGATGGCAACGGTTCAGTGGGCATCTTTGGCTGAGGTGGTAGTTGGATGTTCAGAGAACCAATAGGCGCATGCAGACCACCAGTAGAGCCACCACTATGCTGTGGGTGTATTGAGTTTCCCATTCTATCTGAGCTAGAACTAACATATGAGATGGAACTTGTCTGGGATGTGATAGAGGCTTTACGGGAACTATAAGGACTAGACATATATCGCAAGTTGTTTAGTGCTGACAGATGGCCATTAAAGCCCGAATTATTGCCCGATGAAACTGGATGTGATGCGCGGCGATTAGATGGCCTGATTGTATCTATAGTACTACCGGTTGGGTGAGTTGACGCCGTTCTATCTGTTGAACTAATTGGTAAAGCAGATAGGCCACTGGGGTTATATTTACCAAAACTGTGAGGCTCGCTATCACGCCCATGGTCTAGGTCCATAGGTGGTAAGCTGGAAGCCAGCGGTAAATGCGAATTGGCCGAAGCATTTTTCGAACCGTTCTCGTAGCCATCTTGAAAGGGTAACCTGAAAAACATACCGCCAGAGGAGCTTGTCATTTGAGAAGACAACGGGGAGCTTTTGAGCAGATCCCCTGTCGAGTGACTAGCGATAGCTCTGCTTTCTATTGTAGGAGGAAAATAAGAAGAGGAACCTGTATTACTATTATTAGACTCCATAGATTGGTCCTCGTCATTGCTTCTTGGTGTAGATGTAGGACCAGCGGCGGATGTTGCATTGCTTCGGTTGGAAAATAGTAACGAGCTACTCTTTTTGCCAACATTTGACGCGGTCGATTGTGTGCTACTCTTGTGTTTATTAAAAAACATTTCTAGTGACCCCTGTGATGAAGACGTAGGGCCCCCCTTTGTGACAAAACCTAGACTATTGGACTGATTTGACCATGCAGATTTTAGTAAATCGTTATGGGGGTTATTGCTTTCATATTCGAAGCATACCCTGCTATAACTCTGAGCTATCAACATATCAAAGTAGCGGCCCCATCTCTTTCTTAATAAAAAACTTGGAACTCCGATAGGGTCTCCTTCCTCGGAGATTATTTCAAAGTCGGAAAGTAGATTGCCGTAGACTTCAAGTGCATCCTTTCCCAAAACCATAGCATAAGAGGGGAATACGGAGGTCACTGAAGTAAGTTCTGAAGGTGGGGCTATGTAACGCGAGTAACTTTCGAAATGATCTGTTTTCGATTTAGAATCTGATTGAGGTATGGGTATATCGGATTCTGGTTTAAATGTGGTTGAGTGGAAAAGGTTTAGCATCGGTAGACCGACACATAGTAGATAGTCGAATTTTTGGACACTTGGCAAACAATGGTCGTTTAGTTTAGATCCTAGTATTATGGCTTTATGATGGGATTCCCAAATAAATAGTTTCCAAAACCTATGCCTGAGAAGATCTGTATCATCACAAGTAGTGCTAATCTTAGACCATTTCCCTGAAGGAATGTTGTACACAAAGCAGTGGAAATTGGAAGTCTGCGAATTTGGGTAAAACCCAAAAATAATTATATTTGATCCAAAGTGTGCACCCGATGGATATTGAAGATGGAAGGGAATTTTCAGCCTATTTTCAAGCACTCCTGAATCTTTGTAAATTGACATCCGCAAGCCTTTGGTCTGGGATTCTAGTGGTATTGCAACAATCGGGTTCTCGCTTATACTTTCCAAGTTGTTTGATGGAGAGTAAAATACCAAAGAGGGTGTTTGGTCAGGACTCCTCTCGAGAAGTAAAGAGAAGTTGTTTTCCCTTGTTAAAGAAATGGCGCTTCCACCGATGTTCGTCACCATGCCTTTTATTGGAGATCCAAAAGTAGTACTACCAGACTCCCAAGTACCTTTATCGAGGTTATAGACATCAATGGAATGAATCGGTTTGTCCATGTTATTAAGCCCGCCGGTGACCACTAGCCTGGTGTCCTTATCATCGTTTCGTCCATACAGAATATGTGCTTCATGGTTAAACCTACGAGTGATCGATGGATCTGAGCTAATCAAAGTCCAGGCCTTGGTACTCAAATCCAGTTTCCACAACTCGTTGCTCGCTATCAGTTCGTAACCAGATTGCGGCGACACCATGAGCCCGCCAAAAGCGTAAAGGCAAGACCCAGCGAAGGACATCGTATGGAAAAGGCGCTCCCGCATAGGATTTTCAAGAACAGAGGTTATATTAGGTATACTGGACTTCCCTAGGCTGGTTTCCACTCTTTCCCATTTCCTAGATATCAAATCGAGGGAAAAGGTCTCTGTACTAATCCACTCACTCAGGTTATTAAAGCTAATCGTAGACTTCTTTTCACGGGCAAAGTAAAGAATTAGTTCTTGCTGGAGCTGAGACGAGCTGATACTTGAAAAGTTTAAAGGGACTGTCAACCCACCGTGCACGAACACAGAAGAACGGGCCAACACAACGGCAGCACCAGTACGGCATTCCAACGTCAACTTCCTCTTAGCGGTTTCATCAAGTGTAGCAGCAGAATGGTCATCCAACTGAGGAAGCTTCAATGCGTAGCACGTGCTTGAAGATGGAAGTAATGAAGGCATCGGTAGCAGCTTTTTTTTTCTTTACTGTTGTTATTATTGTTATTGCTTCTGCCCTTAATCCTTTAATCCCTCTAATCCTTAGCGATGAATGTGAAGACCACGCCTTTCAAGTATCTTTTTTTTCTGCTGCTCCACCCACCACAGGAGGAAAAGAAGGGAAAAAGAAAAACTCGAAAAAAAAACCATTACACCGCAAGCAAGCCGCTGACATAAGACTTCCGGACTATGCTCATGTGACCTGAGTTGATGATGACGATGATGAGTATTAAGCCGTTAAGAGTAGTGTATGCCAATTAGTTGAAATGGAAAGCGACAGGCTTGAAACTGAACTGCTTGCAAGTTGGGGTCGAGGGAACCATTGGTGATACTCGAAACGTGATACGCCACGGACAGTTTGGGCATCTATTACTAGAAACCAAGGTTTTAAAATCCCTACATATATATGTATATTTACATAGGTACAGATAATCATTTGCCAAACCCTTTCTACATATTTCAGGAGGCCATTCTATCTGTTTGCATCACCTGCTTTATCTCTCAAGTTTGTTTTTTTTTCTTTATTCTTTTTACAACACAACGCATAGCCATCCAATACCGATGAAGCATAACGCCAATGGATACTTTTCGACAATGCCTTGGGCACGACTGACGAAGCAAACCGAACTGAAGGACCAAAGGGAACACAGAATAAAAGTGACCAGCTTCAGTATTAACAGACATCTCATCTTCCAGGGTCCGGAACCAACGGCTCTCAGTAATAGAGGGTACACAATGCTACAGAGGGTAGAATTGATCACTTGTGGAAACAGACAGTAGCCGGATAAAGAGACATAGGACAGCAGAGACCCTGTTGTCTGTCTTGTCAACTTCAAATGAAATGCGACAACAAGCAGTATAGACCAACAGAGCACAAACAGACTCGAAAACAAAGAGTGGGCCTGAGATAGCGTTAGCGAAAACAGGATGATGAAGGACAACGGAGCCCAGAGGTCTGCACCCTTGACAAACTCCTGCTCGTCTGCCAAGTCGCCAGTGCCTAAAGCCACTGGAAAATGCGGATAAACAACCTGTCTTAGCTTAGCATTGATCTGTGACACATCTCTTTTAAAGGTATCTGCGACCGGTTCGTCCAGTGTACCCCTTGCATTGGAGGTAGTAGGCAAAGCACCCGAGGGAGCTGTAACAGGTTCAACGTAGTCAGGTTCTATACTATCGCTCATTTGACTCTTCAAAAAAAAAGAAACAGACACAGGCTTCTATCGAATGAAATGGAGGGGCAAAGGGAAAAAGAAAATGTCTGCCAACGTTTTGAGTTTTTAATACACCTGATATTTCAGAAGGAAGGCAACAAGTTTTTTAATCCTTAGATATTTAGCGTTTAAAATATCTTCAGAGATTGTTCACGCAATGTTCGTTCATCCTTATATACGGACGGCTGTATTAAAACCCGAAACGTCGAAGCCATGGATATTGCCATCGGAGGAGTCGAACCCGCGCCGGAGAGTCTTCCCCACGAATAGACGCGTTTCCAACTTCGCCACAGCGGGCTACCAAGAAGCAAAGACAGGTGGGAGAGAGAAAAGTACAACCTAGATATGTATTTTATACACGTGATCCACAGAAACGGCCGCAGGACTGGCGGGCCCCCGGTGGCAAAAACTGATAGAAAAAAAATTTTTTTTTTTTTTTTTTTTCCTTTAAAAGCAACAGAACAAGCGAAAATGCGAAGAAGGGAAAAATTTTCTGGGAGAAAAGCAGACAGAAAATAACGCTTCCCTGTGGAATACCTTCACCACAAGAAAGTCAGATTGGTAAAAAAAAATTAATTCACAGCCACAACTACAGTATCATACCAAACACCATGGAAACCCCTGCTGTGGATATTGATAATATCATCGACAGATTGTTGGAAGTTAGAGGCTCCAAGCCAGGCCAACAGGTGGACCTAGAAGAACACGAGATTAGGTACTTGTGCTCTAAAGCTAGGTCCATCTTCATCAAGCAACCCATTCTATTGGAACTAGAGGCACCTATTAAGGTATGTTAAATGGTACAGTATATTACGCTTGTTCCTTTGCGGATAATTCGACAAATCGAGAGGGAGTGAGAGGACTAGAAATGTTGACTCTTTATAATACAAGGACTTGACAAGAAATTGAGATGTGGAGACGAACTAAGAATCGATACGAAGACGAAAGGAGTGGGTGAGAAGTACGTTTAAGGTTACGAAAATCGAGCCCGCTGCAATGAAGATTCGAATGCGTACGAGACGGACAGAGACGATCCCTCCCTTCAGAGAGACTGTTTTGTTTTGTTTTGTTTTTTGTTTTGTTTTTTCGATTTGTGATCTTTTTTTACTTTTGATTTTCTATTTGTTTGTTTTTTTTTCCTACTCCTTTTATGATGTGGACAAGGTACTTCTCAAGACATCCAGTGGCTCAACAGAGCTTTCTCCATTAGAGGCTGCCCTTTCGCTCCTATTACTATCCTGCGTGGTCAGAAGAGATAAGATGCCCCTTGCAAACAAACGCACACGTAGCGCCGGATTTAATTTTTTTTTATTTTTCGCCACCGAGAAATTCGGTTCGTCTTCGATTCGGCAAGAATTTTCCTCTTTCTCTATTTTCGATCCAAAAGTAAAGCCAAGCAAACAGTCGTCCCACACGGGGCAGAAGCCGGACTTAGAACTGGAATTACTAACTTTTTTTTTTATTAATACAGATATGTGGTGATATTCATGGCCAATATTATGACTTGTTACGCTTATTCGAATACGGTGGATTCCCCCCGGAAAGCAATTACCTGTTTTTAGGAGACTATGTTGATAGAGGTAAACAATCATTGGAAACTATTTGTTTACTGTTAGCTTATAAGATCAAGTATCCGGAAAACTTTTTTATCCTAAGAGGTAACCACGAATGTGCTTCTATTAATAGAATCTACGGGTTCTACGACGAATGTAAAAGACGCTACAACATCAAGCTATGGAAAACCTTTACCGACTGTTTTAACTGTTTACCAATTGCTGCAATTATAGACGAGAAAATTTTCTGTATGCACGGTGGGTTGTCTCCAGATCTAAACACTATGGAACAAATTAGACGAGTCATGAGACCAACGGATATCCCCGACGTTGGCTTGCTATGTGACTTGTTATGGTCCGATCCAGATAAAGACATTGTCGGTTGGAGTGAAAACGATAGAGGCGTTTCTTTCACTTTTGGTCCAGATGTCGTGAGTCGTTTCTTACAGAAGCAAGACATGGAGCTGATCTGCAGAGCGCATCAAGTGGTTGAAGATGGTTATGAATTTTTTAGTAAAAGGCAACTGGTTACATTATTCAGTGCACCAAACTACTGTGGTGAATTTGACAATGCAGGTGCCATGATGAGTGTTGATGAAAGTTTGTTATGTTCTTTCCAAATCTTGAAGCCAGCGCAGAAGACTTTGCCAAGACAACAAGGTAAAAAGAAGAAATAGAGATAAAAGTACGTGGAACAGTGTGCTATACCGAGCGATGATCGTGGGATATTAAAACAAAAGCGAAATGAGATGGGAGAAATGGTAAAGGAGCTATGCATATCAATAACCAAGAGACAAAGAACAAATCCACCTCCATCCCTTCCATAGAGAAAGATGGAATAAATGGGAGGGGAGGAGATGAGGAAACTAACAATGGAAAAAAAGAAAAAAAAATACATATATATTAGAAAAGAAAAACTGCGAAACGGTTGAACAACAAAAAAAAATCAGCTAAAAAAGATTAGGAAAAAAAAAGAAAAAAATTACTGAAAAACCAAAAATAACTAGAAAAACCCTTCAATGAATCACCACGAGATACGGACGCTAGTGGGATGAGTTGATACTGTCATAAAACCATTCTTTCTGGTCTAATGATACGAACACATATCATGACTTAAACTGCCTTTTGTTTGTTTTTGTTTTTTTGTTTTTTTGTTTGTTTTTTTTCTTTTTTTTTTTTCTCTTTCTTTTCATCTTTCAATTTTTCCTCTCTCTTACTCCAAGCCACTTCTCCTCATCCTGGACAATTCTACCAATATCCCCTACGATCCTATAACTATTGCCACTATTACTACTGTTATTATATAAACTTCTTTTGTATCTGTGTATTTTAGCTCCCAGTATATTATTAGTATCCTTACGAAGAAAAGTGTACTCGCGTTTAATTTGCTCCATTAAAAACCAGAGGTGATTTTCAATACCTGTATTTTTGGAGCCCTCGCTTACCTCTCCTATGTCCTTAGAATTTGTTATATACTCTAAATATATGTCATTGCTAATGCCTTCACTTTTTATGTTGTAAAAGTACTTTGGAAGCCGTCTATCCGCAAACACTCTATCAAAAGCACACAATGTAAAATGCGCATAAAACCCAAATACCGGTATTCAGGTCTCTGTAGTATTCATTACGTTTCAACTATTACTCGAGGACGAAGATGCTTACTGGTATTCATTCTACAAGTCATTAATATACAATGTGCCTAGAACATTTCGAACGAAACTAGAAAAAAAAAAGGACGCGTCGTGCCCAATCTGCGTCGTTTTTACGTCCAGATACTAACCAAACAGAGCGGAGAGAGAAAATGAAGTAGAAAAACTCTTTCGGACACGAAGTTCAAGATTGAAATCAACACCTAATTTCTCAAAGGTCAGAGCAAAAAAGAAGAAAAACAGAATACTGAAGGGATGAGACTCGCAATCACCACGCTCATTTTAACTCTCTGGTGTACTATTTGTTCTGCCCATAATGTATTACTACCTGCAAATGGTCGCAGATGCTTCTTCGAACAATTGAACAAAGAAGATGAATTGTCCGTATCCTTCCAGTTTGGTGATAGAAACCCGTCTTCTTCGGAACAATTGCGCGGTGATTTTATCGTCTACGGCCCTAACAGAAATGAAGTTTTGAAAACTTTGAGAGATGTTTCCCACGGTGAGATCACTATGAATGCACCATATGAAGGTAAGTTTCAATACTGTTTCCTGAATGAACATTCTTCTGTGGATACTAAAGACGTTACTTTTAACATTTATGGCGTTGTTTATGTTGATCTAGATGACCCTAAATCTAATACTCTAGATGGTGCCGTTAGACAATTATCCAAGTTGACTAAGGAAGTAAAGAACGAGCAAAGTTACATCGTGATTAGAGAGAGAACACATAGAAACACGGCTGAATCCACTAATGATCGTGTGAAGTGGTGGTCTATCTTCCAATTAGGTGTTGTCATTGCCAACTCTTTATTTCAAGTGTACTATTTAAAAAGGTTTTTCGAGGTGACCTCCTTTGTTTGAGACTGAGGCCCCAAGAGATCGGCTCACGAACCAAAAAAAAAAAAAATGAAAAAAGAAGAAAAAAGCGATTAAGTAAAAAAATATATATATAGTATGAATACTCGAATCTATATAGCACGCGATTCAATATGTTTACATTTAGCTGTTTAGTCTTTTTTCTGTATAATCAACAAGAAGAAAAGTCATACCCTTTAATGAGAGGCCGTAAAAAATTGATGCCATTTCCTAGAATCGAACCAGGGTTTCATCGGCCACAACGATGTGTACTAACCACTATACTAAAATGGCAACTTGATGAAAGTTTGTTTTCAAGGAATTGCTATTATACCTAGTTGCTATACTTGGACATTGTAGTTTTTAAGGAAAATGTTCACGGTTGAGCTACTCGTGCATCTGTCCGGTAAACCTGGTCTAACGGTGGAAAGCACGGCCGCATAGACAAATCAAGATGTATCTGAATTTACCTAAATCTTGTCTACTGGGTATCGTGTTGACCATATCGACTCATTCTGGCCCTCAGGTAGTATATCATTATCCACCAACCAATCAGCTTGCAGCAGTCCAGCAACAAGAGATTCGTGCAGAAGAAACCAAGGAAAGCGGTAAGGATAAGCGCAATGATGAAAAGAAGTACAGTGACTCAAAAGCTCTGAATTCTAGTTCGGCTAGATCCGATATCAATAATTCGGTGGTTTCAAATGACACGCATCACCATCGTCATCACTATCACCATCACTCACAACACTTATATCATCATAGTGATAATGATTCTGATATACCAAAAAAAACTGATTCTGACCAAGCAGCATATGAACCCGATAGCTCCAGTAGTGATGGCGACTCGACTTCCGGATTAAGTGATAGCGAGATGTCTACAGATTATGCGGATTGTTCGACGACTTCTAGCTCGTCAACTGACGAGAATTTGTCTGAACAAGAAAGTGAGGAAGAGCCTATCAGAAACTCTACCACATTGAACACCGTTCCGAATAGCCTGCAGTCAATAAACTCGTCTAGCAGAGGACTAAGAAATAGGCAGTCCCAGATCAGTGCCAACAAACTGTTCCAACTCTTGAATAACGAAGAATCCAGAAGAGATTCTGTCTTTTCAAGGCATACCACAAATAAGGATGGATACCTTAGTGATGAAAATTATTCATCCTCATCTCTAGAAGAGAATGACGATTTAACTGGGACTGATAAACATAAATCGAGTAACGTACAATGGGAATTGGATGATCAGTACTTTAACTCCGACTACCAAGATATTAATAAGATCTTTGGTTTTGACTCCGAGTTTGTAGCCGAGTTCTGTTGCCCATTAAAGGAAATGTGTAACACCCGATTCGAGTTCACGGTGGATGATCTTTGCTTTTTAGGTTTGCCCATCCATATCAATGCTCGTGGCGAATGGAGAAAATCTAAAAAGAAAAAGCATTCTAATCGCTCGAGAAAGTCCACGTCTACATACAGTGGGAGAAGGCGGTCGAGTACTCTTGACAGCACCAAATCACTTCCCAAAGATCCGGCCATGGAACAGCAACAAAAGGATGCGACAGGTAATGAAAGTTTGAGCTACAATGCCGAAGATGACGACACCAATACGGAGAAATCCAATAGGCCGAGTGATGAATATGAAGGGTTGGAAAAAAGTGTCAACATGTTCCATGTTTGTTTTATCATGAACCCTCATATAGTTGAATACAATGAGCGTGTTGATGACATGTATCATTATGTTGTCACGAGACTTTCTTTAATTTTGAGATATACGCAGGCCAAAACGAATTACGTCACAGAACAATGTGCTCAAATTCTTAGGACAAAGGACAAGGTATTGAAATATTCTAAAAACTACAGGAAAATCAAGGGCTCGGGCAAAAAGGGCAAATACCTTTATCAAAAAATATTAAGCAAATCCTCTTTAGCTAGAGCTTTAACGAAGTGTTTCGACTCCATTACAAGGAATGAGATTGCCAACTTGGAAATTGACGGTGACAAAATCATTTCTTTACAGATTCCAATAAAGGATGAGTTTACCATTTTACCTGATTTGAAAACGAATCCGGTGTTAAGGGGCTCTCACTTGACCTCTGTTTTGAATAGTAGGTTCCTTGAGCAGAATTATTCTGGCGGCACTGGTGCCGGTGGTGATCCCTGGTCTAATGATACTGATGAAGATGATGATTTGCTCGACTATGCCCTACTTTTACTGAACGAACCCGCCAATATTATTCAAGAGTTGGAACTTTCCTCTTTTAATGATGACATGGCGAACTTAATCATGATGACTTTGGTCAAACATTTAAGGCCTACGGTATCTTTAAGATCGTACCAGTATTTAATTGATGAAATCATGGACCATACAGCCTCATCGAATGATGAGGATGGGTCCAAACGCAACTCGTTTCAAACGAGTATGTTGAGGTCATTTGCCTTACATTTGATTTATTGGAGACACGCTCGAGTCATTATCCCAATTTCTTCTAGAAACACCTATATTGTTTCACCTTTGGCTCCAATCAAAGGCACTACAAAGGATGATTTTGATAACTGTGAAATCAACATTCTCGAGGATAAAGCGCTAATATATCAAAACCATGAAATGTTCATGGAAAAATTTCCATCGTTACCGTCATTGCCTTCCTTTCTGAGTTCGATTTCTACGTCCAAACCTAGATCGTTTGGTAGTATCATTCCCTCCAAGGATCACAAGGCCATTTACTTGAGTGCTTTGGCATGGTTAATCAGAAACGGTTATTTGACCCAATTACTCACATTTGTTTGGATACGAGTTGACAGGAAAATCAAAATTGCTGTTGACGAAGATTTGGAGAAAGAAGGATTTAGAAAGAAGAACCAGAAAAATTCACGCAAAATTGCCAACGGCGCTATCGATAACGTAGTCGAGAGAGGTTCGCTCGAAGATTTGAGCAAAAACAATGAGGCTTTTGATGAGTTTGGATATGAAAGTGGTAATGACGTGATAGAAAACCTGGATTATACGATAATTTTGGATCCTGAAAGAGCCACTGCTGTGGAAAAAAGGTGGTTGTACAAGTGTATCGAAGGGTATCCTTCTGATATGCAAATCTTGTTTCACAAGTTGGTAAAATATTTCAATGGTAAGACGCCGCTAGAGCTAATAACCATCAGAGAAAGTGTATCCAAACACGAAATAAGGAAACTGTTACAAGCTCTGGATAAATACGCAGTTGCGGTAAGGCATTGGTAATCGTTGTTTTATATATAAAACTATACATTAATATAACGATTGCAGCACTTTAATAAACGAAGTACCCTCTTCTGCTGGTGTGTAATACTGATGAGACTAAAACAGAAAGGAGAAGAAGAAGAAGAAGAAGAAAAAAAAAAAAAAAAAAAAAAAAGCAGAGGAGAAACAATGGAAATGGGGCGGGGATAGTTTTCGATTTTGTTAGAAAACTTTGAACCAAATAAGATGCCTAGAAACTCAATTTTTTTCAATATTAAAAAAGGTGAGAAAAGAGAAAGAAAAAAAAAAAAAAAAAAAAA
Organism: Lachancea kluyveri NRRL Y-12651; assembly: GCA_000149225.2. NCBI lineage: Eukaryota > Fungi > Ascomycota > Saccharomycetes > Saccharomycetales > Saccharomycetaceae > Lachancea > Lachancea kluyveri. The sequence continues at coordinate 2,212,755 of CM000694.1, forward strand.
AAAGAACCATGGTGAAGACTCACTAGATTGCTTAAACTCAAAAGGATGTTCAGGCACCAGGCCTATTGGACGAACAGAAATTTTAGGTTTTGACCTATGTTGTTGAGAATTGAAAAGAAACAAGAACAAAAAAAAAAATGAAATAAAATAAAATAAAATAAAAGAGATGCTCTGTTGAAAGATAGCAACGCTTAATATTCCAAGACCTGCTTGTCATTCTCTGATTTCATGGAATGATCCAATGGCATAAACTGTGGCTGTGACATAGGTGGTAGAGGAGGGCCAGTCATTGGCGGACGAATTCCACCATTCATCTCGTTAAAATCAACACCGGATGGTGGAGGAATGGGATAATACATAAAGTACGGCTGATTGGCACCAGAGCCTGGTGGTGGTGGTGGAATTGGGGTCATTGGATAATCTATTGGGTAATAGTAAGGAGGATAGTAGTAAGGGTCATAGTTCGGATAACTCCCACGCCTTTGGTAAAAGTTATCGTTGGACAAATGAAACTTCTTCTTCATACCACCATTTCCGCCTGCAGAATAATGGTTATACGCGGTACTGGCATTGGTGGAGGCGGCGTCATCTGTGGCAGAACCAGGCACTTCGGAGGGAGCGTCATTGTTGGTGGAACTGCCGGCAATGGATTGGCCTGCATCAGAGGCATCGGAGGGAAAGTTTCGCTTAAATCCGGCAAACCCTGTAACAAAGCTCCCACGTCTCGGAGCACCTTTGCCATGTTTTTTGTTTCCAACGTTGGGTGAAAATGGTTGTATGTCTTGCAAAGAATAATTGTTGTAATGGTTAAAGACAGAACCAGTACTAGCTCTCCTACCTAAATTAATAGGTGGTGGAGCCAAGTTCAAACGAGGAGTATGAAATCCACCGTGATTGTGATAACCGGAGTTGTTGGCATGTCTCGATTTTTTGTAGTAGCCACCACCAATTTCTCTATATTGAACGTGCATAGTCTTGCCCAGGAAGATGGCATGATTCTCCATTTCCAATGCAGCGGCAGCGGCATGCTCCGTATCAAATCTGATAAATGCAAATACGTTGTTTGGTTTGACAATTAAATTAATATCGGCAACATCACCGTGGCGGGAAAATCTGTCGTGCAAGCTCTCTCTAGTAACACCACGATCCAATTGTCCGACAAAGACAGATTTTTTGTCAATCTGAGGGACATCATCTGCTGCGATGGTACCCATTTCAGGAACACAGTCCCGCTCGTCTTCCACGAGCCCATCCATGGTATCCTCGGGATCCCTTTTGGAAACCAAGTTCAACCGCTTTGGCACTTCGATGTTCTGGGCCCATTCGACTTCCCAATCGGGTTCCATCTTCAAATTTGCAAAGGCCCGGATGGCATCATCTCTATAGGCAAACTGGACAAACCAAGCGTTGCTCTTAGAAGTCGGATAGTAGTTTCTCCTGTAGCAATGATCCCTACTGGCAACTAGCTGTTCGATCTCGCCGAAGCTTTCCATCATCCCAATAATCTCTTCGGATGAGATTTCACCAGATGCCGAACGGCCTCTGGTAGCGGCAAACAAAGTACGGTTGACCCTTGCAGGTTCACAACGGATTGTCCTTCCATTCAATATGGAACCTTGAGCTTGCCTTAGAGCAAGCCTTGCATCAGCATCATTGGTGTACTGGACAAAGGCGTAAGGCCTGTTTGCAGGATCGCGAAGAACCTTCACCATTGCCAATTCACCATATTTTTTGAAGCCTTCGGTAACAGAGATACAAAGGTCATCGTCGGTCAAAGAGGCGGCCAAACTGGCGACGAAGACGCATGACGAGGGGCGGCCACGGAACTTTACAGGCTCGGGTTTTTTGGGCTGTTCCTCAAATTCCATGTCAACCTCTTCGGCTTCATCTGAGAATTGATCGTCGTCGTCATCATCGTTCTCTGCTTCGCTAGAGGAGACCTCTGTTGGTAGAAATTGAGAGATATTTTCGTTAACGTTGGGGGACAGACCGCCTTCCTTTGCAACGGGTGCAAGTAGTGCGGTTGGAGAGTTAATACCGGAATCGATTGTCATCGAGTCAACGGTAGTCATTAGAAGAGTGGCGTAGATAAGAAAGCGGGAAAGCGGCGATATACGGTAATTAGCGGGGCGATAAGCGGCTAAATTCTTTCAAGATATGATAGCTGGTGGTAAAGGTAGTGGTTTCTGTGCAGGAAGTGTGATTTTTTTTTTAAACTTTTTGAGTGTGACTCTTCTTTCTATCTGTCTCTCAGAGTAGCGAATAAGGGTTTGGTACTTAAACTTCGGCGGCTTAGTGTGAGGAGAAAAGAAGAAAAGTACTGCGATAAAACACTGTTTCTCAACATATCTAGTGGCCATATTTATACTTTTTGTGGCATAAAAGAGAGTTTAGCATGATTTTTACGCGGGGAGTGGAGTACAGCGGTAAACATACGCTCGATGTGGGGGACCTTTGTGTCACCGTGTGCAAAAAAAAATTTTATTTTCTCAGATCGCTGTACAGCAAAATAAAAGGTTGTGAAGCCGTAAATTGCTGATCTTGAACAGTGAATAGCTCATGATGATAAGGCAGCGTCGAAAACAATAGGAAGGATAATTTCGTATGAACCAGCCATCAAACAAAGGTGAGAATTTGGATTGATATAATGATAAGCGTCTTGTAATGGCGAGTTTAATCTGCATAGGTGCATCATTGTGCAGATCTTTCATTGTTATCCCATCAGCCTACATACTGTTCAGACATGCAGCACCTCCTTACGCCCTCGTCTGTAGTTTCAGCTATTTTTTTGTTCTGACAACTGGACTGTCCTCGAATTGGAGTCCGGTTCTTCGTACTGTGTAATATGCGGTTCTGTAGTTGTGACTTTAGATGTAACACGCAGGTTCTATAGGGAAGGGGGGAAGAGTGATGCATGCGTAAAGTGGAACCCCAGGTGTGGCTTGGATACTTGTCCTGATTGACATAGCCCAGCATATGAAGCATGGCTTGGTTAGCTGGACATTTCTGATTTTCAAGTATCCATATTAGATTCTTTAACATCTAAAACCCCTCGCCGCTTCCCGCCACATCCTCCTGTTCAAGTTCGTACTTATCGGTCTCTACTCCACGTTTTGTGAGATCGAGAATTTGTCCGCAAACCGAAGAAGGTTGAGGTAACCTGGTTATATAATCGGTGCCTAGAAAACGCGTAGGTGAAAAGCTTGCTGAGGGACGCACACAAAGGCGATTCCGATCTGGCTTAGAATGCAACGTGCAACGTGCAACGATGAAAGCCCCTTTAGAGCCGAGAATCACATTTCAACGTATCGTCACCAGTGGTAACCACATTGCATGAAAACGTGCGCGCACTACAAAGGTGCTTACAACTCTAACTGTACTTGGCAACCACCTGCTTGTCAGAAAAATTGAGGGGACCATTCTTTAAATAAGCACGCCTTGCATTGCAGCTGGCAAAGAAGATACATCTACACCTATAAATAGTTAACCCTTAGTTTTATCTAAATTGTTTCTAGATGTTTGTATAGCAGATGCAAGCAGCTGCTACAGAACGGGCACGTGATCATCCCTTACATATTTACCGCGATATTTACACGTAACCTGCTTGAATCACTACCAGTACCGTAGGGGAGCGGGACGCGCAAGACATGAATGCGTAGATCAGTTTTCCTGTTTCGGATTCTAAGCATGATATACCAGTGCAGGAATTTGGGTCTTGTCCAGACTTGAAGGATATGGGTGGGTAGCTAAAGTAAGAAGATAATAAATATAGCGACGGCATAAGGGTCAGACAATTATTTTTTTTCTTTTTCGCACCTCCAAATGTCTTTGAAGTTTGTGTAAATGATGTGTCTTTTTTGAAGCCGTTATTATCATAGAAATCGTTCACTACACCTCTTTGGTTCCAAAATCGTTAGAATCTATATACCGTTATTCTCATGCCTCATTTATTGTTATTATAACAGTATACTCATGGCAGCCGAGACAATTACTGCGTGCTTGTCAAGATCTTTAACTTAAAATTAAGCACTTGACGTTACATTACCGTCATCCATCGAGTACTTTGGCTCTCGAAGTTTGATTTTTTCTTTAATCTACAGAATTCACCTCGTTTGACTTGTTTTCGTCACGAGAACTCTACGTTTATAATCAACTTTTGATTTACCAAGACTCGTAAATCTACTTCGGGTATTGTGGACCAGCTAGTTTGGACTTTAGAGCCACCCTTTTTTTTCGCTTATCCTTGCTGTTCGTGCTCTCTGGCGAACACTGCTGGGCGCAGCTGTTATCAGTCCTATGAAAAGATCGCCTACACCCTCGTCTGTGTCTTTTTTTTTCTTCTCCTTCCACCTTCAAATTTTGCGTAGACAGTTGGTTTGATTTCGTCGTCTAAGTACGCTGTTTGTTTTACGGCTTCCTCCAAAGGTCTCTTACAACGGCATTTTGATTTGCATTAGGTCCTCTGTCGGGCGCGTGTTCAATTATTGTGTGTAGACACACATTTACATAACCACATATAAGCGGCAAACACCTTGAGAAAACTGCAGCTTGTTTTTTTGTTGCTGGTTTGAGAAGTAACGTTTTCCTGAGATAATAGTATGTACACTGAGCCAATCCAGAAAACGTTTGCAGTACTAGCCTCTAAGTGGTAACGCTCGTATTGCATACACTACACTTGGTTATCGTTTCACGTATGTCATTCTCGTCACCCTTTGTTTCAGGCCGCTTTGCGTCATAAATCTGGTATCATACTTGTCTGTATGTATTCTCGGAGGGTTCCGCGCCGAGAGCGCCAGTGTTTTTTTGCACTAAAAACTAAAAGCGATACAACGCTAATGTATGACGTTCGTAACATTCGCAGTAAAATTAGAGGTGTTATTTATTAGAAGAAAAACTATTTACAAACGTGGACTGAAATAAACGAGGAGACTCGCTTAAATAGTCTAGTCTAGTGGGTTGGCATCGTCTAAGTCGTCCTCGACGTCCTCCCACGCATCGTCGATATCCATGTCCTCGTTGTTGGACTCGTGGTTAGGCAAGACTTCAAGCCCACCCTCCTCTCCATTATTCTCCAACACAACGTTGACAGTCTCCTTATCCTTGATTTGACCCTTCAAAATTCTAATTGCCATTTTGTTTAGGATTTCGTTTTGGATCAATCTGTTCAATGGTCTAGCACCCATATCCTCAGAGTAACCGTATTTGGCCAAAAACTCTTTGGCCTCTGGAGAAACGTTCAGCTTGTAATGCTTATCGTTCTCTTCGAAGCGCTCCTCGATTTCTTTCATACGAATATCGACGATCTTGTTGATGGCCTTGTGAGACAACTTGTTGAAAACAACGATGCTGGAGATTCTGTTCAAAAACTCTGGTCTGAAGTGTTGTCTGACGGCGCCCATTACCAACTCCTTCGTAGACTCTTGGATCTTGGCACCAGGTTGGGAGCTGATGAAAGTTGCACCCAAATTGGAAGTCATGATCACAATGGAGTTGGAACAATCGATGGTCTTACCCTGGCCAGATGTGATCCTACCATCATCTAGCATTTGCAACATTACGGTTAAAACGTCAGGGTGTGCCTTTTCGACTTCATCGAATAACAACACCGAGTATGGCTTCCTCTGTAACTGGTTTGTTAAAAACCCACCTTCGTCATAACCAACATAACCAGCAGTTGTACCTAACAATTTGGAAACAGAATACTTTTCACCAAGTTCGGAACAGTCGACTCTGATCATAGCGTTTTCGTCGTTAAACAAGAAACCGGCAACTTTCTTGGCCAACTCTGTCTTACCAGAACCGGATAGACCCAAAAATAGAAACGATGCAGGTTGTCTCGGATTGGCCAACCCGGACCTGGATAATCTGACTGCATTGGAAACGGCTTTCACTGCTTCCATTTGGCCAACCACTTGAGAAGACAAGTCCCGTTCCATGTGAATTAATTTCTCGTTCTCTGATTCAGTTAGTTTGCTGACTGGAATACCTGTTAGTCTAGCGGCAGTTTCAGCGATTGTGTCGCTATCCACTACGTTCTGAATCATTTTACCAGAGCCGGCAATTCTATCCTCCTCGGCAACCTGCTGTTCCAACTCTTCGATGTGCTTCTTGATATCGGGAATAGCAAAGTATCTTAAATCAGCAGCGGTGGCAGTGTCAGCACGACGTTCGGCGTCCACAGCCTTGTTTTCCAATTCATCTAACTTCTTCTTAGCCTTGGTCAATTCTTCATGGCCTTCTCTTTCTTCGTTATAACGTTGTACTAAAGGCTTCAATTCCTCTTCTAGAGAGGCCTCCTTCTGTCTGGCTTGCTGCAATCTCTCCTTTGTGGTAGGGTCAGCTTCTTCGTCTCTTTCCAAAGCTTTGATTTCCACCTGAATTAGTTGCAATTGACGTTCCTTGGAATCTAATTCTTCGGGCTTGGAATCCCTGGCAACAGCGACACCGGCGCAGGAAATATCAACTAAATCTAGAGCAGAATCTGGAAGCCTTCTGTATGGCAAGTATCTCTTTGCCAATTGCGACGCTGTGACCAATGCACTATCCAAAATTCTAACACCATGATGGATTTCATATTTTTGTTGTAAACCTCTCAAGATGGCAACCGTCTGTCTGGTTGAAGGTTCTTGAACATCAATCTTCTGAAACCTTCTTTCAAATGCACCATCTTTTTCAATAATGGCCCTGTATTCGTTATTAGTCGTAGCACCAATAACCTTCAATTGGCCTCTTGATAGGGCAGGTTTCAAAATGTTTGCTGCATCGTCTTTACCATTACCCATTAGCATGTGGATTTCATCGATGAACAACACAATCAAAGTTTTGGATTCTTCGATCTCTTTTAGCACGCCTTTCAATCTTTCTTCAAAGTCACCCTTGTACTTTGCACCAGCAGTCAAAGCAGCCAAATCTAAGCTGAATAGTTTAGAGCCTTGCAAAATCATGGGGACATCGTCATCTATAATTCTCTGGGCGACACCTTCAATGATTGCAGTCTTACCAATACCAGGCTCACCGATCAAGCAAGGGTTGGACTTGATTCTTCTTGCCAATACCCTAATGGTACTCCTTATTTCTTCTTCTCTGCCGATAACAGGATCTAGTTTACCTTGTCTAGCTTGCTCGGTCATATCAATTGCATACTTGGATAGGTATTCCAACGGAGTATTAGTATCAGCGCCACGGGAATCAATCTTTTGATTGCCTCTCAGCACTAGTGCTTGTTGCTTAACCGCTTCTATGTCCACTTGGGCCTCGCTAAACACTTGTTTAATGGAGGAATCGGTGAATAGAGCAAACAGTATGTGATCTTGAGCGATGAAAGAATCCTTTTGTTGTTTTTGTATCTTAACAGCTTCCTGTAGAACTTGGCCTGTACTGTAACTTGGAGTCACTTGAGGAGGAGCAGGGTGTTGTTGAGGAATACGGACTAGATGCTTGTTCACTGTCCGTTTGAAATTGTCATAGTCGTAGCGGGCTTTTTCAATCAAGTTCTGAAGGTAGGCTACCGAGCCATCTTCAGGGGTCTCGATAAAGGCAGCCAACAAGTGAATTGGTTGTAGTTGAGGATGTTGATGGTCCTGGGCTAACTTTTGAGCTAACGTTACGATAGTTAATGCTCTTTCTGTAAATTGAGTTTCGTCGTTCATTGTATTATAATCGGTATGTTCTGATTATCTGTATTAGATAGTTGGAGAAGGAAATAGGCTAGGATTGAGGAGCTATGAACAATCAAGTCCTATCTTATATATGCGTCTTTTTTTTACCTCTCGATAACAAAGGGAAAAGGATAAGGGCTCTTCATGGTTCCCGAAGATTCCCTTAAAATCTTGATTGTTGCAGAACGTTCTGGAAAATATCACGTGATACAAAATTTCGTCAGTGCCAAGTCGAAAGCAACCCAACTTGGCACCAATTTTCTAGCTGGAAAAGATCAAGGCAAAAAATGAGGCCGAAAATGCTTAGGGTTCGTGCCAATAACTCGCTTACCTCATATTCGTTTTTCTTAATCATGGAGCTGTCCCAAACTCTCCCTACTAGTACGCCAGAGATGATGATCGTGTCAGCGAACATATGGAAAAAAAAAAAGGTGAAGGCTTTTGCATAATCAACGATAGTATGCAGTGGTATTCATAGGATATAAGCCTAGTTACATTCAACTACTGTTACTCTATATTTAGTATTGTAGAATAACTATAAAAATTCTTCCAAATACTAGGAACGTGTGCAATAGGTCTGTTTGCTATAAGCGAGTAAGAATGTTATTAAAGTTAATATAAACTCTTATAAAACTATTCTGCCGTATTCGGGTACTTTTAATTAACCTGCTTAGATGAGTAATTTGGCGATAACAGCAACAAGGGCAACCATGGAAGGTTTGCTTCCATGGATAGAAGCGCCAGCATTGGCGCTAGCTACCACCGTAGAACTTGAGCTGGATGTAGAGTTAGAAGAGCTGGATGAATTTGAGGAAACGTCCCCAACTTTGACAATGTCAGCACAGGCCAACCTGGTTGTATTTGGAAAGTGGATCGTTATCGATCTTTTATCACCAATGAAACTTGGTGAGTTAGAATCAAGAGACAAATATGGATCAAAATACTCAGTTTCAAACGAGTCGGAGTCAATTGCGCCGTACAGTCCACTCAAGTTACCTAGTTCGCAAAGGGAAGCTTCAGACAATTTGCATGTAGCAGTCCCATTGAATGGATTAAAGTGACCTGCAGTAGCAGTGCAGTTTCCACCACTACCTACTGGCTTACTATGAATGTGGTAGGAAAATTTCCCATCAACAACTAAGACACCGTCCAATTTAACATTTACTTTAGTAGTACCGTTAGGGGAAGAGAATTCCACATACCCAGTAACATCTTGAGATCCACCTTCTGGGAACTCGGCACGGTAAGTTACATCTATTGGGTTATTGTTGATGATAGGAGCTTCACCAGCAACTGTTTCGATAAAAGAAAACAAGGCGGAGGCAACTGTGACAAAATAGCTATATTGCATTTTTTTCTTTTCCTGGTTCTAAAAAGGTTACTTTTCAGTCTTTTTGATTAGTCTTCTGGAAAAGTTAAATCGTCTTAACCAGCAATGGACCGAGAACATCGATGAAATCCACCATTATATATATGTGTATATATACATATTTCCGTTATTAAAAAGGAGGTCCCGAGGACGTAATTGCAGGATTGAACTTAAATATGATTAAGAAATAATAACAAAAAAAAACATGACTTGCCTGTATGTAGTCACTGTGTATCTGCCTATAAACTCGGCAGCGAATATCAAGGGTTTTATCCCGCTGCCATGGCTCGAATTATTTGTGCACCCCATGTTTAGCTCTTAGGAATTCGAATACGGTATCATTGTTGCACCCAATAGAATGTACTGCCAAGAAAAACTTTTCCAGTACCCAGAGAAAAACGCCGACCCAGATATAATGCTTGGGTAGTCTGCATGACCTGGGATTGGACTGAAATTTCCTTTGCTGACGTTGTTAACTATATATCGACTCAAAGGATAATTCTATCTTTGTCTTTATCAATCACATGAATTCATGTGTATAAAGCGTAGAAATTTCGTGTCGCGCTGGTGCTCCTTTGGGCCACTGATAACGTGGGATTAAGGAAGCTACACCGTTGATGTTGGCATCAAGAGCCCAGTTTTTTTCTGCAGAGTCGAGGAATATCAATTTACAAAGGACGTGTTTTTTTTTTCTCCCAATTAACCACTACCATTGCCATTTACGGCTTGCAAAACGTAAACGTTAGGGGTAAACAGACTACACGAGACAGCTAATATAGATTGTAAAGCCTTTATCAAGAACCAGGTAGTTTCCTTTTGAAAAAGCGCTTGCAAGGTCTTTGTGTCATCCTCTAGGGTCCTACTACCTGCGGCTTGCTAGTCAATGTTCTTCTAACCAATTAGGTGCTGTAATTTTAACGCAATTATCTAAACGCACAGGCTCCGTAAAAAATCTGCATTTGAAAGTAGAACCGATTCATTGTGGGGGAAACGGTTATCAGCATTACTACAAATTTTTTTTTCTTTTTTTTTAGTATTTTAAGAATTATAAGGCAGGAACCTTTCCACGAGTGGGCTTTTCAGAATGATTTAACCCAACCCTTTTGGTTCTAAGGAGTAATCGGTAAAAACACATGTCAGGTGACCCTTAATTCTGGCTACAAACTAATTGCTAAAAATTCATAGACAAGAAGAATTATGGTAGATTTGTGAATTTGGCTCTCTTTATTATTAAAGTATATTTATGCTTTCTATGAAACCCACTCAAACAAATAGACCGACAAGTACCGCTAACATAGCTGTAACGGTGAAAACGTTTTGGTACGAATCCACACCGCGATTTTCGTAATCGGTCTCGATTTGGCTAGTCCTTCTTACAGAAGTGTCATTTTTCTTGTAAGTGGGGGTTACAAAAAGAGTAGTGGTACTGTTCAATTCAAGATCGGTACTACTTTGGGTTTTGACACTAGTCTTTTTCCCAGAAGTGATTGTTTCAGTCTTGTCCTCGCTGGTCCAAGTGAAATATTCCTCCTCTGTTTTGGTGACGTAATCCTTTTCTGGATTGGTAAAGTAACTCTCTTCAGGTATGGTAACAAAGTCTTTCTGGGTCTCAGTGAAATGTTCCTGTTTCGATTCGGCACTAGTGGCCCCCTCAGTCTCGGTATAATAATCATGCTCTGGTTTGGTACTAGTGTATTTCCCAGTCTCGGTATAATAATCATGCTCTGACTCAGTAGTGTATTTTTTTTCAGTTTTGGTTGGGTAGTCCTCTCTACTCTTGGTAGTAGTTACCTTCCCAGTTTCACTAATAGTCTCCTCTTGAGTTTTGGTCCCATAGTCTTCTTCAGTCTTGGTAGTATAGCTGTCCTTAGTCGTAGTGTAACTCTCTATAGCAGAGGTGGAACTAGGTTTGGTTTCAGTTTCAGTAATATAATCATGCTGAGTCTCAGTATGGTATACCTCATCAGTCTTGACGCTACTTAGTTCGCTACTCTTGGTGTAACCCTTTTCCTTGGTTTTGGTGCTGTATTCCTTTTTTGTCTTGGTGTAGATGTCAGTTTCTGTTGCAGTGTCACTCTTGGTCTCATGCTTTGAAGAGCTTTCAGGTAATTCACTGGTCTTGGTACTATAACAACTCTTTGTGCCCTTTGAGCTTTCATCAGTAGTACTAGTGGTAGGATGATCGGTGTACTCATCACAAACGGTCGAGGTTACAGTACTACGGTCAGTTACAGTTGTATACGTGGTGCTGACAATTGGCTTATAGGCAGCTGAGCTCTTGGGTTTTGTTTCACAAACACTAGAGGTTGATGCTTTGCAACTGGTAGTTTCGTACACGGTTGAAGGGTGATGTTCTAAATAAGTGCTTGTGGCATATCTGGTAGACTTTTTTTCTTCTTTTTCTTTCTTGCAAGGCACAATATTAGCGCAAGCGTATCTGGTGTTATTCTCATAATGGATCGTAATAGATCTGTTCCCAACAAAACTTGGAGTTCCTGGTTTTAATGATAGATAAGGATCAAAATACTCAGTTTCGTAGCAGGCAGAATCTATGTTTCCATGTTTCCCACTTAAATCACCAACCTCACATAATGAAGTATCGGTGACAGACGAACAGTCGTGAACCCCGTCGTAAGGGTTTAAATGTTCACCCGTAGAATTACAACTTTTATCACATTTTTTAGCGAGGAATTCGTGGATATGGTACATATATGTTCCTTTGTTTTTAGGCAAGCCAGCGACATCAACAGAGACCTTGGCAATGCCTTCATAAGAGGTGAATACCACAGAACCCAAAATTCTCTTAGAGCCACTTTCTGGGAATTCTGCGTAATAACACGCGTTTTCTGGATTATCATCAATGATAGGAGCCGAGCTTGCAGCAGCCTGGGAGGCTAATAAACAAGTAGCATTTAACAATAATGCACACTTCATTGGTTTTGTAAAGGATTTGTGGAATGGATCTTGGCCCAGAATGGAATAAAATGTAGCATCGAAAAAGGGCAATAAAGCGCTATGAAGTTCATCTTATATGCTCAAAGTTTACTTTTGCGTCAAAATCTCATAATATGGAATTTTATTTGCGTCTTTGTGTTTTCTTGCTTCATGTTTGTGTTTTCTTGTTCCATGTTTATGTTTTATACATTTGTTGTTGTTTTGTGTCACTTAATGCTTAAAGATTTGTTGTCCTTGTGAAAAAGTCGGTTTTTTTTTCCAAGAAAACGTCCACAAAGGGTAAAATCAATTAAGAACATCTAACAATAATAGAAAGGGTTATTGAAAAGAAGTAGAATTGTGCATATGAATAAATAAATATAATTAACTGTAAAAATCGACACTAGGAGGACAATGTTCGAATAAATGAAGAGAGAAAAAAAAGAAACAGATGGAAAGAAACAGATTTAATGAAGTTTGAATATGGTTAAAGTCGGAAGCCTTCTCGGCTTCAGCTAACTATCACAATTTTATTTCAAACCATAAAACTCTCACCGCAGCCACATGTACCTTTGGAATTTGGGTTCTTGAAAATAAACCTGGAAGATAGCTTATCATCCACCCAATCCATTTCACTCCCCACAATGCTAAACAACGCCTTGGAATCTATAACAACGTTGACTCCGTCTTGTTCAATCACCTCGTCAAACTTTCCTGGTGTTGTGATATACTGCAGGTCGTAGGTTAGCCCCGAGCAGCCTCTATTTCTAACACCTACCCTAATCAACTTTGGCTCTGGTTGATCTAAAAGTGCCCTTAAATGAGAGATTGCATTCGGACTCAATGTAATCAAAGCTTTAAGAGGTTTCAATCTCCTCTTAGACTTCTTCTTTTGTGCGGATATATTCGTGGAGTTTGCTTCCGACGCCAGGCGTTCTTTAATGTCTTTTTCTTGCTGATCCATCTGCTTTTTTTGTTGTCCCAAAGTCTCTTTTGAAGGCAGAGAATAACTTGACCACTTACTTGTAGTAGATGCTAATGACTTTGGTGCTTGCCTCTGTGAACTAGTAAGAGCCGACTTAGAGGAGTCAGATATCACAGTAGGGGTTTGCGTTTTGTGCTTTGACGGTGTGTTTTGCTTGGTCTTGAAATTGAAACTCCATTGAGGAGGAACCTTGTCAAACTTTCGTTGATCTGGTGAAGTTTGCAAGCACCTTTTAGCATTTCTCCTAGTGGTGGAATGGGCCGGGATAGTGAACGAGCCAGTGCTGTATGAAAGAGTCATAAAATGTGAGAAAAGCCTCTGGCTCTGATAAACTAATGGTTTAGGCCTTTGGCGAAGCAATAGTATTGGTACCATATTAAAGTGAAAACTTATTACTTCGTAGATGAGCTGAATAAATAGAGGCAGACTATTCGAAGAGTAACTAGTCCACTTTTATAACAGGGGCTCCCCGGTCACCGCTTTTTTTTTCTGTATGAATCCCTGGACAACCCGATCACCGGGGAATGGGAAGGCATATGCAGCAGGGTAACTCATTCAGACCGAAGTCACATGATCAAGAGCCAACCAGACTTTAGCATATTACTAATCCTAGCAACGACCGTAACAATCGACAAAAGATGAATATTTCAATTATACAACTATTATTAGCGCACGCATCGCATCGCATCGCATTAGTCTCCCTCTTTCTCTCCACTTCCTGTTTTAATTCTAAATATATTTATAAAGCTGAAGTTTCTCTTTTCAACCATTTGTAGGTGATACTTTGCGGTTGAATAAAGGGCACGATACTCCTCCATACCTTGCCATGATAGTCGTTAATTTGTTTTTTCTCTTCTGGTGTCAACATTTTCACATTTATTAACTTCTTGCAGTAGGGAACAAGTGTGATGTTTTCAAACTTTAAAAACTTACGCTCGCCAAACTTCAAACCCTTGGCTTCTTTAACTAACATATCGTTTTCAATTCTAATGCCGTACTCACCATCTTTGTAGTAGCCAGGTTCGTTAGTGATTATATTGCCCTTCTCTAAAGCGTAGTTGACCAGATGAGGCCTGAACCCAATACCCATAGGTCCTTCGTGTACGTTCAAGAAAGCACCTACACCATGCCCAGTTCCATGCCTATAATCTAAACCTTGACTCCATAAAAACTGCCTTGCAATAACGTCAATATTGTAACCCGATGTACCCTCGGGGAATACTAGCCTCTCCAATGCTAGGTTGCCCTTTAACACCAGCGTGTAATTGTCAATTTGTTGTTTAGAAGGTTGTGTGAAATGAAAGGTCCTAGTAATATCAGTAGTGCCCTCCATAAATTGAGAGCCGCTGTCACATAGGTAAATCTTTGAAGGGTCAATCATAGAAGAGTTAGCTTCAGGTGGAGAGTAGTGGATTATAGCAGAGTTAGCACCAGTTGAAGAAATTGTCTCGAAAGAGTTACCCATGAAATTTCTTTGGGTTTTTCTGATCTCAATTAGTTTCTGAGCAGCTTTGAACTCATCTATTAAAGCTTCCTTGACCGTCAGTTGTTCCTCAAGCCAGGAGAAATATTGGGAAAGACAGACTGCGTCTTTGACTTGAGCTGAACGTGCATTTCTAATCTCTAACTCATTCTTTACCGCTTTAAAAATTTCCACAGGTGATTGGACCTGCTTGTAACGAGCACCCTCTAATTTGCGAATGACCTCCCAGGACGAGTTATTTGGAACCAATATGGTATCGTTGCTTTTAGACAAAGTAGTAGCTGTCGAACTCAATGCTTCCCAAATGCTGCTGTATGACTTAACAGTGATTTTGTTCTCCTCAAAGTACTGCTTAATCTTATCGTTGTAAGGATCATCAGTGAACAACACGGTTTCGTCACCTTTGAACAACAAGTAAGCATAGAACACTGGATTGTATTCAATATCGGAACCACGCAAATTCAAAGCCCAGCAAATTTCGTCTAGTGCTGTGACACAGAAATTTTCACATCCTGAATATTTCTCTGTTAAATGCTTCATCAAACGGGTACGCTTCTCTTGGAAAGATTCACCACTAAAACTATAGTCTAGCAATAGCAAGTTGTTTAAATCTCTAACTGGTATCGGTTCAAAGTCGTTCCAAATATCATCGACCAAGTTTCTAGTGACAGGAACAAGTTCAACCTGGGCTTTTACGCCCTCAACCTTAGCTTTAATCATCTGTTGAAATTTGACGACTTGGTCATAGCCAACCAATTTGGGATCAATACCTACCTTTGTAACTTTACCACCGAGACTCAGGGACATCTCCATAGCCTCGTTGATACACCATTCCTGCCAAGTCAGAGGGTCCTCCCCTTGTCTTAGCAGAGTCCAGTTGAAGTCTAGCTCTTGGGATGCTTGATTAAAGTAACGGCCATCTGTGCTTAACAAGGACTTTCCTTCTAAATGATCCGCATTGAAGTTTAATAAATCACGGGTAATACATGCAACACCCGCACTACCAGTAAAGCCAGAGATGAAGCAACGTCTTTGATCTGCTAGAGAGACATATTCAGATTGATGTTCGTCCTCGCTGGGAACTATATAGCAACACAAATCATGTTCAGCCATTTTCTGTCTCAATTTCAATAGCCTTTCAGAAGTGTTAACGTTCTTCACCTGGCAAATAGTATCGGAGGAGTACACAGACTCGTTGGAACCGGAGCGCGATTGAGAAGCACCGTCTTTGAAAAATGATTTCCTTCTTGAGTCTGATAACTGCCTGAGAAGTATTGATGCTCTTTTATTTTGTCTGAATAACAAACCAGGGGAACAAGTACAGTTGGCGCATGGTTTGAATGGTCTCCCTAAACCAGGTGCACCGGCGGCTGCAGTGTGAGTAGCGCTAGAAGAAGGCATAGCGTTTAAAGATGTTAAGGAGGGCTTCATACCCAAATTAGCAGACCTTGTAGTCATTCTGGAGAGGCTTGTTGCTGGCCTTTTCAAAAAACAGGACATCTGAAGGGATAAAAGAAGACATTGCATGCTCCTTTTTATGGCGAGATAAAAAAAAATTTCCGGGTGAGGTACATAATGACTAAAAGAGAGGGAAAAAATAGGCACGTGATAATAATTGGTTGGCTGCTGAAGTTTGTCCGTTGAAAAGTGGAAAGTTCAGACACTTTGAGCAAAAACGCATTTGGCGTGAATGCCACAAATAGCATAGTAAAGTACCTAATGGAAACTTTAAGCTTTTAATTGAGCACAGCCGCATTAAATCTACATAAAAGGCAAGTATGCGATGGATTTATCGTTGTTTGTAAATTTTTGGAGTCCTCAGAACTTTCAGAACGTTTAAAGGTCCAGTAGGTATATGCGTACCTTGCAGTATACACTATACCGCGGTGTCACTACACATTGTGAATTGATAATAAACGGATATTGGGGATTAAAAAAATATTTATGTACTAGAGGTTTAACGGGGTATACTTAATAATATTAAAAACGTCGACGATGCAGATGTGAAAAAGGAATGATAAAAAATGGTAAAGGAGAAGGAACGCAGATTTATAAAACAAAAGCGTACTTGGACCTTTGTCTCAAAACTTTACCGTACTTGTAAAATAGGAAAGGAACAGGGACCATTGCAGCAGCAAAGAGACCCAATAGCAAACCTGCCCAATTGGTGCCCATACCATCGAACATAAAACCTGCAAACAATGGGAAAACGGCACCGAATCCAGATCTCATAAAGGTATTACCTGCGATAGCAGAGGCAGCCAAGAACAGGTAGGAGTCGATGATGTAGTTGAAACATGGCAAAAAGATACCCATCAAACCAAAACCGATAAAAGAACCTGCTACGGTTGGGACCATAAAGTGCACCTTATCTGGATAGTTACCAGTCCAACAGAACCACAGGATACCGATAGGGAAAATTATACCAGACACCATCATAGGGAATAACCTGGCCTCAGGCACCGGCTTACCACCGTTGGCTTCTACTCTTTTGACATAGTCTCTTTCCATGTAAATGTTGAATGCAGCGTTTACAATCATACCGATGATCAAAGCAATGTATGGCAATTCACCGTTTGCGTAAAAATGGTAACCCTTGATAAAGACGATTGGGTAAGCT
Organism: Lachancea kluyveri NRRL Y-12651; assembly: GCA_000149225.2. Lineage (NCBI taxonomy): Eukaryota > Fungi > Ascomycota > Saccharomycetes > Saccharomycetales > Saccharomycetaceae > Lachancea > Lachancea kluyveri. The sequence continues at coordinate 2,229,804 of CM000694.1, forward strand.
TCTAACAACAAGTACAAGATACCGTAGACAAAAGAATTGTAAATGGTCAATAGTAACAAAATTGGCTCGGTAAACAACATTTTGATTGGCCTTGCAACAGTCTTTTGGGCAATTTCTTTTACGGACAATTCTGCGTCTTCGTGTGCAGCATGAATACCCCAGTTACCAGTTTTTGCTCTCATAAACTTGGCCTTCTTGACTAAGATGCTAGGATGATGGGTTTCCTCGAAAAAGATGGCAACCAATACGAAAACGACAGATGCGAAGATACCGGTGACGTATTCAACCCACCTCCAAGTAGTGTGTTGAGTAATGTAGGAACCAAAGACTGGTGATAAAATTGGACCGACAAAGACACCTAGAGCAAAAAGAGCAACTGCAGTACCTCTGGATTTGTTATCAAACATATCCGAAAAGGCAGCAGGAACAACAGCTAGTGGAGCTGCACCGATAAAACCACCAAAGAATCTACAAATCATAATGGTTTGAAGGTCCTTAGCTGTAGCAACGGCAAATTGGAAAAGAGCGAAACCAAAAGAAGATATCACCAACACACCTTGTCTACCGTACAATTCAGACAATGGAGCGTAAATGACTGGGGAGGCAGCGAAACCCAAGACAAACAGAGTGATACCCAAAATAGCAACAACTTGATGAACGTGGTAAATCGCAGAGATTTGGAGAATAGCCGAAGAAAAAATGGAAGAACCCATGGTGATACCGATACAGTTCAAACACAATATGGTACACAGAAAAACCTTCTTTTTAAAAGTCCAGTTATAAGGATGAAGTGGGTCTTCTGGACCATCAAAAGTGACCTCCCATGGACCCCTGTCCGGCAATGCAGGTGGATATGGTCTACCACCACCCATTGCAGGGCAGTCAGAGTAATCTACTTCTGTCTTTTCAGGTTCATTTTGGGAACTGGTTAAAATCTTAGACAACCTTCTGTTAATACTGACCTCGGTTTCAGATGCAGCATTGGTAGAAGTCCGAATCAACTCCAGATCCTCGGTAGGCGCTTGTGCTTGTTGTTCTAAATCACCGCCAAAGGTGGTTGGCTCATCAAGAGCTGAAGAGGAAGACGCGCTGGCCCTGTCGAATTTATTGTCCTCTACTTTGGGTGTGGGACTAGAGGCCGCGGTGCCTTGAGTAGCAGGGGGGGCAGCACGGGCCTCTGAAATAGATGCAGATGCACTGGAAAAGCTCATATTACTCTTTCCACTTTCAGTACTCATTAGCAATGAAAATATACTTGCCCAATGGAGACACACGACTGGCTCACGATATATGCCTCTTATATATATATTTTTTTTTTTCCTTTCTTTTCTTGCTTTGGGGTTTGTCAGCGAAACCGATCAAGGCTGCTATGAGCGAACGCAAAACGTCCGCTCTTATTTGTATATCCGTGCGGTCTACGCTATCCTCTTGCGCGGAAGCGGAAGTAATTACGTGAATAATGATTCCGACGGAAAAACTATATAAAAACAGAAAAACAAAAACAAAAAGTAACGATGAGACGTTTACAATGATCTGCACTTTGACGGATAATGTATGAATACGATGAGTAGAGAAAGGGAAAAATAAATAAATAAGTGCATACACTTGCATCGCCCACCCGGGCAATCGAGCACTGGTAAACACTTATTTTCCTGCCTCTCTTTGGTTTTCCTAGCTTCCTTCCTTCCTTCGTTTATTCAACTCTTGTAGTATTCGGAAACCAATCTAACTCTCTGCCACACTTGCGAAATGTATATTGCTTTACATGCAAAAGTGGGGGAGGGGTGGAAGTTTCACCTTTCCAGGTATTGTATAAGTAATTGTCTGGAGTATTAAGAGTTTTCTTCGAGGCCATGTGACTGAGGCATGGTTACGTTTGCACCCCTACAAGCGCGCGCTTTTGACAGATATGCGTGTGGTTGATGCACATGGAGTTGAAATAATGCTTAGCCTACAAGAACGACATCGCAACGACCACCAGATAGTGCGCTGGAATACTTTTCTTTCAAAAGCCGAGATACATGACTATGTCTTGAGTATACCATTGAACAATTCGTTTTGTGGCCGACATGTTCGGAAGGTATTGTACCACATACGCCCTTATATAAACTCTGCCGATTTTCTCAAGGCATGCTTCACCAAATCAGGACCAATCCTTTTTTTTTTTTTTTTTTTTTCCATCCAACTCCGCTCTTACCCGAAGAGGCGGCAGATCGCATAGAGCATCTAAGTCTACGCTTACCTCTTTTATTTATACATATTTCTGCTACAATACAGGAGACGCTCTGAAAACAAAGATACAGAGTACTCGAGCAGTTTGGCCCTGCAGTAGAGAAAACCCAAGTTTGGTGTGCAGCTTCAAAAAATAAACAGTTTCGATGCTCTCAGCTTTCTTGGATGTAGTCTGTATACGAGAAGCATCATTTTACGACCTTGCTTGAAAGGAACGTCTCGAATTATGGTTTAGAACAATATTGAAGCATTACGGCCAGGCAAAGCAAAACCGTCGGCGCCGACCGGTCTATATACCCTGGAAGAAAGAGGAAGAGAAAAAACAAACATTCCAAACGATGAGTCTGCCCAAGTAACCATGAATTAAAAAAAAAAAAGGGCCTCCTGGTTCTGCCTCTCTTGTCCAGACAAATAATCTAGAATGGGAAACACGATGCAAGATCTTCATCTACGAAACACTGAGAGCCTCTGTCAATTGATGAGCAGTATTACCCGTCCAAGGAAATACCAACCTAAACCTAAAGTCAGAGCTGGCCGGATACGGCTGTCTTATCTGTCGGGTAACAAAAGCAGACTTAGCTACGTTTCGAAATTCGAAAATGCGGGCACAATACGGGTAGGGTCTTTCCCTCGTCCCCGCGGAAACTTGGCATCGCCAGTGCAATTGTTAGACCAAAGGGCGCCTAGTAGCAGCAGCAGCGTAAAGAGTAACCTGCTGTTCACCCACCACGCAGGTGCTATGTTTTCCGTAGTCTTGCGAGGGATGCATGCATTCTTTAATAGGATGAATAAACAAGTAGTTACATAGTTGTGCATCCGTGACGTTGAAATACCCGCGGTGTTTGCGCCTTCAGTAGACCAGTTTTGCACAGAGGAACACAGCCGAACCTCCCTAGACGCGATGAAGTTCAAGAACTACCCTGCTTGTAAAGAAATCGGAACAAACTATGGACCTCTTCGTACCTTAATCTGTAGAAGAAAACAAGAGAAAACCCTGCAAAGAGTTGTTAACGTTAAGGGCACAGCAAGCGGATACAGTTCATGCCCTCAGACCACCACGAGCTCCTACGGAAGAGTTATGTCGGCTACTATGAGAATGCTACCATTAGCCGCGATGCGAGCTACGATGCCCGCATAGAAGACTATAGAATTACAACTGGCTCGTATGCCGAGAAAAGCACCAAACAATCACGCGAATAGGTGAGTCAAAAAGGAAGAGAAAAAGAAGTATTCCCGAATTCAGAAGCGACGGCGTCTGCTTTGAGTCACTAATTTCGAACTTTCGCATTGGCCCATTTTCGAAACTAGTTACCACGGGGCTCCCGTGGTTAAATGAAAACCGAACTTTGGTACCTTGAGCATACGGTGGCCACTTGAACACGCACGTATTTGGTGGTTCTTTAACGGAAATCCGCGGATATTTCCCCTTTGCTCGACCACCACAAGCCAAAAGAAAAAGACAAAAGAAAAAAGGAGGTACGAACTTTTCCGCCCTGGCGTCCTCTCAGCCTTACCGATTGTTAAACCCCGTCGGTGATTGTGGCTCAGCCATTACTTTAGGCTGCCTTTTTCATGATGGCCTCTTACTGTCAAGTCACCTCTTTCTTAAAACGTATCTAGAATTCGTCATTAAGAGAATCGAAAAGGAGAACTGTTTTTTACCGGACTCTCGAGCTTCTGTCAGTCAACTGGATTCGAAACTGGAAGAAAAAAAAAAATAAAATAAAATTAGCCGTACGACTGAGTATACTCTTGCAGGAAAAAGTAGCGAAAATTTATATATTTAAGACAAACCTTTCCCGGGACCCTGAATATTTCTTTAGAGTCATAGCTTATCATTTGTTTCTGGCGTTTGTACCTGCTACGCAAGATGCATCTGCGGTACTAGCACAAATTTCAGAGAAAGCAAAATCAAATTCTACTAATGTCAGCTAGTTTAAAGAACTTAAAATCTAACAAACCTGCATCCTTCGCATGCCAGAGTTGTAGAAAGAGGAAGAGGAAATGCGATCGGAAGAAACCCGTTTGTGAACGTTGCAAAAGACTTGGTGTTCCGTGCGTGTATGAGCTCCCTCCAAAACACCTGATAAAATCTGTAAAGACGGTCCCTGATTCACCCATCTCCACACAATCGACTATAGTATCACATTACGAGACCACTATGGACCTATCCTCTCATATCGAGAAGGATCCTTACTTCTTGGTATTTGCCGCCTCTGCCATCACATGCGGCTCTCAGCTTATGAAAAGCGATCCCGTGAATTGTGGTATTTGGTTCAGTTTGGTACTGGAATGCTACGAATGGATGGAGACCCTACAAGACGCAAAGCGCCAAGAAATCAGCCAAAGCCCACCAAAAAGGCTATTCGCAACACAGGACGTTGCCGTTAACGATGTAATGCTAGACACTTTAAACTACCCTCCAACCCTTTTCTCCCTTTTGAAGCATATCAAAGACGCTTTGCCCTCTTTAAACTCGCTAAATTTTTTGAAAATGCATTTCTACGCGTACGTTTATCCAGTCAAGCCCATTGCGAACATCCAATCGTTGGAAGAAACCCTAAAAGACATCATTTTCGAATACGATAACGATATTTTTTTGAACCTGGGGACAACAAACATCAGGTCCAAACTCACTCGATTGGCAACGCTGTTGGTAATGGTTAGAATGAGTTACATGTCCATACGCTTTCTGGAAGAAAAATTGGAAGACTCGCAAGAAAAACAACGTTTGAAAAACTGCTTGGAAAAGCATGCAGTTCCGAAAAAAGTTCTGTTACTGGTGGCCCGGTGTTTGGAACTTTTGAATATCTACGAGCAACCGACCGAAGACATATTGTGTCTCTTAATCTATCTACGCTCATGCCTGCTGTTGGAGAGTACTGACATCTGGCCCTCTATGGGTATAACCAACAAGCTTTTGCTTGAATTGATCACTGAACTGGCAATAAAAATGAACCTGTTTTCCAACGTGTTGGAGAGTAGCCCCTCTATGTCCGTTCAAGAAAGGCTTTACAAAAGGAAGCTTTGGTTATGTGTCTGTTACATAAATTTGCATGAATACACCATGAGAGGTGGAACACCGTTTGTGGAAAGTGAACAGTTGAGGAAATTTTGTGATGAGTACAGGGTATTCGACGACTATCAGAGTATTTCCTTAAGAGAGCTGGCCAACGATGACCAAATCGAATTGGATTATCATATACTGCTTCTGAAAAACCACCAATTTATGGAATTTTTATGTTCCTTGTCGGAAGCCTCTTTGGAAGGTGAAGAATTCTTAAGCTCCAAGCTTTCAGAAAATGAGAAATTGGATTTGTTTTTCCAGGAAAATTTCCCAATTTCAGAAATTCCTTCAGAGTTGGACAACGAGCCCATCTTACATTTGGTTTGCAATACGGGCAAAATTCCTTTACAAATGTCGGTGATTAAGAAAATATCTCATTTTTTATCCAAACAGCACTTGTTGGTCAAACAGCTATCCAATGCATCTTTGTTAATGTATTATTTCGAAAAAAAGTACAGCGAAGATGGCTCTTCTAGTACACTCCTGAGCTTTGAAAAACATTTGGTGGAGACCATCAAGATCACGTTACAGGTTTTCGAAGAGATCAAAAACTGTAACATGGGTGAATTGTCCAAGATAATACCACCTTATATGATGTACATTTTAGCAAACACACTCAACCCACAATCTAATAGATCCATTACTGTCTTTATGGGAATCTTTCTACGGTTTGCCTACTGTAATCGACGTTTCCAACACGAACGATCGCAAAATGCTACCACACTACTAGACGAAATCTTGTTCAAATTTTGTCAAATGCTAAAATATATGGAACAGTGTATTTCAAAAGAGCTTGCAAAGCCTAAAGTTTTGGCTGTGTTGGAACATTTCTTAAATCTTTACCAAAATGGCGCCTTGCTAACTGCAATGACCGAATATTCCACTCTGCAAAATGTGAATCCAAAGCATAAAGACATCATAAGACACTGCAGCCCAACCCACCTACAAAAGTACGAACTTACCATGAGGAAAGTAAGTGTGGCAACAATGAACAATATTCTTGATTTAATGAACGATGCAGTGCATAATGTAACCGTGACGCACGAGACAGAAAACCTAAACTATTTTTTGGGTGTCTTTGACACTCCCGATACTGTACATTCCTTTGAACCATTCTGAACAGAGTGGCGTGTGGTTACAGAATAACTTTGTAGTATATTAATTTTAAACGGTAACGATTCATAGAACTCATGCTAAACATCGATTTTTCTTTTCTTTCTCTCCTTCATCTATCTTCAGATGGATGGGGACAAATAAAGTATCTAAATAAGTAGAACTACGAACTGTCATTGTAGGGTGGAGCAGTGTGTTGTCGCTTAACCAGAAGAAAATATGCTCGTAAAGATATTACCGTTATCCAAATTTTGCGTACTAGCCTATCCTTTTTTCTGTAGGTGGTGATAAGACCTACAGAACGTAATATCATTGTCTATCCTCACACAATGCAGGTGCTAGAGTAAAAAAATTTGACTTCGGGCTTTGGACCTCGGCATGAAACGTTTCGAGAACAATTGCACACAGACTCATAGAATGCCATTATGCTATGTTTAAAGGACATACGACTCTTGCACTTTCAAGGAATCCCGCATATAAGAACGACTTATTACATGTATCATTGTATACGTTACAAACTACACGTAATGTTGGCTTCCGTGTAATGGAACATTACAAATCCGACAAGGTTGCCAACAAGACCTGACGTATAAAACATCGCAGGGAGAGAACATATATCAAAGTCATTGAACGATGTCTACTACTTCGATGGACGAACGATCAGTCAAACAGTCTATACTTAATAGCTCTTTGGAGGATAGGCGATTGTACAGGTCACGGATTCAGCGATTTAGAACGACTCATACATTGTACATTATTCTACTAGGTTCCTTAGCACTGCTGCAGTTTATTGCCATTGCGTTCTTTACCAGAGGGTTTCTTTTGACAAGGCATGTTTTGGACAATGTAGCGACTAAAAAATCTGAGTACGGAACCTTTGATAAAGCGGTGGTTCTAGTGGTTGATGCCCTTAGGTTTGATTTCGTAATACCTGTAAGCGAAACCCAAGATTACTACAATGAGAATTATCACAATAACCTAGAAGTGTTATATGAAAAATTCAAAGATGTTTCAGAATCCTCGTCGTTGCTTTTGAAGTTCATAGCTGATCCACCCACCACGACTTTGCAAAGACTCAAAGGTCTGACTACTGGCTCTTTGCCCACTTTCATTGATGCCGGTTCCAATTTCAACGGTGAAGTTATAGAAGAGGATAACCTGATTAAGCAAATGTTCTTAAACGATAAGACCGTTTTTTTTGCAGGCGATGACACTTGGAATGCATTATTCAGTCCGTTTTTAGCCGAACAAAGCAGACCTTACGAGTCTTTGAACGTCTGGGATTTGGATACTGTGGATAATGGTGTTATTAGCTTCTTCAAGGAACATTTGTTCGAAAAAACACCAGCTCAGCGTGAATGGGATGTTTTGATTGGCCATATGCTCGGTATTGATCATGTAGGTCATAAGTATGGCCCTAATCATTTTACCATGCGCGAAAAACAATTGCAAGTTGATAATTTTATTCGACAAATCATGGAATCGATCGACGAGGATACCCTGCTGGTAATATTAGGTGATCACGGTATGGACCATACTGGTAATCATGGTGGGGACTCTAGGGATGAACTAGAAAGCACATTATGGTTGCATTCTAAGAAACACGGAATGTGGGATCATTACTCTGATGAAACCTATGATACAAGCGAACTTGGGAAGAATTATAGACAAGTAAATCAAATCGACCTGGTACCCACGTTATCTCTACTTTTGGGACTGCCTATCCCCTTCAACAATTTAGGATGGCCGATTAGGGAAATTGCTAAAACCAAGGATGAATTAGAGTTATATACACAGCTGACTCTTGAGCAACTGCAGTCATACAAAAATATCAGTGGTGTGATTAATACTGCTGAGAAAAATGAAAAATTGGAGAGCCTGTTAGCTAACACCACATTTAGCTTAGACTACGCGCCCCAATACCAGAATTACTTTTTAGAGGCGTGTAAGGATATGTGGGCGAGGTTCGACTACTACAGTATAGCTACCGGTATTGCACTATTGGGCATTTCGTTAATACTATTGATTACGATCACCAAGCTCATTCCATCGATTGTGGTAGGCCAAATGGTTTCCGAATTCGTTCCTTCCATAGTTATGCTATCGCTAGTATCCAATGTTTGTTTTAATGGGATCTTTCATGTATTGCATCAACCTGCATTTTTGGGCAACTGGATTTGGTGTAGCATGCTGGCTACCGCTGTTGGAATCATATTTGGTTGTTGTGTTCCGATTTTTGATCGTTATAACTTGAGCTGGATTGGAATTAGATTTATGGAAGATTTAACAGACTATTGGTCCCGTATTGCCGCATTGATGATTTCCTTGCATGCATTGTTTTATACCTCAAACTCATTTACCATTTGGGAGGATAAGCTCGTTAGCTTCTTATTAACAACTGTGGGTATGTTGACCTTGTACGAATTTGTATTTGTCCCAAAGCGTCAGTCGACAACAGCACTTTTAGATGCTGGAATAGGTGAAAACCAGGGTACAGTCTCGGGTGCCACATCTGTAACCCCAAATTCTGATTCTCTACCATTGGGCAGATTTGCACGCATTGTTGGTGGATATCACTCGCTGGTACTTGTTGTTTGTACTAGGTTGGCATCTACCATCACTATCTGTCGTGAAGAACAGGGCAGTTATTGTTCTCCTACTTTCACTACCAAAAATAATTATTCCACTTGGTGTATGCTGTTATGTCTGCTTTTAGTTGCATTCCTCCCATCATGTATCAAAGGCTATTATAACGTTTGCAGTTCATATCAGGCTGCTGCGCCAATTTGGATCGGTCAATTTTTAAAGGGTGTACTATTTTTCAATTTTATTTATTGGACATTGACTGCTTTGGAAAATACTGTGGAAGACTGGTCATGGAATGTGTCTATTTTCAAATACACAATTTCACGGATTATTGTCGGCTTTTCATTAGTGGCGGCCAATATTGGTTGGGTCATGGGCCCCCTGTGCGTTAAATTGAACATTCGTAACAACGACATGAGATCACAGCAAGCAACAATCCTAGGATATGCAAACATTTACGGCTCACAGTTTTTTTTGCTTGTGATCAATTTTTTTATGTGCATCTACCTATTCAACAAACCGTTAGCCCAAGTTTCCTTGTTTCTAATGTGCAACCAGCTACTATCCATATTGGAAATTTTTGACCTATTAAAGCTCAAAGAGAACTTGATTGGGCCTGTGAGTATGGGGCTTTTGGCCTATCAACAGTTTTTCAGTACTGGTCATCAAGCTACAATTCAGGCTGTACAGTGGGATATTGGTTTCATTTTAACTGAGAAAATCACATTTCCATTTACGCACCTAGGAATCGTCATAAACACTTTTGGACCCCACATCATCGTTGCATTATCTGTTGCCCTGTTGACGTTATGGAAGCAACCACCTGGTGTGTTGAAGCCACAGACACTTTTGGCTCGTATAGTTTCAAACTGTGGTATGCTACTAATTTACAACACTGTTTTATGTCTAAGCAGTTTTGTTTGGGTGACACATTTCCGTAGACATTTGATGGTTTGGAAAATATTTTGCCCTAGATTCATGCTTTCAAGTATGTGCTTGATAGTAACCCAACTTGTTGTGACCTTCATTACTGTAGGGTTCGCTTCTGGAAGATTGATCAAACAAATAAACAGTATTTTTTGTAAGTAGAGCACATAAGAAAACACAAGGCAGACTGTAGTAAGATACCTCCCAGTATTTTATATTTAGTGTCATTATATATCACCAACTAAAAGACGCAGCACAAAATGGCACAGGTTTGTCTTTTTTTACAATATGCAAAACGTGAGAATATACCTACTCACAAATAGCAACGCCAGCTGGTGAGATACTATTGCTCTTCCCATTCTAAAAAAAAGCAGTATCTAAATCTCCAAAGCCGTCATCAAATCCGTTATTGAAAGGTTCTGCACCGAGACCGCCAAAAGTAGGATCTAAAATACCCTGTTGAGGAGGAGGCTGGGGTTGGTGTACTTGTTGCTCTTGCTGGGCAGCAGCCTGAGCTGCAGCCTCCTGCTCTTGTTGTTCCTGCTGCCTTTTACGCTCCGCTTCTTGTTCGGCTTCCTGCCTTTTGCACTCCTCTTCTTCCTCCCTAATTTTACGTTCTTGTTCTTCTTCTTGTTGTCTCTTTAACAGCAATCTTCTTTCTCCCTCCTGCCTTAATAACTGTTCACGTTTCTCCCAGTAGTCTGCTGGTGCTTCCGAGTTGTCACCACGAAGAAAAGTAAAGCTGTCGCGATGTACAACAACAGAGTCATCTTGTAGACGAATGTTAAATTTTGATGCGTAGTCCCGAACAATTGACTCGAGCTTTTCCTTTTGTTGTGGCAACTCACCATACCCTTGTAAATCGCACAGCTCCCTGTACTTTTGTTTGAAAAATTTAACATCAGATGGGTCTTCCAGCGAGAAACGGTCATGTTTGGCCCGTATGGCCGCTAGTTCCTCATTCTGCGAAGCTAGCCGCTGTTTTACCGACTCTAGTGTGCCACTATTATAAATATTTGGGGGCCTAATCTTTGACAGCGGCACTGGTTGTGTAGTTAGAACATCTAATAATTCAGCAGCATGAATAAAATTCTGGAGGATATAACTTCTGAAAGATATAGTGTCTGACTCATCATGCACTGCGCTACCAACTTGTTCAGGTTTGAGACGTGAACTGTTATAAGCTTGCTTTTGTTGTTGTTGGGATCTTAGATGTTTGTTCTGATAGGAACGTCTTTTTTTTGTAAGTGCCATCAAACCTTAACTTTATTTTGTGTATATTCAGATCTTCAATAGTTATTATAGCTAACCTTGTCCTTTCCTGAGGCCTTTAGATGTTGTATAGTTGATCGTCAGTCCGGTCTGGTTTCTTGATTGTCGAAACAAAAGAATTGTGTATCACTTTATACGTTATCTTACATCAATCTCAAACAAAAACACGCGCCCACCAAACTATCCTATGAGAGATAGTGTTACGTTTGATCTAACTAACACGTTGATACATTCCGGTAAATAAGCGTGAAGCCATGGACCAATATACTCTTCTAACTCCATGCTCTACATATTTGCTCATTAAACCAGCGGATAGCATCTTCTGCACTAATATACTGTGGAAAGAAATGTCTCATGATGAACAGAAGCGGTTGATTATCGAAACAGATGCTAGTGTAATTCATAGTATTCCACATGAGGCTGAGGTAGTTGATTATGACGACCACGGGGGTTGTCGTACTTATCACATCATCACCACATCTCAACAATTGCCAGTGTCAACATCTTATAGAGTGTTGAGCTCACACTTACAAGAGGTCAAACCAGAATTGGCCGTGCAATTGTCTCAACTTGCTCGTGAAAATAATATTGATATGGTATTAACTAACAAAAAGTTGTATCCCACATCGGTGCATGCTTCCCACTATCTCTATATTTTAGGCCTTGAAGAGGACATCATGCGCTCTGAATCTCAAATTATTGCATTGTTACAAATATTAAAAGGGAGATTTGTTGATTATGTGGTGTTACCATCTATTTCTCTAGTTTCAATTTGCTCTGGTGTCGAGTGCTCAAATTTTAGGAACATTGCCACAAGTTTCAACACGAAGGTCTACCTACCTAATGCTTTTTTAGGCGACTCTCCTTACTTATTCCTATCTGGTGATGTTCACTCCCAAGTGCTGCTAGCTAAGGATGTCATTTTATCAATTATAACAAAATCCAAGGAAAAAATATACTATAAAAATATTGAGAACGTATCACCTTTGAAATTACGCTATGTCAAGCAGTTTTACTCAAACGAACTTACTCGGGCAATGATAAAATACCAATGCTTTATCAATCTGAATTTGGAATCCCAAGAAATTGAATTTCAATCTTGCTCGGTTGCACTTCTAGAAATGGCCATTAAACACCTTACTTTGAATATTCTTAGTAACGTTTGCGAAGCTCAAATATTATTTCACGATGGGAATTTTGAAGCCTGTGCTCCTCCTTTACAAAACGTTAAAGAGCTTTGCGATCTCGCCTCTCACGAAAATACCTGTATCATGTCCATGACTGGTTCTATGAATTACGTAGTCATTGGTACTACAACGAAGGTGGTTAAAACGGTCGAAAACTTATGCCGTTTAACATCATCAGCAATACAAATCAAGTACTCTATTGAGTTACACCCAGATTATAAGGACTTCATCACTGGGAAAAAAAATGGTAAGATTGTGCGAATTATGGATCTCACGAAAGTTTTAATTTCCCTGGACTTACAAAAAGGTCAAGGAAACATGATTATAAACTTGTTTTCGGAAAGCATTTCCAATGCGGCTAAAGGTATTTCTCTTTTGCGCAACGAACTTCCAGCCGAAGAATCGTTTTTCATCCCTGAGGCATACCATCGCCCAGTAATCGGAACTGGTGGCTCGGTAATTCAAACAATCATGAGAAAGCACAACGTGTTTATTCAATTTTCTAATACTTTCCATTTGCCTCAAAATCAATTTGCACATATCCGTTACGACAATGTGGTTATCCGGTGTCCCACAAAAAATAAACTCTCAATCGATCCTGCCAAGAAAGAATTGAGTCAGCTTGCTCAAGAGTATAGTGAATTGCAACCTCGAACACTAATTAGATTTTCTCCGGGGCAGTACCGTTTTCTTACGCAAAACGGCGAAGATTGGATGGATTGCCTAGGTGACATCGAAAAAAGAACAAATTCATACGTTGTATTCCCATTCAAAGAGCCTGTAGAAGGCTACGTACTCGAAATAAGAGGCAATGACAACAGCTCGGCGATTGCAAGTGAAGAATTAATCAAGCACTTTGGCAGGGAATACGAGGTTAATATCGCAAGTAAAATAGAAAAGTTCACCGACTTTATCAACAGTATAGTGGTTCCCTTTAAGAAAAGCTTTGGTATAGAAGTTACAATAAACAAACTAACAATACGTCTTACCTATAGCGCGTCAAAAGATCACTATTTGAACACCGCGTTAGAATTGCTATGCGAATACCTGAAGGCAAGTGGTATAAGAGTCATATCTAAGGCTGCGGTTGACTCCAACTTTATTTTAGAGAGTAGCAATGCTAGTACAAATTCTTTGACCGTTCACAGCAAAAATGTATATTTACAGTACCCTTATGGGTACACGACTACCTAAATTACTACCTAACCAGAATAATCAAGACTTGCAAATTACTTCAGACTCAAAGCGAGAACCGATGGCCAGTGGTTTTAAAGTCTAGTTCCAAGCATTTCGTTTAGACAAACTAGTGCTCTATCATACTCCCCCATAGAATTATATCGAGAATTTATATGATTGTCCCTCTTGTCATCTTTTGATGGCGCTAAGTAGCCAAACGACTTCCTTAATAACTGGTAGTTGGATGTGGGGCTTTGCCGTATCAATGTCTGTTTGTAATATTCCATTGTGAGCAAATTCTTCAAGATTTTTCTGCATAGTGTGTTGTCCACGGCACTTGGACAGCTTCCACTCTCAATGTGCGAAACGGCTTTCAGTATAAACTGTAAAGATTGCGTTGCTTGTTCTAGATCAGAAGCTTCTGTGTGCTCTATTCTAATGTTACAAAGGGAACTTTTCAATTTGTAGTCCTCACTTTTGTACTTGTACCTTAAGTATTCCACGTATGTATCTTGAACCATTTTCCTTTGAGAAACAAATGGCTTCAACCTTATTAGACGGCGATATGTAATCTTTATTACGTCTTCCCTCGGGTACTCGTTAATCAGATTCTCTGGGGCAAAATACTTTGAATGTTTAAGAAACAAAGTATACTCTGAGTTGATAATTGCATTCTGTGTGACAATCTTCAGGCTTTGTGATCTCATTTGTTAAACACTTCTAATATCCATAACCTATATGCTTATCTTGTTTGCATGGTACAGTAATAGCAGTTGGCATCACCAAGAAGAACGTTAAGGCTAACGCGTACATAATTACATTTGATGATTTCGCTGAATTTCTTTACACGTATGTAATGATTTTCATTTTTCGCTCTTTTTTTTTTTTTCTTTTTTGAAAAATTTTTGGATTTGACTACCTCATCTCATCATATCAAGTACACCCCACATACATTACAGAATAGTACACACTGTGTCAAAAGCGATGGCCAAACTGAAGAGCAAGAAAGGATCCTTGACTCAGCAGCTGGATGGCAAAGTTTCTGATCTGATCTACCGCATGCTAGATGAAAAATCCCTAGAGAAACAGCGAGCCAATGCCATTAAGAAACAAAAAAGAGAGGAATCGGAGGGCGATGAAGACAGCGAATGCCTCGAGGACCTAGAAGACCCATTTGCTGGTATATATCTAGCTCGTGATTTAGTATTTGGCGAAGTTATGGGTTACGTACAATCCAGGGATTTATCATTACAAAGAGTTAAAAAAGTTATGTTGGAAAAAACTGTGGAAAAGGTATTGAGTCAAGTCATTGAAGATGAAAGGGACGAGTTTAAAGAACAAGAGAGTTTTAACAAAAAAAATGAGGATGCAATGAACATTGACTCTGAAGAACTCTTTAACGCAAACATGATGCTGGCAAAAGACACCAACGAAATGAACAAAAATATCACCAGTCAATGGAGTGTTAAAAAAGTCGAAGAAGCAAATGCTTCTAAGGAGGAACCTCAAGAAGAGAAGAAACCTAAAAAGAGGAGTAAGGAGGCTACTACAAAATCCAAGAGACAAAAAACTCAAGAGGACAGGACGCCACCAACCACCAATTTGGCTACTCTGGGTGGTATGGATGATGTTATAGCTCAGTTAATGGAACTAATAGGTCTACCGATTTTGCATCCAGAAATTTATGCTTCTACTGGTGTTGAACCCCCACGTGGTGTTTTGTTGCATGGCCCACCAGGATGTGGTAAAACTTCTATCGCCAACGCTCTGGCTGGTGAGCTACAAGTTCCGTTTATATCTATCTCAGCCCCATCCGTTGTCAGTGGTATGTCTGGCGAAAGTGAGAAGAAGATTAGAGATTTGTTTGATGAGGCAAAGAACCTTGCCCCATGCTTGGTCTTTTTTGATGAAATTGACGCCATTACGCCGAAAAGAGATGGTGGTGCCCAAAGAGAAATGGAAAGAAGAATAGTCGCGCAATTACTTACATCTATGGATGAACTATCTTTTGAGAAAACTGGTGGAAAGCCCGTTATTGTTATTGGTGCAACAAATAGACCAGACTCTTTGGATCCGGCTTTGAGAAGGGCCGGTAGGTTTGACAGAGAAATATGTCTGAATGTTCCTAATGAAATTTCAAGACTACATATCCTGAAGAAAATGTCATCCGCTTTGAAAATCGATGGTACCATTGACTTTTCCAAATTAGCAAAATTAACTCCAGGCTTTGTTGGAGCAGATTTAAAAGCGCTGACTACAGCTGCCGGAACCTGTGCCATTAAGAGGATTTTTCAAACGTATGCACTTCCAAGTGACGATTTCAGCAATGAAATGGACATTGATGAACAACAAGCTGATCAAGAGCTCAAAAATACTGCCAACATGATCGATCCATTACCCTTGTCTATTGTGCAAAGGTTCCTTAAAAACTTCCCAGAGCCTTTATCGCAAGAACATTTGGAAACATTATCCATCAAATACGAGGATTTTTTGAAGGCGCTACCGACAATTCAACCAACCGCAAAGAGAGAAGGTTTTGCTACAGTCCCTGATGTTACCTGGTCTAATGTTGGAGCCTTGGGCAAAACTAGAATTGAATTGAATATGGCTATCGTGCAACCCATAAAGAGACCGGAATTATATGAAAAAGTTGGTATTAGTGCGCCTGCTGGTGTTTTATTGTGGGGGCCACCAGGTTGTGGTAAAACTTTGTTAGCAAAAGCAGTTGCTAATGAGTCTAGAGCCAACTTTATATCCATTAAAGGGCCTGAACTTTTGAACAAGTATGTCGGTGAGTCGGAGAGGGCTATTAGACAAGTTTTTACCAGAGCGCGTGCATCAGTTCCTTGTATAATTTTCTTTGACGAGCTTGATGCATTGGTGCCAAGGAGGGATACCGCCTTGTCGGAATCTTCTTCCAGGGTTGTGAACACCCTGCTAACTGAATTAGATGGTTTGAATGACAGAAGAGGGATTTTTGTAGTCGGTGCCACAAATAGACCAGACATGATTGACCCTGCCATGTTGAGACCTGGCAGACTTGACAAAACATTATTTATTGAACTGCCAAATTATGATGAGAAGTTGGATATTGTCAAAACTCTAATCAAATCCAATGGCACTCCATTATCGTCTGACGTAGACATACAGTGCATCGTTGCAGATGAACGTTGCAGAAATTTCTCAGGTGCTGATTTGGCAGCCTTAGTAAGGGAAAGTTCCGTCTTAGCCTTAAAGAGAAACTTTTTCAAAAACGATGAAATTCAATCTATTGTCGAAAATGATCTTGATAAAGAGTTTGAGGACCTAACTACATCGGGTCCGACTGAAGAAGTGATTGTCACTATGAAGGACTTTCAAAATGCTTTGAGAAAAATCAAACCTTCTGTCAGTGACAAGGACAGGTTGAAGTATGATAGATTAAACAAGAAAATGGGTTGGAATGACGAGGTTGAATTGAAGGGTGATCAAAACTAGGAAGCTGTATTATATAACAAACCTTCTTCTGTGTAAAAACTATGTACATTAAACCGTGGATTACTTCATCCCGTGGCCTCTCCTCATAACATTCTTGCGAACTTTCCAAACATGTTCGTATCTTTTTCGTTTATCAAATGAAATATAGGGCAAAGCTCTTTCTCTGTGATCCAGAAACATGTTATTTGGAGGGTAAATCTCGTGTATTGGGGTATCTGTTTTGCCTCTCAAAAGAACCCATTGGATATTAGAGTCTTTTGGCATGCGGGAAAACTCAAATTCTGGGATGTATATGTTGATGAATTTGTTGCTGACATCAATAGAATGAACCAATGCTAGAGTGATAAATTCCAAATCAACTTTCTCTTTTAATATAGGAAAGCTTCCAGTACTAGCTGTCTTAATATTCTGTTCAGTGAGATGCAAAGCCACAATTGTACCTTCTAAGGCACCTTTGATATCATCTTGATGTAACCCACCGAAATCATCAAAAAATTGAAAAGCTTTTATACCTTGAGAACCAAACGATATTTGAAAAGGTTTGCGTTTGAGTAAAGGCTCAAAATCATAATTTATTAATTTTGTTTCGCGGACCTTATGAAAATAAGAAAGCATTTTAAGTTGTCTGATCTGAGCGGCATGGAATTTGGTTTGGTGATAGGTAGGTGTCTCGTCCGAAATTGGATGGAAATAGCTATCTAATTTGTAGATTATGGGATCATAACACTCCCTCTGTATCGTGGAAAAAGGGGAAGGTATTTGCAGTTCTCGGTGAAATAACTCTTCTGAAGATTTCTTGAAAGCAGACTCTAAAAACACCACGTGAGTGGGTTTGAATCCAGAAATTACATGATTTAAGATTTGAATGCCAAATCCTTTAATCCAACCAGGTAAATTTACTAGGGTTGCACCCATAAAATTTTCCTCGTCAAATAATTCTATCAGCTTGTCAACCTTTACAAGATATTCGGTGGGGAAATCTTGTGGTGAAGGCGTGCCAATGTAATGTTGCGCTATAGTGTCTACGCTTGCCTGGCAAAAGTGTTGGCCCAATGCACAAGCACGATCAACCTTGCTCAGCGAAATACATTCCGGTTTCGAGTACTCCGGTTGACCAGGATCTAGATCCAGATACTGGACTGAATCAGTTGTGGAATCGCCGTGTAAAAACCGCTGTAACAATAGCCTCAAAAAAGTTGATTTACCTGAATTCTTGCCACCGATTACAATTACCCTCATATCTTGAGTACAGTTTTTGTGGAAAAGGGATAAAAGATCGATTTTATCTGCCCAACCTTTTGGGATCTTTAAAGTTGTTAAATCTTTAGGAATCGTGGTTGTATATAATGAGAGAAGTGCGAAGGTTATTTTACTTGTGTCAACCCGTGGCAAAGTATAGTTTTGAGGTAGCCAGACTGAAGAGAACGTTGGGTGTAGTTTATTAATGTCCAGTAGACCTTCTGCACCGTTAGAGATTTTTATCACACATTCAAATTCGTCTAAGGATAACCGGTCCTTAAATTTGTCATCTAGAAAAATCTTCTCATCCCAACCAGCATAGTAGGAACTTGAAATAACAGGAATCGAGTTTGAAGTAGGATGCCACATAGATAACGCCTTCCAGCTGGCGTTATAGTGAACATTGTTGTAAGTTATGCCGCCTTTCACTATTTGCAGCTGGAATGACCCGGTTATTAGTATATCTTCACTTTTGCACATACCAACAAGTAAATTTCCATGTTTATCGTTAAAAGGATAGTAGTTGCCGTATAACTTTGGTTTAAACTTATAACATTTATCACAAGCATCTTCGCCAGGCAAAGACTTGTCTTCTACATCTTCGTCCTCGTCATATTCTTCATCGGTACTATCCAAAGAGTGACTTCTTTTGGTGAGGTAATTAGAGGATTCGGTACCAGAAGAGCATTCAGAATCTGTCTCATACTCTGGAACGGCCGATGTTCCTAACTGTGGTGGTAACTCTATGATTGAGGGTTAGTAATTTGGAACTAGATAAAAGAAAGGAAAAAAAAAAGTAGGCAAATTGTTGCAAATCTTTGACAAAAGAATTTAATCACATTTAAAGAGTAAACGTACCATTAGCCATAGTTACCCTATATAAGAAACACCAAGAGAAATACTAAAACTGTTCCAGCTCGTCGCGGAAAACCTATTTTTTTTTATTTTTTTATTTTTTGTTTTTTTTTTTTCGATTTGTTCTTGAAATTCTAACCTAACCGTATTATGTGATAGAAACCAATGTTGTAATAAACAAGCAAAGTATCTCGTTATCCTCCCTTATCAGGATCTTCTGTTTCAGACTACGACTTCTGGATACTTTGATAATTTGTTGATTTCACTAGTAGGTAAAACCACATCCGGATTTTCGTTCTCTTCCTCTCTATCTTCTTCGTCAGAATACTCTGTTTCTAGCAAAGAACAAATCAAGTAGTCCTTAATAACGTTAACCTTTGCCAAAGTATCCACGAAATCGTCGAACTCTCCTTCTCCTCCTTTTTCTTTTTCTTCTTCTTCTTCTTCTTCTTCTTCTTCTTCTTCTTCTACTTTCAATTCCGATAACAAATCGATAACTTCTTCGGTAGAAGCAGCAGCGGTGCCATTATTCTTTTGGTGGACACTGAACATGTGGCCTCCGTTGAAATGTGGTAACCTGTTGTAAGAATCAAACCTATTCGCCATCGGTGGAGTAATATTGCCGGAAGCAGAGAAGGATAGTGGCTGCTTCAAATGTGTGTGGATTGGTGGTAGTTGAGTCACTTGTGGATACATGTTAATCGAGGGTGGGGTTGTGGTTAGACCAGGCGCAATATTAGCCGTACTGGCGGGTTGGCCTGTCGATACGCGCGGGAAAACCGGCAGCCTTCTGGTCATATCATTGGATAGCGTGGTAAAAAAGCCAGCAGCAACCCTGAAATCAGATGTCTGGGAGGACTGTTGCTGTACTATTGATGGATCTTGAGAGATGGGGCTTACCGGTTGTTGAGCAAACATTGTCTTGGAGACAGCCGGTTGAGGCGGAGGTGGTAGCACAGCCTTCAAGCGGTCACCTAACTGGGATGTGTACACTGGTTGGTAACGGTTCAACTCTTCCCTTAAAAAATTGTCGAAGGTAATAGGTGGGAGGGAGTGTGACCTTGGCTGTTGGTCCTGTTGTTTTTTAGAGACTCTTTTGGATCCGACTTTGGGTCCTCTTTTTCTCTTGATGGTAGTGCCATCATCCAAGTGAACTCTCAAATGCTTCTTGAGGTCTTGGGGCCTTTTAAACTTCTTGCCACAAGTAGAGCAGCCAAAGGGCTTCAATGGAACATGGACTCTCAAGTGTGAGGTAATATGGTCCCTCTTTACAGTTTTCGTATTACAGTTGCCCCAGTTACAGTTGAGCTGCAGATTCTTTTGCGATTTACGACCGACATGGTCATTACACAAGTGGTGATATAGCAGCTCCGGTTGAGGAAACACTTGTGAACAACCTTGCCACTGACAAACTAGCATCTCTGAGGAGTCATCGTCAGATCCAGAGATTTCGCTAGGGGAGGTGCTGTTCGTGGAACCTGTCGAATATTTCCTTTCATCGTCGCTCGAGCTAGGAGACAGATAACTTGGGGATTCGTCTTCATTCAAAAGATCTTTCAATGGTGCCATTATTGGTATGATGGTTTTTAGTCGTGTTGAACCAATAGAAGGAGGTAAGAAGGAGTATATAGCATAGCCCTTTCTAGTTTTTTTCACATTTTTCCCAGGGTCCACGTTTTTTTTTTTCTTTTTCAGAAAAGTGGGTGAGGCTGAGTGATCCGTGTATGGCGATTATATTAGAACAACCTTAATTAAGAGATATATATTTATGGAAAGTCATGTATGTTGGGTGTGCTGTCGCACATGAATTAATCGTTAATGACTCGCAGAACTTTTCTGGAATAATCAACATCGTCTGCAAGCGATAGTCTGCTACCACCATTCTCCCATTGTGACATAAACATCTGTCTTGGGTCCAGACGTTGATCGACTACAACAGGATCCTCACTTCCTGCCGCTGCTGCCGCTGCTGTAGTTCCTGCGGCTGTAGTTCCTGCTGCTGTAGTGCCTGCTGCAGTTGGGGTATCGGCAGGGTTTTGCTCATGAGCGATCAGGGGCGAGGAGTGTTGGGATGCTATCAGTGGGCCCTGTATGCCCTTTTCATCCACGTAAACAAATTCTGGAGAACTCGTAGAGTCGCTATCTGTAGTTGCAATGACAGTGCCCGCAGCAGCCGGGCCAGCAACGGCATCATTGTATCGCTTCTCGAAATCTTCTTCAGAACTAGTCCTGTTTTTGTGACGGCGGTACAGTAAGAATATTACTATTAGCAACAGTAAAAGGCACACTATACCCACAGCGACAAACGTCCCGGCAACTTTCCCTGGGGAACCCCAAAACCCGTTCTTCTTGGAACTATCGTTACCAGAATTGCCTGTACTGGAGTTACTTGGAGCCAAGCTTGTCGGTGAAGAGTACACAGTAGTGATTATTTGTGTCGTGTAGACTTGGTTCCGGCTCATTGTTCCAGACTCACCGCTGCCGGCTTCTAACGGGGTGGCGGTTACCGTCTGTACAGAGTAGATGATAGATGTGATTGGGAAAAGGGATGACGTAAGTCTTGAGGAGGAGGAGGACGAAGAAGAGGACGAAGAAGACGATGAAGATGACGACGACGAAGACGATGAAGATGACGACGAAGACGAAGACGATGAAGATGACGACGAAGACGACGACGATGATGATGATGATGTGGTAGTAGAAAAAGGCATGGAGGAGGAGCTCGTCAGAAAAACACTCGAACTGGGCAATACACTTGTAGTTGCTGGCTGTGTAGAAGACGAATCCGACGTAGTGACCACCTCATCCGATGTAGAAGTGGGTGAAGAGCTGGGTGTGGTCTGTACAGAGGAGGTACCTGGGCTTGAAGATGATGCAAGACCAGAGCTCTGGCTAGTGGTTGTCGAACTCGAACTCGAGCTAGAACTAGAACTAGTACCTATAGCTGAACTCGTTCCCGTAGAAGTAGCTGAAGAACTCGAAGCGGGGCTCTCGGTAGAGCTTGGCGAATCTATAGGGATGCTGCTAGCTGTACCAGAACCCAGGTAAATGTATCCGTACAGTGCCTGTCCCTCGTTACCACATGAATCGTATGGATAACCACTGCACTGGTCACTGCATTTAGAAAGACTTACACCACTCGATGGACCACTGTTGGAGCAGGCGCAGTCCTTACCTAGTAGAATAGCGTATTGGTATCCCTGGCAATTGTCATGGCACCAACCATTGCTTTGGTAAGTGTTTGATTGAGCCGACGTGGAAGCTGTATTTTCCGATGAGCAATACGTCAGAGCTGCCGAAGCAAGGGACGAGGCCCGTAGCAATAAGAGCAGGAGCGGGAGCATAGCTGTCTTATGGGACTAACTTGTTAGAGGCAGAGATCTTGGATCTAAAGTTTATCCATGTATAGAAACATGCACCGCGGAGTGACCCAGCTTTTGCTTTTTTAGCAGACGAGGTAAGGTAAGACGGCGTCGTAACGGTGAAATTTAGAGATGTGCCGCGGTAAGGGCGGATAGCAGCGGAAGCTACTAAGGCCGAAGCTGCTAAGGCAGAAGCTGCGAAGGCAGAAGCTACCGAGCAGAAATTTTTCATTCACGTGACTTGTTGGCGTTGGTTCGAAACTCCGGTGAGCTCTTTTCTCGGGTAAAAATGAGAAAAGAAAGAGAGAAAAGGAGATATCCGTCTCGCCCTCCTGGGGAAAAGATCATAATCTCTGCTCGACCTAAATGCGCTAGAAACGTAATCGTCTATTACTCGTAACCAAAAGGTCTAAAGTCAAATGGCCGACAAGAAGACTCTGGTTCATTCTCACCTTCACAACAGGAACAGCAAGCAACAGCTGTGGAACAGACAACTGGTTGCAAAGGTTGTTGAGCTTGTACAGAAAAATGACCATGGCGCACTGGCGCTTGTCGCCAGGACCACTGGTATACCGCCGCAATTGAGACATGTTGTGTGGCCAGTGCTGTTAAAGTATCATCCGATGGTAATATCTCCGGGAATCATGACAAATACGCTCATCCTCGTCAATGATAAGTACGAATATCATAGGGAAACTAGAAGTGCCGATGAGATTGAAAGACACGTAATGCACGATTTGAACAAGTATTTCCACAGGTGGAACAACAGTGGTAACACTAGCGGAACTGGTCATAATACACCGGTACAACCGGACTCTCCCAATATGCCTCCTGATGAATTGCATGCGATGGATACGTTGAAGAGATGTATCATGAACTTTTTGAACAAGTGGGACCGTCTGTTCAAATATGAAAGCGGTCTCGCTTGGATTGCTGTTGGCCTAGCAGAATGGTTGCCGTTGAAGAGAGACCATGAAAATCTTGTTTTACGCGGAAGACGACATCCAAGCCTGGTACGTCTCTATAAGGAGTATCCTTTGCCGCCAGAGATTAGCTCTTCTTTGCCGCCAACAGAATTTGATTTTGACCAAATATTTGAACGGCTGATGCTCGTCATGCTTCATTCTCCAGACATATCTATGGCCAAGAAGCTAGCACAGCGTGAATCTAACTCAAACTCTTCATACTATCCTGTCGTCTCAGGTGGTGACCTTTCTTTTCGAAGTCAGGTTTTTTTCAAGGTTTTCTCCACCATATTACCGGAACTGTATCAACCTTTTACAGACGAAGAAACTATGCATCCTTCCAAAAAGATCAACTGGCTTTACTGGTGGCTTAAATGTTCCGGTGCCCGCGTGCTGCATAAACAGGATAGAGCACGTCTTTGGGACATTCTATTGGGTTGGAGACCTGCACCGTCTACAATAAACTTCTACCTCAACTACAATAATAGAGCTTTTGAACATTTTTACAGTCCAACTAGCCCCTCCATTGATACCGATTTTTTCAATAAAATCTGCAAATATGGCCATGACCAGTTCTGGTTTCCCGATTTGGATCTGTTGCCGTTGGGCTCCAAATCTTTAAAATGTGATTTTCAAATTTTTCAAGAGCTGTTGAGACGCAATAAATATGGTACAGAAGAGACACCTTTAAATGTAAACGAGAAAAAAGACGAAGGCCCTGGAGTGAAAATACCATTTTCTTTAATCGACCCACATGTTCAGCTATTGTTCATCTACATTGCCATTTTGCAACAGAATGAATTTAAGCTGCTGGAGTTTGAAGAAGCCGAAATTTCCGAATTTTTGAACAATGTTCCCTTACTTTCTCGAACCGACGACTTCAATTATAAGAAGATGTATACCGATGAGCAAGAGTTGCCCTCGTCCAGTTCTAGCGATGATGACGATCCAAATTTGAAAAGACCAGGTACTTCCTCTCATATGTTGATAGAATTTGGGAATGATGATAAAGCGCTGCATTCATTTGATGATGTTTACAATTTAGCCGGCGATATATGGAGGAAATGGATTTGGAGAGAGTTGGAAGAAAACAACAATCAATAGGGCTGACATCTGTCAGTAAAAGGTATCTTTATGTATATAAATGTTAGAAGTGAAATCGAGTAGGGAAGTAAATATGGTCCTTAATGTTTAATAATCTGGCACGAAAATGTGAAATTCAACCAACTCTTTTTTTTTTTCAATATTAGACATGTTCCGACTTTATAATATTGGGAGTCTTAATTTTTGTTATCAGCATCAAAACATCAAAAAGGAAAAAAAAAAAAATCAAACAAAAATGCAAGATCACACTGTTAAGGTGAATATCTCACCAAAAACAGAAAATTCAGGATGTGTTGTAAGATAATTTTAAGGAAACTGAGTGTTTATAGAATCAGGAAACCAATTAAATTCCTCGCAGTAGTGACAGGTTGGTTTAGGCCGGGTAATTATCTCGATATGGTGAAGTTCTTAAAATTTACAACTGTCGTTTTTTAGAAAAAACACAACGGTAAAGCTTGAGGGAACAATCATAGTTCTAACAGTGCCCGATATAATGTTTTGTGCTAGTATGTTGTGAGGACTGGTTGTTATAATTGATATCTACCTGTTTCCGACCTTTTCTTTATCTTTCTGTTTTTGTTATACCTATTTCGCGTTCCATAAACTAACTCATCAATCAACCAGTAAGTGGCAAGCCACCGAAAACGCCCGTGCTGTCACCAAATTCTAAATGTGTTTTTGAGAAACCTTTAATTGAGCAATATGTTGAGCAACATGGTGTAGATCCAATTACCAAAGATGCGCTATCCGTTGAGCAATTAATTACTATAGCCCAAACCCCGCAACAATATGCTTTAGCGAATAGCACCAATTCCTCCACTTTGAATTCAAACTATAGCATCCCAAATTTACTTTCCACTCTACAGAACGAATGGGATGCGATTATGCTGGAGAATTTTCAGTTGAGACAGCAACTGGATACTTGTAAAAAAGAGTTATCCACTGCATTATACCAATATGACGCCGCAGTACGCGTAGCTGGCAGAGCTTGCATGGAAAGAGATGAAGTAAAACGGGAGCTAGGTAACCTGACTAAGATTATTGGTGGTGGCGAACTTTTAGAATCTACTTTTAATCTCAAAGATGAAGAAGGCCGGGATAGTAGCAAGGATGGTGACGATGATAGTAAGGAGTCCAACTCCGACCTCATCACCGATGGAATGATCGAAGACATGGTAGAGAGGTCCCAAAGTTACGTTGCAGCTACCAAGAAAGTTAAAGCTACCCCGAGACCCGTGACTAATTTCGTTACATCTGAGGAAACTACGCTCAGCAAAGAGTTTTCCCAGTTGTCATCATTGTACGTTGGTGGAATTTTGCTCGATAATAAGTGGCTAACAACTTTTGGATCGAAAGGGACTTTTTACGTCTGGAATCCTAAGAACTATATTCATGCCTCTTTGGAAACTATGTTGTCTGAAATACGAACAAAGCATAACGCCACTGAATGTAACTTAACTTGCATCTATCCGTTAGATGAAAATTTCCTTATCTTTGGTACATCAAATGGGGCTTCTGGTACCTACGATCATAAGAACCAAAGTTTTACGATCCTGGCAAATAGCCATGAAAAATTAGTCTCCCTCTTTCACCAGCCACACATTACACCGACATCTTATATTACTATAAGTGAAAACGGGACGGTCCAATATATCTCTCTGATAAACAAAAACAGCGTAAGGCTGAACGAGTACAGTTTCAGCGCTAATTTTTCAGATATACACAAGGATGGTTTATTGATTGCCTTAGCAAACGATTCTCAGGTCATTGTTCGTAGCGTAGTTAAACCGCAGGACTCTCCAGTCTTCTTTCCGCATGACGAAGAAGAAGATGGCTCAATATTGGATGTAAAATTTGGGCTGAACGGTTACTGGATGTTTGTTACATGCGCAAAGTCTATCAAGGTTTTTCACTTGGGGAAATCTCCGGGTACGTTGGCGGTGCAACCTTTAAGATTCGGAGACTCCACCGTGGTTAAGGGATTTGACACTGACCACAGTGGAAAATATCTATTTGTTCTTGTCGAACAACTCGGAAAGTTTCATATCCATTGGTACGCCTACCACAAGCCTGACAAACAGTGGGTTTTAAAGTGGACTAAAAACTGTGAGAAGGACGTTGCCGATGATGCCATTGTCTACACTGATATATCTTACGTGTCTCACGGTGATCACGCATGCCTAAAGCTATTAACACCTCAGAAATTAGTTACCGTAGATTTGGATTAGGAATAGATGTAAAATATAGCTGAGGAGAGTATATTGGAACTTATTTACGTACCACACGACCATTCGGGTAACTACCGTTAATAATGACCAAGATCATCGGAAAGCCCTCATTTCTTTCGTTTAGGTTTGAAAATGTCTCATAATCTAACAAATCATTTTGAGCAGTTTGAACATAGGACGATTAGGTATTAGAAAATTAAATCCTGGGTTATTGTGAAGTTAATCAATGGAGTTCTGGGACAAATAAGATGTCATTTATAAGGTCGGTTCGAAATATGGGTCAATCCACAACAGAGGTAAAAGTCAAAAAAGCGACCGACGATGATGAATATAGTGGTGCGACAGGTGCCCTTATGAACGAAATATCCGTATTGACATATAGCGCCAAAACTTTGAGAGAGATTACCCAAGTAATCCATAGAAGACTTAGTGGTAACTACCGGAAGAGTTCTCATAGAAATGCTGTGCATATTTTGAAAACATTAACATTAATTTCATACCTAATCAATAATGGATCTAACGACTTTGTATCATGGATCAGGCAGTATGCTTACTTAGTAGATACTCTAAGGGAATTTAACGTGAGCGCTGACAAGGATAGAAAGATGGCGGAACAAGTACGGATGTTATCCATCAAACTGTCAAAGTTGTTAAAGGACGATTTGATGTTGCAAGAGAGGAGGAGAGAACTAACGCAGTTCAGATCAAGTATATCTACACCTGGGAGAAAGTCCACCGATAATAGCCACTTGAAAGTACACCACCCGAATAAACCCAACCATCATAATACACACAGCAATGGCTACTACGACTACGTTGCCAAAAGAAACACCAAAAGTTTGGATATTAAGGGAACTCCCAGACATAGTTTGGGCAACCAGCCACGAAAATTTCCCTTAGGTCCATTGACTGAAGAAGAAGATGTAGAAAAAGAAAATAATGCAACCGATTCGAATGCTGCATATGAGGGTCAGCATGAACGATTTTATAAGAGAAGAGGAATAACGAGATTGGTGTCTAATAATCCGTTTCTATGAGAACGAAAAGTAATAACATACATAAGTATGGAGATATAGAAAATTAATGAATAGTAAAAAAGTACGGGATCCAGAATATCCACAATTGGCACGGAGGTCCCTGTTAGCAAGGACATATTGTAAGCTTCCAAACCCAAAAAAATATAAACATGGAGGAGTATTTGAAAAGCCATTCCCCCCTACTTATAACCTACGCACAGTCTACTTGTATACTTAGGCAAAAACCTCATTTAGTGGAGTAGATACGTATTTGTTCTGATACATTTTCTACCCCAATGGCAGTTATACTAAAGCAAAAGTAGTTGCTATAGTTTCGTTAATATTTCTAGGAGTTTCAGAATTAACATGTATAAAGCGTTTTATAACTTCAAACAGTGTCGAGAATGCCTAACACTTGGCACAAAATGGGTTTGTTTTATCATTGGCACTGGTTCTATGCATTACAAATAAAAAAACATGCGATGAAGGACAAGAAGATAGTTGAACGCGACCCATTGAATATTAGAAAGGCTGTCACGTTAAAATGAGCATCATACTTAAAATGTAACAGAAAGCTCGACTACGAAAATACAACAAGTAGAAATTATCAGCGGCAATACAATCTTCGAAAGCATCGCTTAGTCACTTGAAGAGTTAATGACTGGTTTACAAAAAAAATACAAGAAAATTTTTACATGGGCACCTTGACACTGCGGCAATTGTGCTGAGGAAAAAATGTTTTGAACACTGCAAAATCGAGACTGCTGTCAGAGTATTGGCGTGTTTCATCTTCAGCACAAGCGTTGTCAGGAAAAGGTATGTACTATAGTTACGCTTTAAACAAAATTTGATAAAAGAAATCTCTCAATCATACGCGAGAAACTGCATGAAATTTGTCGTTATGCCCACTAATTTACCTCCTGGAACCATGAGCTTCACAATTTCAACCAAAAGATAACCTAGAGATGGCTTATTCCTTGATCCTTGCGTATATCATGATGTACACTATGTACGAAAGTGGTACCAGAAATGAAATAGTTTTCAATGGGAAAAATTTTTCGACTTGTCCAGGAATCTTCAACGTCTATTTATCCTGAGGTGTGTTTCGTTTTTTTTTTCTCTTTCTTCTTTGAGCCAATTGATTGAGACTGTACAACTATGAGTCCGAGGATCTAATATATTTGAGATCATTGTGACTAATATTGCCACATGTCGCAGCTGAACTTGACGAATTAACTAGTACCTGACTGCTTTTCTCTGACATTTTGATGATTTTAAATTTTCAAGGTTTACTTACACTATTGTGGGTAAATGCATAATGAACCTTTTAGTGGATACGCATGATATATGGGCCTCTTTCTCAACTTTCCCCATTAAGGGGTCATTACGAAGAGCACGTGATAATCACATGCTTCCAATGTTACCCTCCCTGACTTTTGAATTCGCCGGAAGGCTCTAGATTGTTCCGCAAAAGCTAGAATTTGAGCGGTCTGGAAGCCGGACAAGCGGTGTTTTGTGCCGCGGATTGATTTTTAAGGGGTGACGTGATAACAGGGGGGGCTGGACTTCTTTCTTTTTTGGGAGGGTATAAAAACTAGAGAGGGAGGATTTGCCACCGAGAGGCCAGTTCCTTTCTTCAAGCACCTCACTGTTGTTTAACATCATCGAAAAACAGAGAAAGAAGCTATAGGATAAAAGAGAAATATGCAAATTTTTGTCAAGACATTAACAGGTAAGACCATCACATTGGAAGTTGAGTCTTCTGACACCATCGACAACGTCAAGTCCAAGATCCAGGACAAGGAAGGTATCCCGCCAGACCAACAGAGATTAATCTTTGCCGGTAAGCAGTTGGAGGACGGCAGAACTTTATCCGATTACAACATCCAAAAGGAGTCTACATTACACTTGGTTCTAAGATTGAGGGGTGGTATGCAAATTTTCGTCAAGACATTAACAGGTAAGACCATCACATTGGAAGTTGAGTCTTCTGACACCATCGATAACGTCAAGTCCAAGATCCAGGACAAGGAAGGTATCCCGCCAGACCAACAGAGATTAATCTTTGCCGGTAAGCAGTTGGAGGACGGCAGAACTTTATCCGACTACAACATCCAAAAGGAGTCTACATTACACTTGGTTCTAAGATTGAGGGGTGGTATGCAAATTTTCGTCAAGACATTAACAGGTAAGACCATCACATTGGAAGTTGAGTCTTCTGACACCATCGATAACGTCAAGTCCAAGATCCAGGACAAGGAAGGTATCCCGCCAGACCAACAGAGATTAATCTTTGCCGGTAAGCAGTTGGAGGACGGCAGAACTTTATCCGATTACAACATCCAAAAGGAGTCTACATTACACTTGGTTCTAAGATTGAGGGGTGGTATGCAAATTTTCGTCAAGACATTAACAGGTAAGACCATCACATTGGAAGTTGAGTCTTCTGACACCATCGATAACGTCAAGTCCAAGATCCAGGACAAGGAAGGTATCCCGCCAGACCAACAGAGATTAATCTTTGCCGGTAAGCAGTTGGAGGACGGCAGAACTTTATCCGACTACAACATCCAAAAGGAGTCTACATTACACTTGGTTCTAAGATTGAGAGGTGGTAACTGAATAGGGTAATCGGTAACTTAATTTTTTTTTGTGTTGAGTCTGGTTTCTGGTAACCTAGATTGTAAAAGTTTATAGCACTTTTTTTTTCTTTTAATCGATAAATATCCTGGTGTACATCAGTCTTTCTGTTGACCGTCCAGAGTTAGCCAGCTATGAGCAGCTTATTAATGACTGTTCCTCCATATCAGTTCCGAGCATGTTGGGGGCTCGAATGCTGTAGAAGTGGAGACATTAAGCGTAGGTAGGCTATCAATATGTCTATTTCCTTATGTAAGAGTTGACTAGATAATTACCCCGGATTTCGATAATTCCGTTTTGACTACAGCTGAGCTACTAGAGTTTCCGAGTTCTGTTAAGTTGCTATCAACAAGAGTCGTGAGCGTGTTAAACTTATCCTTCAGTTTACTGCCAAATCTGATCAATTGAATTTTGACATTTTCGATGGATTCTTTTGAACCACATACTTTGTACAAAAATTTCCACAGTTTCTCAAATTGTGGAGATAGTTCTTGCCCAAAATTATTTGGGATAGCATCCAAAAGAATGGAGCCAATCTCGGAACCACCTATCTGACTTCTCCATGTATAAATTACACTCCTAGAATCAAAAATCTGAATAGTAGAAGTAATCACAAACTTTAATAGATCCCTGGAAAAGTACCCACTTTCATTAAATTTGAAGGCTGCACAAAAGCTTTTTAGAAGCTTAACTCTAAATTCCTCACTCTCAATGTTATCTTTAGAAGATTTTTTATTAACATCAGAGGAAATTCTCGGTCTCTTTTTGTTGCTTGGTTCTTCATCATCATTACCGATGTCCGTTTTTATGTCTTCACTATCTTCGGTATTCTCATATTCTTCAAAGATTTTCTCACCCACTTGAACTAACTTAGAGTCTAGTTCCGAATCAAAATGAACGGATAGATAGGTGGCAAGATTGAAAATAACCTTTTTCACATACTGCTTATTATTACGAGATACTTCTGTCTTCAGTGTGTTTCTTAGTTTTGCTTGAAGTTCCCCGTTCTTATTGTAAAAGTCTTTAAACTTATTGGACAAAGAAACCAATGCGTCAATAACTATTTCCTTACCGTCCCATGATCTTCCAACAGATGCTTCTAAAAGTATATTGAACATTTTCTGGATTTCTTTTTCACCAATTGTTACATCAGCACCTTGACATGCCTGGGAAATACTTTTTGCACAAGCCTGCCTAGTGGAGAAAACGGTAGACTTGATATGTTGAGCAGTTAACTCGCTAATCTCTTGGAGGTATAACTTTACAGTCCCAGAGCCAGATGAAGAAGCCTCTGTCCAAATCTTCCCAAATAAATCAGAAACTACGCTATCAGTATCATTTTTGGCAACAAATACTAGTGGCATGAGTATAGTGGCGACATTTTCAAAATTTTTTGATGAAAACTTTAGAACGGATTCAATTGCAATACCAACGATTTTTTTAGAAGACTGCTCCTCGGATTCAAAATACTTTTTTGAGAGCTTTTTCGAATACTTTACAACTTTGTCCAATCCTGCTATCTTAAAACAATAGCCCAAAGATATAGCAAATGAGTTAGCTACAGTTTCGTTTCTGTCATCCAAGGAATTAAAGCTTACCTTCAAAAGTTTACCACTATGTGATCTCAACAAGGAAAAATGCCTTAATACTAGAAAAACAATAACTCTAGAGGCCCCTACTTTGGAGGGTAAACCCACCGATTTCTTTGCAGCCTGTACAACTTTTGAAACCATCTCTTCAACAAGATCTTCGTCACACAGGTCAATCAACTTTTCAATAGAGTTGAGTATTGGAGAGCCTGTAACACTTTGCATCCTTCGTGAATCAAGAGCAGATGCACTAACATTGTACTTGTCTGCATTTAATGTTAGGTAGTTTAGAACTTGTGGTTCCAAAGAAGACAGTGATAAAGTCAGATTGTATACCAAAGAGGGAACAAATGGCTTAATCGAACTTCCTGTATTCTCTATCAAATTTAACAAAGTCTTTAAGGCAAAGCGTCTAATCTCTTCCGCGTCACTGTTTAGGCCCTTTACACCGAGTAGGAAAGGTAACAGCACGTCCAAGATCTCGCTTGACTTTTCCGTCTTTACACCCTTATTCACATCAATGGATCTCACTAGGATATTAGATAGAATTTGAGTCAACTTGTTACCCACTTCACGGACACTTTGTTTGATATCGTCCATGGACCTAAATGCCATTGTCCAAATTAATTCCAATTTATTGTCGTATTTCTCTAAAGGTGTAGTTTGGAGTAGCTGTATCATTGCGGCAGTACTCGCTTCACGCACTCTCCACTCTTTATTACCCATACCTTCCAGTAGTTCATTTAAAATGTCATCAAAGTACTCGTTCATGGCTTCAGATGAGTTACCCATCAATGTAGACCAGATGTCATTCATAGATTTCGAAACTTTCTGGTATGGATCGAATCTGTATCTAAATAGCTTTGGAATCAACTTCTTCGCCATTGTTTCGTTCTTGAGCAGCATATCTTCTAAGGATGATTTGGACATAATGGCGCTCAGCCCAAATGCAATACCCTTCCTAGAGGACCACAAGGAGGAGCTTTTTGCAAGTGACATAAACTTGTAAACAAGACTTGGATCACCAACTTCGCTAGCCAAATTCAAGATATCCTTATACGTGGAAACAGACCCATCACCTGTGTTTAAAACACCCGGTTCAAATAATTCAGTATCTTCAGAAACAGTTCCGGAATTCATATTCATTGAACTAGTGGAGTCAGTAAACGATTTGAGCAATCCTTTAACCATATCTTCCTTCAAATCATGATTCCCTAGTTCATAAATTAAGCTTAACCCTCTGGAAGCAGATTCCTGCACCAGTTCGTCACGATCAGCTAAGAAGCGCATGAAAGCCAAATGTATTTCGTTGGAGCGGCTTACAATTTCCGGAAGATGACCAAGATATTGCACAATGGATAACAGCCAAATGCAAGCTACCTTGCGCAAAGAAGGTTTTGTGGCTCTACAAGACCTTAACACCTCTTCTAGAATAGGAACTAAAGGAACCAAACTAGATTTGTCCTGTAAACTTTTTAAAAAAGTTCTATCTCTGATGTCAATCTGTTTACTTAAAAATTTGGAATTCCATCCGCCTGCAAGAATCGAAACTGCTTCACCAGTTGTAAATAAAAATTCCACTTGTTTCGAGGTGTGAGTTTTAAACAGGGCCGTACTAAATCTCTCTGATTCGTTAAACTCATGCGCATATAAAGACATGTACGCCCATGCTAATGTAGCGAGTTCATCATTGCTCAAATTTTTTTCTAGAAGTTTAGTAACTGTAAAAAAAAAGTCTTTTCTAAATTCGAGAGAGCACAATCTCAACGTTCCAAATTTAGAAAACTGCGAAATTATTTTAAGAGCTGGGACTTTAAACTTTTGGTCGGACAGAAGAGTTGCTAATGTATTCATGAATCGGCACACGGTATCTGGCAAAGAAGGTAATTCAGAATTTCTGAAAAAGAGTCTTGGAACGAGGTAACCAATGGCGTAGAGTATCGGAACAAATTCTGGCGATTCTTTGGACTCATCAGTCTTTTGCAAAAGCTCTGAAACAAAATTCGAGCATTCTGGATAAGAGCCGATGATACCTATTATGTTGGCTGCATTTTCAATGTCCACGTCATGGGAAGTCCTGTACGTTTTCAGGTAGTTGTAAAGGCGTGGAACTAACCTGCTCAACATTTCTAAGATGTTTGGAGATGAATGCTGAACAAAGACACTCAAGATACGGCCAAAGTTACCATCATAAAATTTTGATAATGCTACTTTTTTGTTATGTTCATCCTTCAAAACAAATTCATTTGTTAGAAGTTCCAAAAAGTCTAGATACCACGCACCTTCAAAATTCCCTATTTCGCAATCAAGCAGCTGAAGAACAGTGTCATCTAATTCAATAGCCTTTTCAACCCTCAAAGACCAATCTTCATCTTGAATGATAACTGTCTTCCTATTTAAAGTTGCCTGGGATACAACAATTTGTAAGGAAAACCTTGTAACGGTATTAAGACATTGGGATATAACCGCTGTGTCATACTTTTTCGCCTCAGCTAGGTAGTGGAACAGGTGTTGCACAAAGGATTCGAATGAAGGAAATTCTGTATTCGAAACTTGAGATCCGAGAAGTTCAGATGTGGATTTAAACTCATTACTGTTAGAAGCTTGAATAACTCTAAACCAGTATGGATTTAAGCCCTTGGTGGACTCTTCAATTACATCAAACCTATTGTTACGCGCAGTACCCAGTATATTAAAAATTCTTGCCTCACCATCATCGAAGCTAAACGCTGCGTTCGTGAATTTAACAGCAATAAATCTCAATGACATAATAGCTTCCTTGGTATCTGGGTTGCTTGTAGAAATTTCATAATCGTCCGATAAGATTTTTCTTATAATCGTTTTCAACTTTTTTTTGGAGTCTGTAGGTAGTTCTGGCAAATGGATGGCCAGCGAGCCCAAAGCTTCTTGAATACTGGATCTGAATTCAGGGAGATCCCCCTTCAAGGAGTCTAGCAAGAATTCAATGAACGATACGTCAGAAACTAAGGAAAAATCTTTTTTTAAAATTTCACCCAATGTTTCATATTGGGCTCTTCTTTGTAGAAGGGCAGTACTAAAGTTTGGAGTAGAAGAATTTAGCTGCAGCTTGGGCCAACCCTCAGCATGTAGATTATTTCTAATCAGGGATGCAATGTTCACAGAAAAGTCACTAGAACCACTCTCAGTTCTGTTCAAAGATGAATAGTTATATTTCGCTACATGCTGGATAAAAGTAAGGCACAATGATCTCAACTTGTAATGTGAAGAGTTTAGACCGATGGATGAAATTAAAGCAACATTTTCCGGGTTCTTTGTAGCAATAACGCTGTTGTTGATAACAGATAAGATTTTTTCTTGTAACAGGTGGCTAACTGGGGGTGTTCCTGTCAATTTATCACCAATAAACAAGGAAATTAAGTAGTTCACAAAATCTTCGTCTTCATAGGGCACGTGAAGTCTTCTTAGCAGAGTTTTTGCCTGATCTGATAGTTCACTTTGATCAGTTGAGGCAACAGATAAAAATTTCACTAGCATTTGGTCATCAGGTGCAAACCCAGAGGTAACGAACTTGAATATGGCTTTCTTAAAATTCGTCAATTGATCCTTGTTGATCGTAACACCAGCATTATAGGTAAAAAAGGCGACGTCTGATACAGACAACCCTGGGCAGGTATAACCTCTAGGGATAGAGCTGCTATTGGGATCAGACCTGACTGGAATCAATAAAAAAAACTGAGTAAACTTATTCAAAAGAAATTGTAAATCAGAATCGTCCTTCAACTTGAGGAATTCTCTAATCCTGTCCTCTTCTTCAGTTCCCTTAGCAGGAGGATTCCAACTCAACAGCATTTTACATAAGATATGAAACATTCTAGCGCTAGCAGACTCTGGTAGCTTAGAAATGTTTTCTAAAACTTGTGGTAGCAGATATAGCTGTTGATCTGGTGACATTCTTTCGATACCCTTTGACAGAAATAACAAGCTGTATACTCTCACCAGAGAACTATCTTGGTCAGGGTTTAGAGTAGGGAACTTAGACTGCAACAGTAACTTTTGGACTGGAATTTTAACATTTGGGAGCGCATTGAACCTTGAGATTACGTGTTGCAAGCAATTGAACACCACTTGCTTCACTGACGCGTGAGGAGATGCCAACTTCAATAACAATGGTGCCAGGAAGGTGTCCAAATTACGCTCAAACTTCTCATCAGTGTCAGCCAGAGCTAGTCGTAGCTCAACCCTTTCAACTAACTCTCGCTCAGCAGGCTCAGCGAGTTGAGGATAATCGGACATTCTAACCTTATTATTCGGTTTTCTATGGTGTATTTAGAATGTCTTGTTTGTCACCCAGTGGCAAATTCTTAGATAACCGCCACAGATCTCGTACGCAGAGATTTATATCTATGGTAGCAAAACATCGTTTACAAACGCACATATATTTCTTCCCCTTCTTTAAACCAACTTCACGAAATAAGGAAGTAGAGCTAAGTATGTTAGAATCACTAGCAGCAGGTCTATTAAATCGATT
The DNA here is from genome assembly GCA_000149225.2 of Lachancea kluyveri NRRL Y-12651. Classification (NCBI taxonomy): domain Eukaryota; kingdom Fungi; phylum Ascomycota; class Saccharomycetes; order Saccharomycetales; family Saccharomycetaceae; genus Lachancea; species Lachancea kluyveri. The sequence goes on from CM000694.1 coordinate 2,266,349, forward strand.
TTTGGGCTCTTATGTTGAAAATTTTGATCCGGCCCAGCTGAATGTGGGAATCTGGAGTGGTGACGTTAAGTTGAGAAACTTGAAGTTAAGAAAAGAGTCGCTAGATGCTTTGAATTTACCAATTGACGTGAACTTTGGTTTTTTGGGCGAATTGACACTAGTGGTACCATGGTCCAGTCTTAAGAATAAGCCTGTGAAGATTTTGATTAACGATGTATATTTATTATGTGCCCCTAGAGATAATTCGTCTTACGACCCAAAAGAACAAGAGGAAAGGGAGCTGAGATTAAAGTTACAGAAGCTTGCAGAGTTAGAACTAATGAACAAGTCGAAACCTACTACTGGAAATGATTCTGCAAAAAATGAAAGTTTTACTCAATCATTGATTACCAAAATTGTTGATAACTTACAAGTTACTATTCAAAACATTCACATAAGATATGAAGACATGGAATCAGTATTCTCTGAGGCTCCTTATTCGGTGGGTGCAACTCTAAGTGAGTTGTCTGCTATATCTACTGATGGGGACTGGAAACCAAGCTTTATCTCCATTACAAACGCAATAACCCACAAATTGTTAACCTTAGACTCTTTGTGTGCATATTGGAATACCGACACGAAATCCATATTCCACGAAGATCAAGAGGAGCTATTTATTAGGTTCAAAGAGTCAATTGCTGATAAAAATGGTGTCCCTGACCATCAATTTTTACTCCGCCCAGTCAGTGGATCAGGCAGGCTCACCTTAAACAAAACAGGTTCTACGAATACACAACCTCACGTTGATGCTCAATTGTTTTTCGAGGAATTTGGATTTGATTTGGACGACTGCCAGTATAAAGACATATTGTATACGGTCTCGAAATTGCATTGGTACCAAAAAACATTGAAGTACAAAAGGTTGAGACCAGAGTATTCTGTCAATCAAAATCCTAAAGGTTGGTTTGAGTACGCTGCACGTTGTGTCCTTCAAGAAATTCACGATAAAAACTACAAGTGGAGTTGGGATTTCATCAAGGCTAAAAGAGAGAAAAGAAACAAATATGTCGAATTATGGAAAAAGAAGCTGGCGCTTCCAAACGTCGAACAGCGTTTGCCAGATGAAGAAGATGAGGAGGAGTTAAAGGAACTCCATAAAAAATTGTCTTTTGAAGATATAAAAATTTTCAGGGCATATGCTAGGAAAGATTATACGAAGGAGCGGTTAGTGTCAAAAAATTCAACACCGGAACCTACGAATTCTGCAAATGGAGGGGGCAATGGTTGGTTTTCTTCTTGGTGGGGCGGGAATACTGCATCCAAAACCGAGGAGGATGACCTTCTCATGACTGAGGATCAGAAGAAAGAATTGTATGCAGCAATTGAATTTGATGAAAACAAGCAGCTAATAGATACAATTAACGTTCCAAAAGATATGGTGACGATGAAGATTAGCAGCATGTTAAATAGGGGCTCTTTTGTTATAAAAAATCGGAATAAAAATTTACGACTAGGTGAAATAGTATTTGAAAATTGCGAAGCTGAGTTTTATCAGCGTCCTGACTCATTCTTGGCGAAATTCAAACTACATGAGCTTAAGATTGAGGATGGTTCTCCCCACACTCTTTACAAACATATCATCAGTGTTAAGAATCTAAGAATGAATAATGACGGAGACACTCCGGAGTTAAAAGAACCATTTTTTCAAGTGTCATTTGAAAACAATCCCATCGATGAGTCTGCTGACAGTTCCATAGATGTCAAATTACGCAGCATGACCGTCTTTTATCATGTACACTTTATTAATGAAGTCATCAAGTTCTTTAGCCCACCAAAGAGACATCTGGACACCGTCGGTGCAATCATGAATGCAGCAGAAGCCACAGTTGAGGGTTGGTCTACACAAACTAGGATGGGCATCGAAGCCATTTTGGAAGATCACAAAACTGTCAATCTGAATTTAGATTTGCAAGCTCCATTGCTTATCATCCCATTGAATCCGCATATATGGGACACGCCATGTGCGATTGTTGACGCTGGGCATATTTCTATCAGTAGTGATCTTGTGCCAAAGGAAAGGCTCAAGGAGATGAAGAATTTAAGTCCTGAAGAATATGAAAAGATAGATACTAAAGAACTTAGAAGATTGATGTTTGATAGGTTCCAGCTACATTTGAATGATACCCAATTTTTAATTGGACCAGATATCAGGTCAACCATTTCCAATTTACACCTCAATGAAAGGGACAACTCCTTTACCGTTTTGGATAGGATTGAACTCGACTTTACTGTAGATGTATTGATATTACCAAAAGCTTTGAACCTACCAAAAATAAGAACTTCTGGTAAACTTCCCCGCTTGAGGTTATCATTAAACGATTACCAGTACAAGATAATTATGGAGTTAATTGATAAGTGCATTCCAAACTTTGAGCCTTTCGACGGTGATGAGGACACTGAAGGTGAATTTCCATACTTTGGTGAAAGCAATAACTATCAAGATTTAGAAAGAAAGAATGACGTGGCAGTTTTGCGTCAAACTTTGAAAAAGCTCGAAAAAATGTCCGAGGTTGAATTATCTCAACGCATTTTTGAGCTAAAGTTTGAGGTTGAATCGGTCCAACTATCTTTATTTAAATGCATTGATGGTGCTACTATGGAATCGAGCAAGTTAGTAGATTTAGTGGGTGACAAGCTTTATCTGAAATTTGCAAAAATGGCGAAAGAGATGGATGTGTATTTAGCACTTCATTCTCTTAACCTCGATGACTTTATCGAGCAGAGCAATTCTGACGAATTTAAAAGACTGATTACATCGAGCGATGTTGCAGCTGATGAAGAAAGCAACTTGTTTCAATTATATTATAACAGAACACAAAGAATTGTTCCTTACAATAACACATTAATTGAAGTGTTTGATCAGGACATTGATTTAGAAATGGCGGAACTAAAATTCGTTCTCACCCCCAAATCGATTTTGACACTTATGAATTATGCTTTAACAACATTTACAGATCCTGCTGCATCTGAAGTTCCTTCGGATGTTTTAAGACATAACGAAGCAGACCTTGAGGATTCTCCTCAGAAGATCAATATGTCTATGAGCCTAGAGGGTATTATTGTTGTTTTAAATGATGATTCTATAAAGCTTGCCACATTAGAATTATCAGCAGCGGAAATAGGGTTATTGTTGATGCCAGAAAGAATGTGCGTGACTGCCAAATTGGGTGGCTTGCAACTAACCGATGAAATTAATGAAGGTTTATCACGAGACTCTGTTTTGAGAAAGTTGATTAGCATGGGTGGAGATGAAGTTGTCGAACTTACCTACAAAACTTTTGACGATGTAAACAACAGTAACAACTATAATTCTGTTCTAGATTACAAGACTGGGTCAATGAACATCAATTTTGTTGACGAATCTATAAACAGGATTTTGACTTATTTGGCCAAGTTTCAGAAAATGAAAGTTCTTTTTGATAGAGCTCGTGAAGCTGCTTATAACCAAGCCGGAAATATTGAGTCAGTCAACAACATGAAGTTAAATGTTTTGATCAAGGCACCAGTAATCAAGTTCCCAAAACTTGTTGATCCTAGGAAAGGAATATATGATGATATTACCTTTTACTTAGGCGAGCTCTTCGTTGAGAACGAGTTTATTAATGTGGGCAAAGGCTGTATTAATAAAATCGAGGCAGGTATACGGTCAGGAAACCTATCTTCTTTATTTAACATGGAAAACGGCTTTGTACAGAAGTTGCACATTATTGACGATTTGGACTTGCATTTCAAAATAGAGCATGATGAAAAAGCTGCCGATGATTTACCTAGCTTCAAGATCGAAGGTTACTTCTCCCCATTAGCTGCAAACTTGACCGAACTACAGTTACGTTATCTGTACATTTTATCGCAGCGTTTGTCATCTACATTTACCGTCGACGAGTCTAGTCTTCAAGATGTCGAAGATGCTGCTATTAATGCGAATGCTGTTATTGCTCCGAATGCAGAATATGAAGTCACTTCTGACATTTTCAAGAAACCTGAAGAAGAAAGCGGAGGTACCAATCCAAATCATACTCAAATTGATTTTGTTTTCGAGGCACCTGACATTTCTTTGACATTACATAACAACACTGAGGGAATCTCAAGTTTGGAAAACCATGGAATAACAAGGGTTAAACTACATAACTTTGGCTTGACATTCTGGATGAAAGAAAATATGACTTTGAAGGCAGAAACCCACATCGCAGCGTTTACTGTGGAAGATATCAGAAAGAACAAGGATAATAAACATACCGAGTTAATCCCTAAGATAGCTAGTGATAGTTATCAATTCATGGCTGCTTTAACCCGGACGAAGTTGAATGAAGGCGATCTATTAAATCTCTCAATGACGATCGACAGCCCAAAGCTAATCCTTGCAATGGATTATTTATTTGCATTGAAGTCCTTTTTGGATACTGCTATAAATGTTAAGCCATCTGCAAAAATTTCCGAGGTTCCAGAAAATCAGAATAAAATTGATAGTAAATTATCAGAAGATGAACATCGAGGACCTAGCAAGACGAAATTTCAGTACTGTGTTAATGTCGTAGACTCTTCAATAATTTTATTGGCCGACCCTTCAGATACCAATTCTGAGGCAGTGGTCTTCAGTGCTGGTCAACTTCTTTTAGCTGACCAGAATATTCTGTCAGCTAGCGCAAATAATGTGGGCATGTTTTTATGCAGAATGGAAACCTTTAATGAAAACAGAGTAAGATTGTTGGATGACTTTTCTTCCTCAATTGTGATTGACGGTAGAAACTCCACGCCAGAAAAACTATTGACTAGTGTTCAATTTGCCGTAGAGCCTTTAGTGATGAGACTTTCGTTGAGAGATATAAGATTAGCCATTTTCATTGTAAACAGGGTTATGGCTCTTGCTAAAGAAAACGGATTAGTCGAAGATACACCCGCTGAAACTATGGACATTAATACTAAGTATGGCGCCTTTTCCAAGGAATTCAAGAAGACGTTGTCCAAATATGCACCAAGTGTAATCTCTTCTTTGAGTGAACTATCGAACAAACGTAGCGCACCTACAAATGAAACAGCGACAATTCTGCGTGCCGAAAAGTTGCATGCTGATATCGAAGGATTGCGTTTGGTTTTGATTGGTGACATCCACGAGCTTCCTATATTGGACATGAACATCAAACCTTTTTCTGTGAGCGCAAAAGATTGGTCCAGTGAAATTGACGCCGTTGCATCGCTTGAAACTTATGCAAACATTTTCAACTATTCGAGATCTAGCTGGGAGCCTCTTGTTGAATCTTTTCCAATCTCATTTCATTTATCAAAAGGCTCTGGTCAAGATGCCTCACTAGTATTTGATGTGATATCAAGAAAAGTTGCGGAGATCACGTTGTCTTCTCGTTCAATTGCTTTATTATCACAGATCCAAAATTCTTTGTATGATGACACAAGATTAAAACCTAGAGGAGCTGAAAAGCCTTACAAAATTTACAATGATACTGGCTTAGATTTGAATGTATGGATTGCTTCAAAAGAGGCCAAGGATAAGCGTGGCTTAACCACTTTGAAGAATAGTGAGGTTCTTCCATGGGAGTTTGAAGATTGGAGAAAAGTTCGGGATAGCTTGGATACTGATAACAGCCAAAGTATTCTTGGCGTGCAAGTTGTAGGGTCAAAGTACAAAACTACGCTTGAAATCGACGTGACATCAGAGGGTGAGGAAGTCTACATACTAAAGCCAGCTAAGAACGAAGTACACAATCGTCTAGCTTGCGAATTAAAGCTTTGTGAGGATAATATCAAGCTGATCACTTTGAGATCAACTTTACTGCTTGAAAATACAACCTCTACCACAGTCCAATTTAAGATGAATATCAATGACCCTGTAACTTATGATATCAGACCAGGGGATTCTCGATCTGTCCCTATAGAGGAAGCATACTCCTCAGAAATACTAATCCGGCCAGGATGTGAGGAAAAGTATGGATGGTCAGACGATGCCTTGCATTGGGAGTCTCTTCTGTCTAATCCAAGGTCCATCAGATGCAATTCTTTGTCAACAAATTCCAAATTTTACTTTCAAGTCGACTCTAAGTTCGATATAAATGAGCCATTAGCCAAAATATATCCTCACATGAAGATCGTAATATCTTCTCCTTTGGTCGTTGAAAACTTATTACCATATGACTTGAAGTTCGAGTTATTTGATAAGAACGAAAAAAACAAAGGTGTAAAATGTTTGAAAAAGGGTGAAAGAATGCCAATTCAAGACGTTAGGCTGGAAAACTTTTTATTATTGAGCGTACAGCCAGATGATGAAGGTTTCAAAATGTCTAAACCTGCAATTATAAATACACCTAAAAACAGCGAACTGAGACCGGAAAACAAGCTATCTTTGAAACATGATAATGGCCAGCTATTATATTTGCAGCTACGCTACCGTAGTATTGAAGATACCAGAGCTAAATTGATTAGTATCTATTCTCCCTATGTCATCTTAAACAGTACGGGAAAAGATTTGTATGTTGAAGGGGATAAATACAATATTACGCAATGCAAGGTGTCGCTAGATGGGGAACTAAAGTACTCAAAACCAAGGATGTTTTCTTTTTGTCGCGAAGATGACAATAGGAGTCGTGCTCGGATTAGGTTCAAAGACTCCTCCTGGGGTATCCCGACTTCTTTCCATGCTATAGGTCAATCATTTGACTTAACCATGGAGATACCACATAAGAACCAGGAGTGTAACGTTGGTGTCCACATATCTGAGGGCGAAGGAAAGTACAAATACAGCAAAGTGGTAGAAATACAACCGAGGTACATTGTCAAAAACTGCCTAGACATCGACATAGAGATCTGTGAATGCAGTTCTGGAAGTATTCTGACAATCTCCCCAAGTACGTCTGTGCCACTATACAAAATGAGAAACATTTTGAACAAGCAGTTAATGATCAAATTTTTGGGCTCTGCTTCTGAGTGGTCGTCTCCATTTTTGATCAAAGATATTGGTTCAAATTATTTGAAAATTTTAAAACCAGGCATAGGGCACAAGCTTTTAAAATTAGATATTGTTCTGGAGAAAGCTACTATCTTTGTTCATATTACAGATGCCAAGGATCGCTGGCCATATTCTATTAGAAATTTCAGTGATAATGAGTTTATCTTCTACCAAAGGGATCCTAGAATGTTTGATGATGATGATGATTATAGCATGTTTGAAGAAAATGATGACATGGAGTTTGAACCGTTATATTACCGTGTGCCGCCAAAGAGTGTGATGCCATATGCTTGGGACTACCCTGCCGCCAGGCAAAAGAAACTGATCATTACATCCAGAGGCCGGAAACGAGAAATCCAGTTGGCTGAAATAGGTAACTTGAAACCAATGAGGATGCCAGGCAGAACTAGCGATGAAATTCCTGCTATTGTAGACTTGAACGTCGTCGCAGATGGCCCTACACAGGCGCTAGTGATATCCAACTATAGCCCTGAATTCAGCCTATACAAGCTAAGATCCTCCCAGCATACATCTTCGTCTATTTCCGTCGCCAAAAGTGATAAGTTCGAAGTCCAGGAGGAAGATAAAAACGTATACACTAAAGTTGTCATTGCTTTTGAAGGTGTGGGAATATCTTTAATCAACGCTAAATTGCAAGAGTTATGTTATATTAATGTAAAGGGGTTGGAATTGAGATATAATGAATCGGATTTGTACCAAACGGTAAGTTGGAAAATGAAGTGGGTCCAGATTGATAACCAGCTATTCGGTGGTATTTACCAAAATATCGTGTATCCTACAGCAATCCCCAACACGTCAAAAGAAATCAATAATCACCCCGTACTATCGGGTTCAATTTCGAAAGTAAAAGATGACTCACACGGTGTCCTATATTTTAAACATGCCACAATTTTACTACAAGAGTTGAACATTCAACTCGACGAAGACTTTTTAGTATCATTGATAGCGTTCACCAAAATCCCAGGAGCTTCATGGAACCAGGATGTAAAAGACAAGCTATGTGACGAAATTGTGGTACTGCCACAGCCACAGGCCATTCAAAAAAATAACGACATGTATTTCGAGGTTTTCCACCTCCAACCTACATTGCTACACTTATCGTTTGCACGTACCGAACACTTGAATGCAGAGGAAGAGAAAACATCCGGACAAAATACTTTAATGTTCTTTGTTAATGTCTTGACTATGGCACTGGGTAATATCAATGATGCACCAATCAAGTTGAATTCCTTGTTTATGGATAATGTAAGAGTCCCATTGCCATTGTTGTTACAGGCAGTACAAACGCACTATGGACAGCAATTTTTCTATCAAATTCATAAGATTTTGGGATCCGCCGACTTTTTAGGTAATCCTGTTGGTTTATTCAACAACATTAGTTCCGGTGTTTGGGATATATTCTACGAGCCTTATCAAGGCTATATTATGAATGACAGGCCTCAAGAATTGGGAATCAGCATCGCTAAAGGCGGCCTGAGTTTCGTCAAGAAGTCCGTATTTGGGTTTTCTGATAGTATGGCACGTTTCACAGGATCAGTTGCCAAAGGCTTATCAGTAGCCACCCAGGACAGTGAGTTCCAGGAGCGCCGTCGACTGCTGCAGAGGAAAACCCGATCCAAACAGAGCTTCAATGGGTTTGGCTCTGGAGCAACCTCTTTTGTCAGCGGTATCAGCAGCGGGTTAGGTGGCATTGCTCTGGATCCATACAAAGGAGCTACCAAAGATGGAGCTACGGGATTCCTAAAGGGCTTGGGCAAGGGATTGGTTGGCCTGCCAACAAAAACGGCAATTGGCGTCTTAGACTTGGCAAACAACGTTAGCGAAGGGATCAGAAATACAACTACCGTTCTGGATGGTGCTTTGACTCGCAGAGCTCGATTACCGCGGTACGTGGGTTATGACCAGGTCATCAAACCGTACAATTTGCGAGAATCACAGGGCCAGTTCTGGCTAAAGACCGCAAATGGTGGTGAATGCATGGATGACAAGTATTTGGCCCACGTTGTATTACCTGGCAAGGAGCTTGCGGTGATCGTATCCATGAGACATATAATAGAAGTAATAATCTCCAAGCAGGAAATTGTCTGGAAAGTGAGATACATGGATATTAGTGGGATGATACTAGAGAAGGGTGGTTTGCGAATCGTACTGAAGAACGCTAACCGCTCGGAATTTTTCATTCCAATTGCAGATGCCACCGAAAGAAGGTTCTTATACCGTCACATTAGCATTGCTGTCACAGAATACAATAAGTACTGCGAAGCTGCATTATAAAATGCAGGTCTTGTATAATTAAAATCGATGTAATTTCTAACATGGCTCACTTTTGTTTTCTTCCTCCATACAGCCGCCTTCCACCCCTCTGTGGTGTCATAGGAAACTCCGTCTACAGTAACGTATATAACTATCGGAGCAAACCGGAGTCAAAAAAGCCCACACACCACAAGTAAGACTGGTCCCCCCCGTCACGCACGCTGCATGCGCTGGTCGGCTCCGAAAAGGCCTTTGGATGGATGCCGCTTCGTTTGTCCGAGTTACTGCGTGAGTATATAAATGGTGTCCCCCCCGAACCAGCACTGATGGCACTAGCAAATTTCTTTGCTACAAGGAGTTTTCAAGTATTATCTTACAAACTACAGATATGTACGGCTTGTTGAGAAGAAATGTTATTGGGCTTGTCAGTAAGAGAGGGCTAGCCACCGAATCCAAGGCTCTTACACCAAGGTTAAAGACTTTTAAGATCTACAGATGGAATCCAGACACGCCAGCTGAGAAACCACGTTTGCAGGAGTATAAAGTTGATTTAAACCAATGTGGTCCAATGGTGTTGGATGCTTTGATCAAGATTAAGAATGAACAAGATCCAACTTTGACTTTCAGAAGATCTTGTAGAGAAGGTATCTGTGGTTCCTGTGCTATGAACATTGGTGGTAGAAACACCTTAGCCTGTCTATGTAGAATTGATGAGAACACTTCTAAACAGAGCAAAATTTACCCACTACCCCACATGTACATTGTCAAGGACTTGGTTCCAGATTTGACACACTTCTACAAGCAATACAAGTCTATCCAGCCATACTTACAAAGATCCAAGGTTCCAGAAGACGGAAAGGAAAACTTACAAAGTATCGAAGACCGTAAGAAATTGGACGGTTTGTACGAATGTATTTTATGTGCCTGCTGTTCCACCTCATGTCCATCTTATTGGTGGAACCAAGAACAATACTTAGGTCCTGCTGTGTTGATGCAAGCATTCCGTTGGTTGATTGATTCCAGAGACGAAGCTTCTAGAATGAGAAAGGAGATGCTACAAAACTCCATGTCTTTGTACAGATGCCATACTATCATGAACTGTACCAGAACCTGTCCAAAGGGTTTGAATCCAGGTAAGGCTATTGCCGAAATTAAAAAGGCCTTGGCAACAGACTAAAACTTGTTGTAAATTTATTGATTTCATGACTAACGATTGATTCTTAGTTGCTAGAACAAACAATTATTTATTATTATTTTATTATTATACCTTTTATCATTACCGTCATCATTATTTATTTTCATTTAAGTACTTACGTTAAAAGTATTTGAGTATATGTTGTCTTTTTTTCTACGGTAAAGGCTTATTCACTGACCGAGTTTTGATCGCGGTAGCTGGGCGAATCAGAAGCCGCATAATATTACTCATCACTCACTGGGGGGCCCGAAATCATCAATAGACAAAATACTTCAGTGCAATGATAGAGTATAGTCAATTTTGCCATCAACTTCAGACTGATGTTCTATCATTGCTAAGACAGTGGCCACTCTGTGTTGAAATTAATCTACTGCAAGAGAATATACTTCAGTTGATGATTCTGCACACGGATATCCCCAACTGCGAGCTACGTGTACGCATTACGTATAACACAGTATACCAAGAGCCATTTCTGACCTTTCAAATTTGGCGTACAGAACTTCTTCAAGATGATATTGAGGAGGAACGAATTTGGTTTCCTTCGGATCTTTCAAGAGTACTTAACACAGCACGCTTCAGCATCGGCTTAGACTACATAGATCCTCAAAACAAGCAGGTGTGGTATAGTTTACATCCTTGTGACACTGCAGAGATCTTAGGCACTAAACATGTTGAGGCCTATTTGCTCAGGTGGTGTTCAGTTTACTTTACAGCATTCCAGCACGACTTTAGCAGCCTTTTCGTGAGAAAGTGCACAGAGCGAAGAAAGTCTTGATATTTTGAACAACAAAGCACGGACGAGAATCAAGCTAATACTAGCACACACAAAAAATAGAAGAAAGTATGGGATCATTCGTCACTGTCAGAGGCCAAGTAATTTCTTTGGAATCCCAGATCGAGTCACTTTTGTCTCGTTATTCGTCCTTTGCACAAACTTCAAGCTCAGAACCTACTGCTCAGGAAAAATCCTTAAACACAAAACTAGAAAGCTTATTGATACAAAGACAGGATGTTTTGGACTCCTTAACAAAAATATGTGACGAAACTCCAAATATCTCTGCCTCCAAGTTATCTCAACTACAACGTCATAAAGAAGTTTTACAAGAACATTGGCAAAGCTTTCGCAATATTAGATCCTCAATCCAACAGGAACGTAACCGTTTGAACCTGTTATTCAGCGTGAAAAAAGATATTGCTCAACAATCCATTCAAGATGAAGATGCATACATCAATGATGAATCTCGTCGTATCGATGAATCTCATACTGTTGTAGACAACTTGATCTCACAAGCTTGGGATACAAGAGATCAATTCTCTGCTCAAAGGGCCATGCTGCAAAATGCTAATGACAGAATCATGCGAACATTACAACGGGTACCTGGTATTAATAATGTAATTTCTAAAATCAACACCAGAAGGAAGAAAAATGCTTTTATTTTGGCAAGCTTGATCTCTATATGTATATTAGTTCTATTCTTCACATGGTAAAAATGGAACAGTTAAGGAAGTGCTGAATACCTCCGTATACATATATACCACTTGGATAAGTTCATAAGTTTTTCTGGCCCTTCTAGAAAGAATCTGAAGTATTTCGACTAGCTCATCATCCAAAGGAACAGCACTTTCTAACGGTGTACCAGATGCTAAATTAGAGTTATTTGTTAACCAGTGCTTAGAGACCGCATACAAAGCTTACATTAGGTCAAAATTTTTTTGTACCACGATCTCAGTTAGAGAATTTGATTCTTGAGCAAGGTGGTGTGCTAATCTACATTCACCATGTACGCCTTTATCACACTACATAACTTAGATGAGACTATTAAAATGCAGTTAGATAATAACATTGAAAGTTATTACTTCGTTGTCACTTAAAAAAAAAAAACATTCTCAATGACATTACATGTGCGCCAAACCAGTTTTCGACCATTGCTCTCACATTTATAATAAATTTACATTATTGAAAACAAAATACAACTGTCCTAATCACCCCAGTGACTAAACAGCACACATGCTATATGGATTTATCGCTCAATTTTTTGAAAATACCTGGTCGCCTTTGTGGTTTTTGAGTCTTTTTTAGTTTTTTTAGTTTTTTTGGTTTTTTTGGTTTTTTTGATCTTTTTGGTGGAGGAGAGATATTTGATGCCTGGGAACTATCGTCACTGTCACCACCATGGTTTCCGCCATCGTAATCATCGTAATCATCATCATCACCATCATCATCATCATCATCATCATCGTCATCCTCTTCAAAAATCGTGGGAATCCCCTGAGACGGGTTTCTTGCATGAACTTTACGAGATACACTTTTAAATTGGACTGTTTTAGGAATCTGTTCTTGGCTAGGTGGCTGGTTTTTCTCTAAATCTTTGTTGGTGTCACTTAAATCTTCAGTGCTATGTCTTTCAATCTGGACGTTATCATCATCGTACATCCATCCACTCACCGAAGAAGTAGCTCTATTTCTAGTCCTCTTTTTCCACCCAGGCCTTCTGATCCAAAATCTCATCAAAGCCTCTTTGTAAATGGTTAAAGGTAAATTAACTGGGGATTCATGGCCTTGGTATATACAAAGATCGTAGACCATAGCCCCAGTAAAGGCACCAATAAATGGTGCGACAATTGGAACCCAAAAAAAGTGGTTATGTGCCTCCCATAGTAGATGACGATCCATGCCAACAGTGTAAAGAGCTAGACGGGGGCCTAAATCACGCGCCATATTCATCGCGGCACCAGTTTGTAGGGAAAGAGAAGCGTTCAGACAGTATATCAGAACAAATAACATCAACGGAAATAAGTCAGAAGACAAACATGTATAAGGATCTGTCAGAGCGAATATGCAACACTGTAATATTGCTGTGATTACATATTCGCCGACAAACTGCCTGCTGGAGGATAGGTATGATTGTGGCACAACACAAAACATACTCAGAACAGTTTCACTTTCGGTCCATGGGATAAAGACTTCTTGTATAACCCTCTCGTAGTATATGAAAATAATCAGGGCACCAACGTATGCACCCAACATCTGACCCATTAAATAGTAGGGGACCTTTTTCCAAGGAAAGCCTCTAAAGATGCAGTTGCTTAGTGTTAAAGCAGGATTTAGATGTGCACCAGAAATAGCACTACCACCTGCAGAAAAGTAGCCCATTACAACTGCACCAGCCCAACCAAGTGCAATATTATCGAAGTTACCACCAGGGTCCGGAGTCACCAGATATTGAAGCATAGAAACGTCACTATTGGTTAAATTAGCCTCTATCAATTTTTGGGAAAAAATATTCTTTTGCTGCTGCTGAGACAATCTGACTTGGCAAACAACAGCAGAGCCAAATATAATCATCATCATTGTTCCTATGAATTCGGCTAGAAATTCTTTCAGATAGTTATATTTGACAGTAGACCATTTATTGATGGGGTGATAAGTCGAAGGCAAAACGGTTGGCGTCTGGGGGTTTTGATACAATGTCTTTGGCTTAACCATCATCGGAACGTTATGTATGTGAGGGTCATTCTCATCTGACCCACCTCTACCAGCGGAATCCGAGTTAACAGAAACGATATCGTTCGAAACTCGAGGCTGCATTGGAGCTGCCGAGTTGCTGGCTATGGTGTTTGATCTAGAGGCCCTTGTTGCTGCCCTCGAACGAAACCCAGACGTTGCACCACTACCGCCGCTAGAAGAGACTGCCATCTGGGCGTTAGGAATCACTTCTTGGATCAAACAGGGCGTGTCCATGTCCGTATACTGAGGGATGTACGAAGTAGATACGGGTGCAATATGGTGATAACCTGGCGTATACTCCTGAACATCGTTATCATCATCATCATCTTGTTTGTAAGGAAACGATTTTGGTGCATAGTTAGACGTGTTGTCGCTTCCCCTCTCACCCTGATCGTCACTTAACTGCTCAGGATAGGGCGATGCACTATCAGAAAGATACTCGTTCATAATTTCTTGAGGACTTCTCGACGCATGAGGAGAAGTTGAGCGTGGATCTCTCTTGAAAGAGAAGTAATCCTCTGGCATTCGACTTGGAGTTGTACAAACGCCTGGTTGATGGCGTTCAAGAAGAAAACGACTCAAAGCTTTGTTCCTATTAAAAGCAGATCGCTAGCTTCCCGCGCTCAATCAACTGATGGCATTTGGTACGTGGCGGGAAAATTTTTCGAGCACCCCCTGCCTTTCGATTTTTCCGATATTTTTTATGATATTTTCCGAGAGTACCTGGTGGGATTGTTTGCTGAAAAACGGGTATTTTGCAGCCCAGTAGCTAGGCACGAACAAAGCTGACTCACTCGTACACAGATGCTTCAAATAGAGAAGGAAACTGCCGCTTTCATAAGTGAGATAGTCCCGGGAACTAAAAAAACAAATTGTGCCCGAAGCAATATATAGTATGATCGGACTTTAGCTGGCTTACCTAAGAGCTGCTCGTACGCGGAGAAGCGGCAAAGCGCGCGGCTGTAGCATAACTTTCTGTTAATCATTCGTGGGGGAGAGGGGGCTGGGCACAGGTGGGCTCGTTGCTTCTTGGAACTTCGGGCCCAGGGCCAGAGCAAAGTGTATAAAGTATAAAAAGAAAACGAGATCGCAGGAATGAAACTAGGAATCCTCGGCCACATTACCAAGAATCTAAGAGTAGGCAGAGATATAAATTTACCAAAACACGCGAAAATAAAAATGGTGCCAGATGAAACTGATACCGGCGACGTCCCATTAGTGGCCTCGATCGATGTCGGCACGACTTCCTCGCGTGCCATTTTGTTCAACAAGCTGGGCCAGGAGGTTTCCAAGCATCAGATTGAGTATTCTACCTCTGCTTCCAAAGAAAAGTATGCCTCGAGCGGTAAGAGACCATCCATTGTTAGTAGCCCTCCGGCACAGCCAATCTTTTCTGCCGAAGGTATCGCAATCGAAGCCAACGAATTTTTAGAAATTGAGGACCTAGAGCGTGACTCTGAACCTACCTTGAGCTTTCCGAAACCTGGATGGGTTGAATGTAACCCGTTGAACATTTTGACCCATGTGGTCCAGTGTTTCGCTGCCACATTGGTTTCAATGGATAAGGTAAATGGAGATCGTGTCTCCAACGGGCTTCCGCCATATAGAATCAAGTGCATTGGTATTGCTAATATGAGGGAAACAACGCTGGTTTGGTCTCGTGAAACGGGTCTACCAGTTTGTGATTACGGAATTGTTTGGAATGATACCCGTACATCTGCCATTGTCACAGAAAAAAAAAATAACACTTCAGAGGAATACCAAGAGCATTTGAGAAACAAAACCGGTCTACCTCTGTACTCTACGTATTTTTCATGCTCTAAATTGCGCTGGTTATTAGATAACGTTCCAGAAGTTAAGGCTTGCTATGAGAGGGGCGATCTAATGTTCGGCACCGTTGACACATGGCTAATCTACAACTTGACTTCCAACCACGCCTTCGTTTCCGATATCACAAATGCTTCAAGAACTGGCTTTATGAACTTGGACACCTTAGATTACGATGATGAGTTATTGGAATACTGGGACTTAGATAAGACAAAGATTCACTTGCCCAAAATTGTTTCCTCTGCAGAGTATTATGGTGATTTTACAGTGCCAAAGTGTACGAAGAAGAACCTTACCAGTACTGCATGGAGATTGCTAAACGATTTTAGCAACAGGACCCCACCTGTCCCTATCCAAGGCTGTCTGGGTGATCAGAGCGCTTCGTTAGTCGGTCAGCTTGCTTTTAAACCTGGATCAGCCAAATGTACTTACGGTACTGGTTGTTTCTTGTTGTACAACACCGGTTCCAAGAAGTTGATATCAAAACATGGTGCACTAACAACGTTTGGCTATTGGTTCCCATATTTGGAGAATGAAGAGCATGCAAAGCCACATTTCGCTTTGGAGGGTTCTGTCGCTGTGGCTGGTGCTGTGGTACAATGGCTAAGAGATAATTTGAGATTGATTCCCAAAGCAGAGGACGTCGGCCCCTTAGCTTGTCGTGTTCCTGACAGTGGTGGTGTCGTTTTTGTTCCTGCTTTTAGCGGTCTATTCGCGCCATACTGGGATCCAGATGCCAGAGCTACGATTATGGGCATGTCACAGTATACAACTGCCTCCCACATTGCTCGCGCTGCTGTTGAAGGTGTCTGTTTCCAAGCCAGAGCCATCTTGAAAGCAATGAGTTCCGATGCATTTGGTGAAGGTGAGAAAGATAGAGACTTTCTTGAAGAGATCGAAGATGAGACATATGAGAGGACTGCCTTATCAACTTTGGCCGTTGATGGTGGTATGTCTCGATCTGATGAAGTCATGCAAATTCAAGCAGATATTCTAGGCCCATGTATTAAGGTGAGAAGATCTCCTACATCTGAATGTACTGCATTAGGTGCTGCAATAGCTGCTGCCATGGCCTTCAAGACCCCAGAAGATCGTATCATTTGGCAGGATTTGAGAGACGTGAAAACTTGGGTTTTCTACGGTGGTATTGATAAAAATGACAAGACAAAAGTCTACACCCAGCCAGACCTAAAAATCTTCAAAAGTAAATCTAAAGATGATGAAAGAAGAAGAGGTTGGAAGTTGTGGGAGACTGCTATTGAGCGGTGTAAGGGCTGGTTGTCCGCTGTAAGCGGTGAGCAAGAGCTACAAGTCAATGGCAAGTGAGTGCCAAAATATCATATGTTCACTATTTTTGAATTTAATAACTTTGTAATCTAATATAGGTAAATTCACTTAATACTTCCACTCTTGCGTTCATCGTTACGTAGCCACGAAAGGGTTTTGCTTGCAAACAACCCAAGCTCGCTGCGTTTACATATCTGCAAAAAAAAAGGAGGCAACTTATGACCGTCAATATTCAATGTATGGGTTCAATAGATAACACCCATAACCCGGAATACATCACAAAAGAAGAATAAAATAAAATTTTCTACGATGGGAAAACCACAACCCATACACAATGGATGCAACTGAGAAGGGACGCAATCTCCAGGACTCCAATAATCACTATAAATTTTTGTCATTCATTGATTTTGTTAAATCTGTTACATCATCTTCATTATTTTAGGACACCGTAAACCAAACAAGAAGTAATAATGGCTCCATCTAAGAAGGTCGCTCCAGCTCCATTGGCTGCCAAGTCTGGCAAGGCCTCCAAGGCCAAGAACCCATTGACCAACTCTACTCCAAGAAACTTTGGTATTGGTCAAGCCATCCAACCAAAGAGAAACTTGTCTAGATACGTCAAGTGGCCAGAATATGTTAGATTGCAAAGACAAAAGAAGATCTTGTCTATCAGATTGAAGGTTCCACCTTCCATTGCTCAATTCCAACAAACTTTGGACAGAAACACCGCTGCTGAAACCTTCAAGTTGTTCAACAAGTACAGACCAGAAACTGCTGCTGAAAAGAAGGAAAGATTGACCAAAGAAGCTGCTGCCATTGCCGAAGGTAAGACCAGACAAGAAGCTTCTCCAAAGCCATATGCTGTCAAGTTTGGTTTGAACCACGTTGTCTCCTTGATTGAAAACAAGAAGGCTAAGTTGGTTTTGATTGCCAACGATGTTGACCCAATTGAATTGGTCATTTTCTTGCCAGCTTTGTGTAAGAAGTTGGGTGTTCCATACGCTATCGTCAAGGGTAAGGCTAGATTGGGTACTTTGGTTAACCAAAAGACCTCTGCTGTCGCCGCTTTGACTGAAGTCAGAGAAGAAGACGAATCTGCCTTGGCTAAGTTGGTTTCCACCATCAACGCTAACTACATCGAAAAGTACGAAGATTCCAAGAAGCACTGGGGTGGTGGTGTTGTTGGCCAAAAGGCTCAAGCTAAATTGAACAAGAGAGCCAAGGCTGCTGAGTCTGCTTAAGTTCAATGTGATTGAATCTTTGTCTTTTAGAACCTTTTAATACATTTTTGAACTTTTACGTTTTTGCCTTTTTTTATTACGGGTTGAACTTTGTTGAAGCTTATCAAGTCGGAGCCATTATAGGCGGTTTTGGGAACTCACGAGTGAAGACGTCTACCGCTTTCATGTTGACTGCTTTCCCATTCCAACTGCTATTGAAGTGGCTTCTGCCTTATAGGTTACAGAAGTTGTCACCTACTTAAAATGAGTATTCTTGAAAAATGCTTGTGTATAATATATATTTTACTGTCATCGGGGACAAAAGGCTATAATCTAACAGGTTAACTAACGCATGAAAAAGGTCTTTTGGCCGTGTTTCCCAGGTGATGGTTGAATAGATGTCGAGTAAGAGAATCTCTCAACCAATGATATTGCAAGCTTTTCGATTTCTTCGTGCATAGTTACGATATTTGTTTGCTAATTTTTTTCGTCTTGTATTTTGCTCAAGATTCAGGGTTGGAGTATACTTCAACCGACATTACCATTGACAGAGAACTAAGGATAACCACGTAAAAATAATGGCTTTTTTGACAGACTTGATCGACATAATTATTCCAAACACTGCATATGCTGCTGAAGAGGATTCTCAAGCTCCTAGTGAACTTCCAGCTCCAGGCACTGAAGAGAGCACTCCTACTGATGAAAATGTAGACCCATCCGTGCAGGAAGAAACTCCTGTTGAGTCTAAGGAAGGTGAGGAGAAAGCCAAAAACGATAATTCAGACAACGCAGATCAAGAGCCTGTCAATGAACCAGAACCAGAAGCCGAGCCTGAAAATAATGGGCGTGAACAAGAGAAGGGCGATGAAAACAACGACAACGATAGTAACGAAGAAGAGGAAGAAGAGGAGGAAGAGGAAGAAGAAGAGGAAGAAGAAGTTGGAGACCAACTAGACAAATTGAGATCTGAGTGCAAAGAGACCGAGGAGGGCAAGCCGCTAGTTCATCACTACATGGAATGTGTTGAAAGAGTTCAAAAAGCTCAAGAACAACCTGGGTACGAAGAAGTAGCACATAAAGAAGACTGTGTCGAAGAGTTTTTCCACCTGCAACACTACCTCGATGAATGCACAGGCCCAAGGCTCTTTGATTACTTGAAGTGAGGCTCGGTGGCTACTGGTACGTTGCCGATATTCGTCATCTTTCCTCTTCTCTCTGCTTTTCGAATATTTATTCCCAAAAGATCTTTAACCAACGTCTAGACACAACATGTAACTAGTTTACTGCCACGATTATTACTTATTCTTATATACATTAAAAAAAGTTGAAAGCAACGCTTTTAAGTTTAACTTAAACTGTCATGGTCTTATAACCAATGTTCGTATGAAGGTACCTATATTTATCACCCCAATAACCGTTCCGAAAATTCAATTAACCTTACATTGCAGTGTATAGAAGCACGTAACAATAAATAAAGGGATGTAGAATCGCAATATCATCGAACAACCTTTGAGTTTTTAAGACCTGAATAAAAAGGTTTGGCCCTGTTTTCGATCGGTTTTCCGTAGAAAAGGATGGAAACCCATAGAAAATTGTTGGCGCCTCAACTCTATAAAAGCAAGGCGAAAAACGGATTGGTGATAGGGGCGCCTACCGAAAACAAACCTAACTGCAATTGAAAGTTGAAGAAAGGAAACAATTGAAAAGTAAGACCGTCAAATAAACGAAAAAAAACAAAATGTCTACTGCTGAAAATAACATCACCGCCACTACTAACGCTTCAGAAGTTACTGCAGCTACTCCTGAAGTCGAGGCACCAAAGGCAATTGTTGACCCAGAAACTACCGTCTTCATCGGAAACATATCTCGTGATTGCACAGAAGAAGACTTAAATGACGTTTTCTCTGGCGAGTTTGGCTCTGTTGAAGTGGAGATCCCCTCTACCAAGAGCAAGAAGGGTAAGCTTTTTAAGCAAAGATACGCCTTCGTAAAATTTCCAAGTAAGATTGACTTTGAAGTTATCAAAGCCAAATACGATAAAACCGTTATTAAAGAAAGAGGCATTTATATTAGAAGAGCTTTGACTGAAGAAGAAAGAGATGCAAATAGAAAGGCTAGGGCTGAAAAGAAAAAAGAGCGTCTACTACAAAATGCAGAGCTTAAAAAGGTGGCTAAGAAGGTGGCAAAAGACAAAACTGGGGAAGAAACTTCTGTGGAAGCAAAGGCCGAATCTGAAAATACTGATGCTACCAAAGATGGCAATGGGGATAAAAAATTTACGAGGTCCAAAGCAGTTCCTGCACCACCTCGTAGAGAAAAGGTACCTTTGGAATCTATGCAAAGATCCACCGATACTCTCTACGTCAACAATGTTCCGTACTTTGCTACTAAGGAGGAGCTGGCCGAATTCTTTGGTACTAAACCAGAATTAGTTGTTTTGCCATTGAGGAGAATGAAGGACGTTAAAACCAAGAGAGTGTTTTATTCAAAAAGCATGAACAGGGGCATTGCCTTCGTCACTTTTGAAAATTTGAGTGAGGGTATTTCCCAAAAAGCGGAGCAATACAATGGCAAGACTTTGAAAGACAGAGAGCTTACTGTTGATATTGCTGCCACTAAACCAGAACGCCCACACAACGAGGAGGAGTCTGCCCAAGCTCAGGATGAAGTCGCTGCTTAATAGTCCGTGTTTCATGATTAATATTTTCTAACCTTCTAGTATATGTAACGAGTATATAGAGAGCCCATTTTGTGCTTTTGAATGGCACAATAATAGAACCATACAAATATCGTCATCTTATATCGCTCTATGCCGTTTTAGGAGCTGGCGCATCTTCGGCCGCGTCGGGCTGTAATTTTCACTTCACACAACGTCGGAGCGAGCTAGAAAGTTCGTCCGTACGGCTTCCCTTCAATTTCTCTCTGGTTGCATATTTAAATAATTGTGTTAACTTATCCAAGGCTTTCCCTTGCTGCTCTCTTGACACAATAATCCGAAGCGCACTATCTAATGACACTAATGTCTAACAACTATACAGTGCCTGCGGCCTGCCCGTTTTGGCATTTCGACGATGTTACTGAGTGCGGGAGGGTCAGGTACTTAGACTACTATATGCCGTTGTCAGTACTGGTGTTCTTTTTTACGTTCACCCTCTATAAAACGGTTTCCCGTTACTATAGAATAAATTACCTGCACCTGAATAGGTCCAGTTTTGTTTCAGATTTACTCCATGAGTCAAACGAGGAGAGTAAGCCATTGCTATCCGATGCTTCTGGCGCGTTATATACCAACCCCGATGGCGTTAGGAATGAGGTAAATCTTAAAGAAGAACATTTCTCCATTGAAAAATTGAGGCTAATCGATGTTCAAGGTAAACCTCATGGTACTGTTGAAGTTGTCAAACGAGAGTTTGTTGAGAAGTCAAGAGTTATACTAGAGTTTTTACTCGTCATAACTCAATTTGTCATTCACGGGTTCATTTGGTTGAATCACCAAAAAGAAAACCAGCAATATTTTTACGCAGCTTCTCTAGTTGGTCTACTAACATGGACTTGGTTACTGCTTGTTGTCTCTCTACGTTTAATGAACATTAACCAGTCGATGGAATGGATCAACAGATACCCAGGGAACTTATGGGCCGTTTCTTTTGTGTCTTACATCTTCTTGTTAACATTCTCTTTGTTACCTTTCCGTTCCATCTATATCGGTCGCATAACTGAAAACCTTCCCAGGAAATATTATTTGTCTCAATTTTACTTGAACCTGGCATTATTCCTTTTATTATTCACTGCCAAGGTCGGGAACCAGCACAGTATTTTGTACAGAACCGATCCATCGATCAAACCCTCCCCAGAACCTATAACTTCTATTGCCAGTTTTATTTCATGGTCGTGGTTGGACAGTTTTGTATGGAACGCTCACCTGAAGCCAGTCCAAATTGATGATATTTGGGGATTGAAGCTAGAAGACTATTCCATCTTTGTTATGAAGAAGTTCAGAAAATTTGTTGGCTCCAAAGCTAAGAATGCATTCTCTTACAACCTAATATACTTCTTCTTCAAATACTTGTCGTTACAAGGCTTCTGGGCTTGCATTGACAGTGTTATTAACTTCATCCCAACACTTTTGTTGAAAAGGATTTTGGAGTACGTCGACAACCAGGACTCTGCACCAGCTAATCTAGCCTGGCTTTATGTTTTCGGCATGTTTTTCTGTAGGATCCTTGTTGCAATTTGTCAAGCTCAAGCCTTGTTTTTTGGTAGAAGAGTTTGTATTAGGATGAAGGCAATTATCATCTCTGAAATCTACACTAAAGCTTTAAGGAGAAAGATTTCTCCAAATTCCTCCAAGGTTTCTACTGACGAAATAGATCCTCAGGCATTGAATGAAACCGAAGAAATAGATGGTGACGAAGAATCTACTACTGCTAACTTGGGTGGCATCATAAATTTGATGGCTGTTGATGCCTTTAAAGTCTCGGAAATCTGTGCGTATCTACACGCATTTGTAGAAGCTACCATTATGACCATTGTCGCATTGACTTTACTTTACAAGTTACTAGGCTGGGCTGCCGTCATTGGCGCTATTTTGATTGTCTGCATGCTACCTTTGAACTTCAAGTTAGCCAACCTAATAGGTAAACTTCAGAAGGACAATTTAGGTGTTACTGATAAGCGTATTCAAAAATTGAATGAAACCTTTCAATCTATCCGTATTATTAAGTTTTTCTCATGGGAGGAAAACTTCGAAAGAGATATTAAGGCTATAAGAACCGAGGAACTTAAGATATTGTTGAAAAGATCTATTGTGTGGGCATTGATGTCTTTGGTTTGGTTCATCACTCCGTCCATTGTTACGTCTGTATCATTTGCTTTTTACATCTACGTACAAGGTGAAGTTCTAACCACACCAATTGCTTTCACAGCCTTGTCGTTGTTCACCCTATTAAGAAACCCATTAGACCAGCTATCCGACATGTTGAGTTTTGTTATCCAATCAAAGGTCTCGCTGGATAGAGTTCAGGAGTTTTTAGACGAGGAAGAAACCGAAAAATACAATCAGTTAACCATTAGTCGCAATAAAATTGCCTTTGAAAATGCTACCTTCGCCTGGGATAAAAAAAATCCTAGCTTTAAATTGAAGAATTTGAACGTGGAATTTAAACTTGGTAAGTTGAACGTTGTTATAGGCTCCACTGGGTCAGGTAAGACCTCTTTGCTAATGGGATTATTGGGTGAAATGGATTTAATTGAGGGTAAAGTCTATGTTCCATCTCTTGATCCAAGGGAGGAACTGGTCATTGAATCAGATGGCATGACCAACTCTATTGCATATTGCTCCCAAGCTGCTTGGCTTTTAAATGATACCGTCAGAAACAATATTTTGTTCAACTCTCCTTACAACGAAACCAGATACAAGGCGGTTGTCGAGGCTTGTGGTTTGAAACGTGATTTTGAGATTTTAAGTGCTGGTGACCAAACTGAGATTGGTGAGAAGGGTATCACCTTGTCAGGTGGTCAGAAACAAAGAGTGTCCCTTGCAAGGGCTTTGTATTCTTCCTCTAGACATGTTCTGTTGGATGATTGTTTGAGTGCTGTTGATTCGCACACTGCATTATGGATTTATGAGAATTGTATTACGGGTCCTTTGATGCAGGGCAGAACGTGCATATTAGTTTCACATAATGTCGCATTGACTCTGAAAAACGCCGAATGGGTTGTTGTATTGGACAATGGTAGGATTAAGGATCAAGGTGAGCCCTTAGACTTGTTGAACAGAGGTTTGTTAGGTGAGGATGAATTGGTTAAAACCAGTATTCTTTCTAGGACCAACTCTTCTGTTAATTTGGCTAGTAAAAATTCTGAATCCAAAAGTGGTATTAATCTCTCAAAGATGAATGCGAAGTTAAAGGAATCACCAGAGGATTCCAAAAAGAAACTGCAAAGTGATGAGGAAAGAGCAAAGGCTGGTAAGTTGATTATGGAGGAGACCAAATCTGATGGTGTCGTCAGCATTGAGGTATACAAATGGTTTGCAAGATTATTTGGCGGTTGGAAAATGATTTTATTCTTAGCTTTTATTTTCATCGTCGCTCAAAGTGTCTATATCGGACAATCTTGGTGGGTTCGTACATGGGCCTCTCACAACATTCCTGCTGCGATCACTGCCGTCATTGGTAAAGTTTTACCTAGTCATATGGCAAGCACCTTCTTGCCACTACGCGGCATCATTACCTCGTACACATTCGTTCCGGAATCACCTGTCGAGAATATCACCCCATTGAAGACAAATGCTCACTCAACCCTTTACTACCTAGCAATTTACTTTGCCATTGGTGTGTTGCATGCTGTTATTGCCTCTTCAAAAACTATAATAAATTTTATTGCAGGCTTAAATGCGTCCAGAAAAATTTTCAATTTAGTTTTGAAGAAGGTGTTGTATGCGAAACTGAGATTTTTTGACTCTACTCCGATAGGTAGAATCATGAATCGTTTTTCAAAAGATATCGAAGCGGTTGATCAAGAGTTGACTCCCTTCGTCGAAGGAGCTTTTGTTTCTTTGGTTCAGTGTTTGTCCACCGTCATATTGATAGCATATATCACACCAGGCTTCTTAGTAGTTGCTATTTTTATTGGCTTCTTATACTACCTGGTTGGATACTTTTACATGGCTGGTTCTAGAGAGTTGAAACGTTTTGAGTCCGTCAGTAGGTCCCCTATTCACCAGCACTTTTCCGAGACCTTAGTCGGTATTACCACAATCCGTGCTTTTGGTGATGAGCGGCGTTTCATGCTAGAAAACCTACAAAAAATCGATGAAAACAACAAGCCTTTCTTTTACTTATGGGTTGCTAACCGTTGGCTAGCTTTCAGGATTGACATGATTGGCGCCTGTGTTGTTTTTGCCGCAGGTGTTTTTATCTTGTTAAACATTAAAAAGCTAGACTCTGGGTTGGCGGGTATTTCGCTAACTTACGCCATCTCTTTTACCGAAGGTGCTTTATGGCTAGTCAGATTATATTCCAATGTTGAAATGACTATGAACTCTGTCGAAAGACTGAAAGAATATATGGTTATTGAGCAAGAACCATCGAATGACGGAGCATTTAATCCACCAATAGAGTGGCCAGACCAAGGTAAGATTGAAGTCAACGATCTATCTTTACGTTACGCTACTAACTTACCGAGAGTTATCAAGAATGTATCTTTCACGGTTGATCCGAAATGCAAGGTTGGTATCGTTGGTAGAACTGGTGCCGGAAAATCCACTATAATCACTGCCTTGTTTAGATTTTTGGACCCAGAGACTGGCCATATAAAGATTGACAATGTTGACATTACCTCTATCGGCTTAAAGAGATTACGCCAGTCTATCACAATTATTCCGCAAGATCCAACGTTATTTTCCGGTACTGTGAAGTCGAACTTAGATCCTTACGATGAGTACACGGATGAGCAGATATTCAAAGCTTTAAAACGTGTAAATCTTGTTACTGCTGACGAACTAGACCATGTTCCAGACTCTGCTGACAACGCTTCTGTTAACTCAGAAAACGTCAACAAATTTTTGGATCTAAGGAATGAAATCACAGAAGGCGGCGCCAACTTATCACAGGGCCAGCGTCAACTGGTCTGTTTGGCGCGTTCCTTGTTGCGTTCTCCCAAGATTATTTTGCTAGATGAGGCAACAGCCTCCATCGATTATAGCTCAGATGCAAAGATTCAACAAACGATAAGAGAAGAATTTGGAGATAGTACAATTCTAACAATTGCTCACAGGTTGAGATCCATTATCGACTATGATAAGATTTTGGTTATGGATGCCGGTGAAGTTAGAGAGTATGATCATCCTTATTCTTTACTGCTAAATAAGAGCAGCATCTTTTACAGTATGTGTGAAGACAGCGGTGAGTTGGACATTTTGGTTCAACTGGCCAAAGAATCATTTGTGAAGAAGTTGAACTCCAAGTGATTTATACCACTTGTCTTAGCGGTCATTTCTAGCATATATTTCTCTTACTTTACCTCCTTATGTGTACTAATAATATTAATTGATAAGCTTTTCTATACAATCTATGATAAACTAAAGCAGCTCATATATATTACAGTCTATTCTCCTTGTATGATAATTCGATAACTAAACGGATGGAAACCAGCCACCGCGATGTAGTTAATACCCAGTATTGATATAAACCTTATTCCACTTCTTAATGACTAGCCCGTCCTCTAAAATAACCATTTCTGCTTGCAACTCATAACCTAGTATGTAAGGTATGATTTTAAACTTTACCAACCAAAACAAGAAACATGCAAAAATCATCAATGTGGCAGTAATTTGGTAGGGTGGAAACCAGCCGATGCTATTTTTGGACTGATCGCCTAAGAACGGCCCGATCATTAGGTATATTGACATCACAATTAAAGCGATGACTCCTGCCATAGACGCTCTAATTTCGGCAATCTTTTCTGGGTGCCTTTTTCTGTAAATGAAAAGGCCGACCGCTACTAACAGTAAAAAGAATTGGTTGGCATATCCCTCCATAGATACTAAGTAATTGTAGGATTCACCACCGGCTGGCAACAACACTAGCCATAATGTAGTTATTAGCCCACATAAAATTAAAGATGGGAATGGTGCACCCCAAGGCCAGTTGGTAGCCATCTGTTTGCTAAATGGCAAATAGCCCTCCCTAAAAATTTCCTGATTCATGCGAGAAATGGAATAGATAACAACAAATAAATTAGATACCGCGGATAATGCAATCGAGAGTGTGACAAATTGTCTACCAAATCTCTGTCCGTATATCTTAGAGAAAAATAACGAACCAACCAATGGACCAGCGGCTTTAATCTCCTCGAATGTCAAAACCTTTAGATATCCCAAGTTTAACAAGGTGTAACAAATTAAAGCGATAAATAAGGAAGTTGGGCCTGCAATTTTTAAAGTTCTGACAGGGTTTTTAATTTCTGAAGTAACTGTATGAACGCCATCCCATCCTGCAAAACAAAAAAATGCCTGAATGAAAGCTGCGGTTAAAGAAGAGCATGAGACTAACGCAGAATCTTGAAAATGCCAGGGCATTGTAATAGGAGCTTCAATCCGTTCTTTTGGATTGAATACGAATAATGCATAAACCCCTGAAACACATATTATAGCAATCAATAGAAATTTTAGGGCACCCAACATATTCTGGATGATGATACCGTGCTTTACAGAAACACCATGCACAAAAACGATGATCAACACCATTATAGAGCCGAGGTAATTGGACAGGTTTGATTCCTCGTTAACGAACTTTTCGCTAAATCCTAACGAGAAAAGCACATACTTGCCAAATATAATTGCACTGGATATGGAGAATCCAGTCAAAACAGCGAAAGAAGAAAAAGTAACGCTTGTCATTAGCTTTGGCTTGTCGTAGACGGCTTCGAGAAAGTTCTTGCGTCCACCAGATCTGGGCAAAAGACAGCCAAACTCCAAAAACAAATATAAGCCAGCAAAGGCCATTAAGGCTGCAATAATCCAGATAGACATGAACAGTACCGGGTTACCGCCACAGTTAACGAAAATACTACTGGGAGTAGCAAAGATACCTGAACCAACGATCCTAGCAACAAACATGACAATTGTCGAAAACACACCAAGATGGCGACCCTGGGGTACATCATTTGTAATGTTTGAATTTAAAGCTAACATATCTTGAGTTTCTAGGGAGGTAAAGGAGCCATATCTAACACTAGATAGGTCGTCCGATCCAGTTAAAGGAGTGCCCTCCAGGTCAACAACAATTTCAGTGACCTCTGTGGAGTCTTTAGAGTATTTTGACATAGGACTAGCTTTTTAGTATAGTTGTCAGAAAGTAGATAGATCATGGGCTGTAGAACTGGAACCTTTACTAATATATGCTATTTCTCGATATGGCGCGAAGCAAAGTGTGGCTCCTCGAAAAAGAAGCCTTGTCTGATCCGACGTCAAAGACTTGTTTAGTCTAAGAAGCATAGCTCCGCAATAAAGAACGAACAGTGCCAAAAGCACTGCTATGCTAAAACTACACCTACCCAGCGCTCATGACTTTTGAATGCATATATCGACTTAGATTTCATGACCTTGGAGTATCTTGTTTTTACGAAGCCATTTCATAAACTCACGTGGTAGACTCACAAGCGACGAAGCGCTATTATTTTTCAGTAAACAGAACATTTCTGATTTCCACACAGCACAGCGAGTACCCAAGGTAGAGATAATATCGTCAATATGGGGCCGAATTGCTTCCATTTTTGGATGAACCAATTCTATCTATCTCTCAGGATATCATCAGCTAGGTTTAAAATGAGATATTCCGAAAATTTTAGAAGCATCTGGCGCTCTAGAGTTCAACGTTTATCGAATTCACAGCCGCAGTTTCAATCTGTCACCCCAGTGTATCTTAATGGTGACTTTAAAAGCTATCCGATTGAGAAGCTGCAAAAACTTTTGGTTTTGGATATAGTTAAGAAAAACACCAGATTCCAGTTTTATTTTCCAGACAACAAACTGCAAGGTGTACCGCGCAATGAGGTTGAGCAAAGGCAATCCAATCAAAAAGAATCTGACACTAAACAAAAAATGCAAAATGCCCCTAAAAGGCTCGATATGCATGAAGAAATATCGGCACTTTTCCTTAATGCGGTCGATCCCTGTTACAAGACATATGCTCCAATAGTATCGCCGGGGTCCAGAACTACCAAGCCAGACTTCACCCAATTCGACGAAGGAAACGGCGATGAACTCTTCGTAAACCTCGTAAAGCTGCAGTCCGAAGATGGTTTAAACTATGTTGATACTCTGTGGCCACCAGCACACTACTCTCTGGGGTGCCGTGGTGTTGGATTATCAGTAGACGAATTTGAAAGGCTTTCAAAAATTGGAGTTAAATCATTGGTTCATCCCTTAACCCAGAAAGGCTTGGGCCTATTCAAGGTCGACTTCGTACCACACGGTTACAAAGCTATAGGATTACTTCCCTCAAAAATTAAAAAGCATGGCGAACTATTTGTTGGTCCGTATAGATTTGAAGCTTTAATGCCATTCCGCTGTTGTAATAGCCAAGAGATTAAAACAATGACAAAAAATATCATTTCAACTACTTTATCGCCATCTGAGGCTCGAGGCCAAGCAGTTATGGGCTTCCAGGATGAAGTGGGAAAAATTAGCAATGGAGGCCTCGCTTTGAATAGTACCGTTCGTTCCACTGCGAAACTACTACTCGCCTTGAAGTCAGGAAAATTGCTAGATAACAAGTACCAATATGCAGGGAAATTGATCTCTACCGATGTTCTTCGTGCTACAGTGTTGGCTAATAATATTAACGATATCCAACTACAGGAGGAATACTTTAAGCTGAATATCATTTACAACATTATACGTGAGATCGAAAAACTCTTGGCAAGGGTGCCAGAAAGTGAATATTCCAGTGATTTAAAAGATGTCTGTACGCCCTGGGATGAATTTATCTGGCAAAGGCTATCTGATGTTAATGGTTTACCAGACCCCATCAGTGTTCGTGATACTGTGCAGAATAAGTTGAAATTCGACCAATTCCTTCACGACCTAAATGTTTATCATGCTCTCGTAGTGGCGGAATTGAAAAAAAATAGCAAGTCTAATTCAAAGTCGGTCATAAAACGCCAACAGATAATTACATTCATGTTGTATAACCTTTTGACCAAATGCACATGGATGCGCTACCTATATCCCACCCTCTATTCTCACGTCGTGGAAAAAATCTCGCCAAAAATAATACCTGAAGGCTTAATAGGCAATACCAGAATAGAACTTGGCAGTGGAATACATGCTATAGCCAAAACAGTATTGGATTTAGAAAACATCGCTTACAGTGACGTTTTGAAACGCAAGGGAAAGGATGAGCAACAGACACACGAGCTGTTAAGAGATTACAAGATAGCCATTCTAATAATGGATAAACTGGGAGCCGGAACGAAAAGGCTTTTACAGTTTACTACAAAAGTAAATACCCAAGTTGTTCAGGATTTATCAAATGTTGATAGGGTCGCATTTTCTGAGGCCATTGAAAAGAGGATGATAGACAACAAAACATACGTTTACTTGTACAAAACTAAGAGGCTCCCTGAAAATAAGGAGGTGATCATCAAAAACATATTGGACAGATTAGAGCATGCAGCTGATTAGATAGAGTGTTTAGCTAATATCGAGTTTACTCGGCGTTCAAGTTTCAGAAGCCTTTTTTCAGTCACATTCCATAGCTCATTCGACTCGATATTGAGATGAATAAACCTCCGTGTTACTTCCAGTGACTTAATAATCAAAGCGTTACAATCCGTGTGCAGTTGAGGCAGATCGCATAATAATGTAGTTTTAGCCTGCAGCGGTTGCAATGGCAGTATCCCGCACGAAATAATGCGGTCGATATTCTCACTATAGCAAAGATCCAATTTATAAAGCCTGTCAAGCAAGCAGCATATAGAATCATTGCATGATATTACGACCTGTTCCATATCTTTAGAATACTTCTGACATGTGCCACTCCTTGTAAATGTATCCAGAAGTTTCCATAAATTCTTGCTATAGTCGCTACCAAATTGAAACAACTCTTGAAATTCTTTCAGCAGCTCCTTCAATTTAACATTAACAACATCATCTGAATCGAGATACAAACTAGAACCCGAAAAAGTCTCCACTTGGTCTATTCGTTGTTCTAGTTCTGCTATGGGATCCATGGATTGTTGTATAGACTAATGGTGTACTTGTTGCGGGTAACGGCGCCACTAAGATTTTTTTTTTTTTCTCTTACGTCCACGATCCCCTTTTTCACACGTTCTCCTCAGCCAAACAGTGGTGGCAAAATACCAAACACTAATAGAAAAACAAAGTTACAAGAAGAAAAATGTCCAGATCTGGGTAAGTGGATTATTGTCTAAAGATTCAATTGAAGAAGGTGTAGTTTGAGTTTACTAACTAGTTGTCTCTAAAAGTGTTGCCGTTGCAGATGAATCCTTGACCGCTTTCAACGATTTGAAATTAGGTAAAAAGTACAAGTTCGTCCTATTTGGTTTGAACGATAACAAAACCGAAATTATTGTTAAGGATACTTCCAGTGAGGAAGAATACGATGCCTTTTTGGAAAAATTGCCAGAAAATGATTGTCTGTACGCTGTTTACGACTTTGAGTACGAAATCGGTGGTAACGAAGGTAAGAGATCCAAGATTGTTTTCTACACCTGGTCTCCAGACACTGCTCCAATTAGATCCAAGATGTTGTACGCTTCCTCAAAGGATGCTTTAAGAAGAGCTTTGAATGGTGTCTCCACTGATATTCAAGGTACTGATTTTTCTGAAGTCGCTTACGAATCCGTTTTGGACAAAGTTAGTAGAGGTGCCGGCTCTCATTAAACAGGCTTACTTCTAGTATAATGCTAAAATAGTTCTTTTATACCTGTCATTTTGTAACTGAACGTCCGACCTACGTCATCACACCATATGCCTCCTTTATCAACAAGAACGAAACTTTTTTTTTTTATAACATGACCGATTGGATTACAATAGTTTACAATAGTTTTAAGAAGAGATACATCGTGCAGTTAATCTGTTTCGGAGCACCTTGCGTGATCCGAAGAAACACACCGATATCAGGAACTCTGGAATATCATTATTTCTTAAATGAAAGAAGTTATAATAGGAGCAAATGCTGGAAGTGATGGTAGCAGCAACACGATGCCCACTTCGAAAAGCCATGCATCTAATAAACCTCCGAGAGCTACACTAGAGCAAAGGATCAAGATATTGGATTACTACCACAAGCATAAAATTTCTCAAGCTCAGATTGTAAACACATTCAAGGACCAGGTTTCAATATCTGGCTCATCGCTCAGTGAGTGGGTCAAAAAGGAACAGGAGTTTAGGTCTAGGTATAAGGAATTACAAACTAAAAATCGAGCAAAATCAAAGGTTGAAAAAAGGCGGAGTCAGTACAAATACCAAGAGATGAATGATATGATGGATGAGTTTGTTAGAAAACTGCGAGCTGAAAATAGACAAATCACTGAACCAATCCTGAGAGAGCACTGGTCGAGATGCGCTCCCAAAATTGGTATGAAAGACCCCAAAAGGCTGAAATCATTTAGTAATGGATGGTTGACGCTTTTCAAAAAACGGCATGGCCTTTCTAAGCAGGCACAACAAAAAGGTAACGAATCAGAGAGTGCAAATTCTAGTTCAATAACAACGCCAAAAAATGACGTTTCGTTGAGAAAGGAAAACAGCTCCGCCATCAATGAGATATTTAACTATTTGGCACCAGTTGACGATTCGGGCTATCTACTGCCGAACTATGATCATACTGGTGCTACTTCTAATGACAGTAAACAACTTAATTTTCGAAAAACTCAACAACTTCCTCAGCCTATTATCCCACAGTTAAAACAGCCCTCGCTACACTTACAGAATAGACACGCGACATACGGGAATAACCTTTCAAACCCTGAAATGTTTGTATCGCTCCAAAAACCCCAACATTCAACATCCTCTCAACATTCACAACAATCTACAGACTCTACGAATAGCAGTTCTAGCAGTTCTAATATGGTGATGGCTCCTGGCTTACCCAACGTAGTACAGAGTGTTAACCCAGGTTTGATACACTCTAATAAAAATGGAGACAGCAATAACCACAATGGCACACACTCGACCATCGCATGTAATGATAATATTAACGACAACAACAAGAAAACTGGCACTAGTACTAATACCTACTCTGATACTAAAGTCGCTAACGGTACCAACACTAATACTAATAAAAATCCTGGTAGCAATACTGTTAATACCGCCAGTAACAGCACTATTAATACGAACAGTACTGAAAACAGCAATAACAATATCAGTGACAACAGCAACAGCAACATCAGTAATAACGCCAGCAATGTCAGTGGTATTAGTGGTATTAGTGGTATCAGTGGCATGAGTGGTATCAGCGGTATTAGTGGTATAAGTGGCAGCAGCGGTATTATCAATAACAATAATGGTAGTGCTGTACGTAGTGGAACTTCGACTGCTAACCATGGTGAGAGCGTCAATAAGGAGCCTATTACGATGAGTCGTCCAAAACCCACTGTTTTGCAACCAATGCATGAACCGAGTAGTCATTCTAGCACAAAGTTCCCGCAACAACAATCATACCCGCCTCAGCAACAAAGCAAAGTAATCAATGAGCTTGAATTCGAACGGTTTTTGTTCAAATATGCTTTCGAGTTTTTGGCAAACAATCGAGACAAGTATCCTGGGACTTTAAGAATGTTTGAATCGTTGAAACAAACATTCGAACGAGAACGGGACTTGAACGCTGATGAGAGATTGAGAAATCTTTTTATGCAACGTTGATATGAATTCAGATAGTTTATAAACAAAAGCTTTTCCTTAATTGTTAGTTTTAGAACCTTCACATGCTATATATTTGTAATGGTTAATTTTAGTCCCTTACTACTCTAACTATATGTTCAGTGCTAAAGAGACTTTCTTTCGATTAAAAAAGATTCCTTGGTTAAAGCCCTGGTCCAAACTAAGTGGTCAACCACTGTACCAGCAACAATGAATTGTTTGATGCCCCAATCTCCATAACCGTAAACTTCAGGTATTTTAGTAGACAATCCTGGGAACAAACTTTTAAAAAAAGGCATGTACTCTATAACATCTTCCTTTTCGACAATAATATTTGATTTGACACTCTCAAAGGTGTCACAAATAAAAGCGGGAAATTTATATTCCAATTTTTTATAGTGTTTCATGTTGCCTGCTCTAACGAGCCATAAAAGTAATGCCTGGTTGACAAGGTTCTTGGCAACTAGGCCTTCGTAACTGGTAACACCAAATGTTAGTAGTAAACTGTTGGCAAAAGGCTTATCACTCTTAAAAACAGTTTTAAATGAAAGTGGTTTATACTTCTTCAAAAGTTCTTTTTGGTGTTTTAAAACTGCATCACAGCTCTCTTGGAAAATTCTTTTTTGAGAACTTTTGTAAACTTTGACTTGCTTTAAAATCGCCGGAGATTTTATCGTTGTCGAGGCAATTTTGGAGCTGGACTTAAAGAAAGACAATTTTTGGTCTAGGATGGAATACAATTGATCAAGACCCTCTAAGGTACTTCTCAATGATAAAAAAGTTTCGGACTTTAATTTGCAAAGGAAGGAGAATAAAGATGTTAAAGTTCCAGGTAATGGCTGACTTGAAGACAAACAAAAATTTATTGAGTCACCGATAATATCATCCGTGTTCAAAGAAACTCCGAACACTTGCGCCTTACGAATAGAGTCTAATGGCAATTTTAGTGTAACAGTAGTAATATCAAAATCATTATTTTCCAGAGCAAATCCATA
Organism: Lachancea kluyveri NRRL Y-12651; assembly: GCA_000149225.2. NCBI lineage: Eukaryota > Fungi > Ascomycota > Saccharomycetes > Saccharomycetales > Saccharomycetaceae > Lachancea > Lachancea kluyveri. Next base: position 2,301,040 of record CM000694.1, read on the forward strand.
TCCCAGAAGTAATTCTTCGTTGGATTTGTCGCCATAATTGTTGAATAGTTCGTCACCCTCGTTCAAGGTTTCCTTGGTAGAAAATGTGAGCGCGGAAGCCTTGTGATCAGCAGCCCATTCAACTTTCGTATTATTGCGGTGATTTAGGAGATCTACAATTGGAAATAAAAACGCTTCGTTGATATCTTGAGTTGCTTCTTGTTCAAGTAGAATTTGTGGGAACGCACGTGAAGTGAAAATCACTGTTGACCATAAGTAAGCTGGAAAGCTGTTCCACTTTGGAACAACTTTTTCTCCTAGATAGTCAACAGTATCTATGCCAGAGTTGGCAAAAAGATCGTAGAATGCTTTGGCATCGGCGGTCACTTGGTTGATCTGAGTGATTCCTTCAAACCACTCTTGGACCAAATTGGCTAAATTCCTCTTCGTCTTTAAGAATAAGTCAGTGCCCTTGAGTAAATCCATTTCCTCTGGTGACCAAAAATATGGAGACCCTATCTCTCTACCCGATGGCAAAATATCCAGATATGGTTTAAAAAACTTGGCGTTATCACAGGTACCATCAAACTTCAATTTAGAGAGGTACAACTGTAAAAAAACATTTGGGTTTCTAGAGCTACTTTTATTTTGGATTCCAAAGTGCTCTTTTGCTAAATTATTTGTTAATAACAATTTCTTGGGAACAGAGATTAAAGGTTCGGAACTGCTAAACCGGGTTTTACAAAAAGCGGCGACGCCACTACCAGGGGTAACTTTAAATTCAACACGCTCATCAATTATAGCTGTATTATCTTTTGCCCACTGAATACAGCTTTGCAGATGTTCTTCGGTTGGCATTCTCCTAATTGCATTGTGGTCTGTACATTTGTTGAGTAATGGAAATTCTCCGAAAAAGAATGAAAGTTACACCAACGTACTTAGTGATTTTCGAAAACAGCCACTCTTGCATTGTAGGTTGTATATACATGAACGCAGTGGCATAGCTTTTGTCGACATATTTTATGAGTTGTGCTATGAATTGCTCTATTCGTATTTTGAGTAAAATCTGACTTAATTCCGGAATCAATACCAAGCGCTGATCCGTAGAAGCACCAATAAACTGTGAACCTTAATGAGGTTACTTGTGCTTAGCTGGTTATCAAATGTTCGTTATATAAACCGTCTAAACTCTTAATTTTTCACTGAGTGGGATGAGGCCTCATAAAGAGTCAAATTATTGAAGATTTTATAATTTGCTTAAATTGAATGGCTTCCTTATACTAGAAACACATGTCGAATAAATAATTTACTTTAACAAAATAAGTTGGAAAAGATCCCGTTTTAGAGCCATGAGGATAATCGTAGCTCTGATATATAAACTTTTTCTCTCTCGTTCTTAAAGAGGCTTATAAGAAGGCAATACCAGCAATAAAGGTTACGATCGAAATCCAACGTGGAGTAGAAATGTTAGTAGCACCTGCACCTTGGGATGAAGACGTAGCAGATGAAGAAGTTCCATTTTTAACCGCTGTAGTTGCCGAGTCGGTGACACTAGCGGAAATAGAAGTCTTGGATGCCAAAGTGGCAGCATCTTCTAGTTGAGTACCAGACACAGTAGTAGTAGTAGAAGTAAAATAAGACGCAGAAATTTGCGCCGAATATTCTTTTGACCACCTGTCGACAACTTTTTGAAGAACACCTCTACCATTTTTGTTAATAATAGTAACATTTGGGGCTGGCAAATCGATCTGATCGTTCTTCAAATAACCAATGTAAGTTGCGTTGTTGAGCTTAAAGGTGGTATCAACTTCTTCATTTGTAATATTTGTAGCATTCGCGACCAATTGTAAAACATTAGCAGTGGCATCGTGTCTACCTAATGATGGCAAATTCCAGTTGGCTTCAACTGATGAAATTTGGGAATAGTGATCGTAATAAGTCGAGTCAGTAGTACCTTTGAGCTCTTCGGGAATAGCACCCCCTAACAAAATTGAAAATACTTTGTTTTTCACAGAGTATGTTTCGTTCTCATCAAAGGTTAACAAGACTGCAGTATTATTCATAAAGTAATCATCGGATAAAAGCGGCTCTAAGAAATTTCTAGACCATTGGCCGGCAACCTTGATAGTAGTGTCATGGCCATCATTAGTCATATTTGGGGTAATAATGGAATATTGTGGTAACTTCCTATCTTCTAAATCACTGTAAAACTCAGTGAAGTTTTTGATGTTAGCCAATCTGTCTTCATCATTAGTTATAGAGTCAAATAAAACCAACGGGTTATGCTTTCTCACGTAATCATTCGCGAAGTTTTCTTGATTTGAGTAATTGAAACCTAGAAACCCTGTATATGGTAAGTGCTCCTGGTATTCAGCCCAAGAAATGTTTTTGGTATCTAGTAAATCGACAATGGTGGAAATATTGCTTGGCATTGCGATGAATCTATCGTCATCTAAGGCAAAGTAGTCGCCACTAACAGAAGCTAGATAGTTTGGTTCGGAAGGATGAGTTAATGCCCAGTAATTGTCCAAAACAATACCTTGCTCAGCCAACCAAGCTATATTTTCATCGCCGGCAGCTTTGTTATAATCAGTGTTTTCCAACCAAATGACAACAAATCTGTCAAAAGCGGATCCGGGAATATTTGAAGAGACATGATTAGTTTTGGCAACCTGTTGGGTCTCCGCGATCTTGGAGGCAGAAAGATCGACGGTACTATACGTCCTAATAGCATATGATGAGGTGGCAGCCAAACATGATGGCAGAATTGCAGCGGTGGCAAAGGTAACTGGTGAAACGATTCTCATTGTGTTGACTTACGTAATCCAAAGTACAAGAATAATATAAATCATTCTAGATAGTAGGATATTTTATATGTTTATTTTTCTCCTTCTTAATTACATAAACTCACACGTGTATATTAATGAGCAACGTGTCAGTGATATCATCAACGTGTTGTAGTTGGCTCAATTTAAACTCTGGCATGCAAAGAAAAATTATGAGGCTTGATGATTTTCATCTGGCTTTTTCTTGGCACGGAATCTCGGAAAAATATATTTTTAAGTCTTTAAATATAGAGCCACATGGGCTCTCTATAACACGTCAATGAAAAGTGCATGTATATTCTGAAAATAAATAAAAAGAGTGCAAAATACAGTATTTAGTGCTTGTCTCTTGCTTTAATGTGCGTCCAGAAAATGAACTTTTTTTCCAAAGATCGCCATTTGGTATGTAGCGAAGAAGAGGACGTTGTAGATTTGGAAAGTACCACACCTGTAAGATACCGTCCGCTTTGGTTTAAAGTGCTTGAATGTGTGCTTTTTGCAGGTGCTTTTGCAGCACTATTGGCTTTTGTCATTAAGGAAGCTACTAAAGATAGCGATGTGCCTGAAATTCACGATTGGAGGCTAGATACTGCTAAAAATTATACAATGGACACTTTATATTGGAGAAAAGAGACCGAACCCAAAGAAAGACACTATTATTTTAATGTTTCGACTCTTTTAGAAAAGGCTTCTGATGGTATTGTTCGTAATTTAACAGTGATTAATGGACAATACCCGGGGCCACTTGTTGAAGCTAATGCAGGTGATACGCTTTACATCCATGTTCAAAATCATATGTCGCTGGAACCTGTCACTATCCATTGTCATGGGCTTTTTTTTAACCAAGAAGATAGTTATAATGATGGTGCAGCTTTCATAAATCAATGCGCCATACCAGCAAATGGTGGTACATACACTTACAAAGTCAAATTAGGTAAAGAGCAATGGGGCACTTACTGGTACCACTCTCACTTTTCGACACAATATGCAGATGGTTTATTTGGGCCTTTAGTAATACACTCAAGTAAAGAGGATGAACTTTTGGAGGAAAAATATGACATGGACATGGTTGTTTTGGTTAATGATTATTACCATGATATGGCAAACAAATATTTGGTGGATTACCTAGCACCAGATAACGAAAATAATGAACCAACCCCTGACAATGGCTTGATTCAAGGCTTTAACGTATTTGAGTACGATTCAGCATCATACGTTGTTCCACATGAAGACCTAAGTCGTAACGTTACTGATAGCCAATCAAACTATCCAATAATTGATCTAAAGCGCAACAAAAAATATAGGATGCGGGTTATTAATGCCGGCTTCTTTGCACCTTTTACTTTTTCAATCGACCAACATTTACTCAAACTTATTGAAGCTGATGGTACAAATATTGAGCCCTTATCAGTAGAATCTCTTGCTATTTCCGTTTCCCAAAGGTATTCATTCATTGTCAATCCACAATGTCAAGAAGAGAATTGTACTCAATTTTGGATGCACGCTAGATTTAACAAGTTCTGTTTTGCTGTGGATAATCCTGATTTTGACACCGACGTTAAAGCGATTGTGAGTTACGATAAAGACATCAAAGGTTTACCGGAGAGTAAAGGATGGGGCTACAATGGAGGAGATGTAAAATGTCGCGATATGGATCAATCTTTACTAAAGACATTGAATCCGCAATTTCCTATGAACAAAAATGGCTCTAGGACTCCAGATATTTTGTTAAACTTAGATGTTGCATTTCTAATTAAAGGCTATCAGTTGGACAGGGGTTATTTCAATGACATGACTTACACTTCTCGGGCAGAAAACTCCACCATGTATGATTTGGCATTCAATCCTTATAACAATACGATAAGGTCTTTGAATGATAATCAGCTGGAAACAAAAAATGAGAATCAGTATTTGATTAACTTAGACCAAAGGGGACAAATTGTTGATTTCGTCTTAAACAATTACGACGATGGTGCACACCCCTTCCATATGCACGGGCACAAGTTTTGGGTTCTAAAAGTGGGTGACACAGGGTATTTTAAAAAAACTTTTTATGAAGAAGATTCTCAGGAAATGAATTTTGAAAACCCAATCCTAAGAGATACAATTAACGTCAGTGGTTACGGATATGCAGTAATAAGATTTGTCGTTGATAACCCTGGAGTTTGGCCCTTTCATTGTCATATTGGATGGCATATGGAAAGTGGTTTATTATTACAGATCAATGCTTTGCAAAGCGAATATTCAAAGTGGAGTCATTATCCCCAGGCATGGGCTGATCTTTGCGCAGTTGACAGTTCACATTGAGCAGATGTGTAAAATAAAAAAGATTTCTAACATATAGCTCTAGCACTTCTAGGAGGCATTAGGTCTTAAATGACCGTTGTTTATTTGTATGTAATGTATACTAGCTGAATGGTATGTGAATTCTAAAAGAACAATACAACAGGCTTATACTGTAGAAGGTGTTCAGACTTAAGGTTGCGGTTTCGTTTATTAATACTTGATTTGACTATTAACTTTTGATGTCGCTGTCGAAATAAAATACTAAAAAAGTTTGAAAAACAAATAAAAAGGACACACCCAACTCGAACCCCTACAGAGCTTGTTATAAACTAAAGAAAAAGTACTACATCTCCATATACTTCCTCAATCGATGAGTTGGTATAACAAAGCTCTACAAGGCTAGCAGTTAGTGTCGACAGGGAAACATTTTAAGAAAGATACGTCCTTAGACAGGAGTCTTCACCAAGAAACCACTGTCGAAAAAGAGATGTGAGAATTAGAATATATACGTGAAAATCTACGTTCGAAGTTACTAAGGTACATCTAGCAATGTGTGCCTTACCTAAAACGGCAATACCCGTGACAAAATTTAAGAGAATACACTCTCGACACTCTCGAATTTGAGTTGTAACGCAGCGTTTGGTCTGGACTCGGATGGTAGCCGAATTGTTCGAGCTGCCGCGTCTACGGCACAATACACGGGGTTTGGCTGACCAACACACGCGAAATTACAAGGAGATTAAAGTCGACAAGAGCAACTGACTGAGGGAGGTTGGTGGGCTGTTATTATGCCATTCGTTTATAAACCGAAAAGAACAAGGAGTAAAAATTACAAGAGGGCCAATTTCCTTTGAAAGACCTTGGTCATGAATGTTAGGTCCTACAACAAACTTTCTAGAAGGGTCGTAGAAAAAGCACATATCACGACTCCAGCTATGAATGACGCAGTAGCATCGCGCTTTGCTACGGGTAAGCCATCCTCTTCCACGAGTGGTCGATATGCAAAAGAAGTTGTCACGCCGTTTTCTGTGAAGTAGCGAACTCTTGAACTCTTGAAGACAACAATAGCACCGAACGGTATCAGTCCAAAGGAATGATGTAGTAATGGAATATATTATGGTACCGAGTCGCAAAAGGTCCCAACCCACCGCGGTCATGCCGTAATACTAGGAGAAAAAAGAGGACTGTATATGAAAGTCCGGAGTCGATAAACACAATAAGGGCCAACGACTGCAGGGACAGGACGCGCGAATGTATGCTACAGTATAAAGGAGTCGAAAAGCGATACCTCTGATTTTATTCCGTCAGGATAATGCTATCACCAGTTCAAGGGAGCTGGTATATCCCTATGAAGAAGCATACTTATGTAAGACTTGTATGCAACCCCGGAGCCGGAGAGCTACACGGATGGATTCTGGCCCCCTTCCCGGCGACCACGTTCCGTCGATATATGATAGTTAATATCGTTTGTATGGATAGGATTATAAAGTGCTGTGACGCATGGGTGTAAAGCTCCGCGGATTTCACAAAACCCCCACTACAAGCTCGCGGTCTCCGGGCAAACGCAACGGGAAGCCGTGTATCTCGTGTGGCCGGCGACGGACAGCGTGGGCTGCGCGGGCTGTTGTGGCAAAACAATCACTCTTATGCGTGGTACAGGAGCGGTGGTTGCTGGTCTCCGAACGGACACCGCGCGACACCTTGCATTTAATGCTCCGGAAACTTATGTACTTTTGCCTCATAGGCTTTATATATGTTTCTCCTTACATGTTTTTCTGTACACAAGTATATGTATATATGTATGTACACATATGGTCGTTCTCATGTCCTTTTATCCTTGGTCTCTTTATATACCCACATTTTTGCGTATGTCTTATGGCCGCTACACGCGGATCCTGCTTACACCATCAAAACAAGCCAAGCTAGATGAAGACAAGACTGCCGCCCATCAGTGAGTTTGATAAACTCGTAAGAAATAACACTAAGGACACACAACCACCACCGTTCCTTCCAGCCCTACAAATCGAATCTATTTCGAATAACGTCGGCCGAGCGAGGCCTAAAAAACCATGCCCACATTGTCACCGTCTTTTCACCAACCTCGCTACCCATGTCAAGAGACACATGGCTGTCGAGCAGAGAGAGTACGTTTGCGACAGATGCAAGAACAGATTTGTCCGCTACAGTGATCTTGAGCGCCATAGTAGAAAGCACTGGAGGGATGACCTCCACATGCTCACTACCGGCGAGGCCATACACCCGACAGAAAAGATACTGGAATGTCTAAATAGCTCTTTCAAGTGTCCGTTCAACATTCATCAGATCAACCTTGATAATAAATTATACCATCCTCAGAACTTGGGACAGGTACCAATGTACGCGACCGACTGTCACAAAACCGGCCTTTTCACTCGAGTAGATACCTACAAATATCATCTCAAAGCTTTGCATTTTGAATATCCAGACGGTATTTCTAAACAGGACAGAGAGTTTTCTCCGGGACACTGCAAACACTGCCATGCGCACTTCCCGTCTGTTCACGCATGGCTACAAGATCACATCCTTAGTCACAAATGTGGTCACACTTACCATCAAACCAAGCAAAGGTAAATATACTAATACAGCATACAACTCCAGACAGCACTAATATAATGTCCGTTAGTCTCGGTTAACATCTCAAGTGCCCAATCGATAATCTTCATTTTCACGGGAGCTTTCAATTAAAGGGAAAAAACAAAAGGAAAACGAAGCTATTGATAATATTATGTTCTATGATTTTAAGTGTTAGTTGGTTGTGGAAGCCGAGAAAAAAGTCATAGAGCTTTCCGGTTTTACTGATGTAAATAGTAAATGATTCGGAAATCTCGGATCTTAAAAACAATGAGCACAATTGTTTTATTTGTGTAAATGTAGTACATTTATCAGAAAAAGGATATTCCAAGATAAAAAAAAATCTGTTAGAGTTAATCCCATTGTAACAGTGGTTTCCTCAGAATATCTCCATTTTTATACAAAATCTCTGGCTAACGAAATTTCAGTTTGTCACTCAAAGGGTAAAGGAGTAATGAAACAATTTGAAGGATGCTACATTACTGGATTATTTTCAAAGTAATTAAAAGTCACCACGCTTACATAAAAAAAAAGCAAGAAAGAAACTAGTGTACCAGAAATATCCAACAAACGAATTCCAAGTCGTCCTGTGGCCTAACATTTTAAGGCTAATATTTGGAAAAATTACACACAAAGCTTTTATTGTTGAGAATTTTGTAGATAGGAATCCAAGGTTCGAAACATATGTGACAACTACAATACAAAAGCACGTGATGCCAAATAGAAAGCTCTACTATATCTGGCTAATCGTTTGTATACAGGTAGAAATTTCGACGAGCGTGTCATCCTTTATTTATTAGAGAATAGACAGAAAAAAAATTGCAATACAGACATCATAAGCCCTGTAGCAATGCAAAACGAAAAACGTGCATGTAGCACAATAGCTAATCGACCGAAGTATTGTTAAATGCAGAATAAGTTTTAAGGTGTGCAGTGTGTTTTACCTCCATCCTCTCAGCTTATAAACGTCGAAAAAAAAAAACCTAACGTAACGGACACCTCTAGAAACTCTAGAAACGAGATTTCTCTATTATAATGAAGCAAAAGAAGCAACTCTTTCTGGTACTGGGTTTTGTGAAAAATGTCAGATTTCAATATTGGGAAAACATTATGTTTCTTGGTTGGTTTTCAAGAAGCAGTTGAACTGATGTTTTGCTCCCTTAAAAAGTTAGGATTAATAATATGCTCTCCTACAAGGTACACTACTTCTGCCATGATAGAGCATCAGCGTCCTAAATTGGAGGCCTCAATCTATGTTGAAAAACAAACGTAATAACAGTATTTTATTTCTTTATTGGTCTTTAAACAAAAATCAACGTTATTCAACTTCTACAACTACTTTAGTTGTCTTTAAAAAATAGACAAGAACGCTAGAACGTTACGATCTCAAAGTATGTTCCCGTTCAATAGTCTGAACTTCAAGTATTATGGGATATTTACCCAGAACTTTGGACAAAAACCTCTAAAGAGTTTTGAGTCGCTTATAATGTGCTGATTCAAATCCTGAACTTTGCTTTGGTATTGTTGTTCCTTTAAAAGCTAGAGTATACAAACGATACTGTAGAATAAGACTCGGTAAAAGTTTATTGTAATGTCACGTCAGTAAAACTAAGGAGCCCAGTATATCGTCACCAAATACGGTACGATATTGTAAAACAGATAAAGTTTGACTTGGGATCTTTTCCATACAACATGTCGTACTAAGTCTCCAAAAGTTGGTGGTATTTTCTTCAAGATTTAAAAACAAAGACTTTGACATGATTGAAACATGGCTCTTACCAATGGAAACCCTCAAATAATGATTCAGCCGTATATACTTTGGCTTTTCTGATGCCGCCGGTTCTGCATGAGTAGGCATTTGAAAGAGGATTCTTTCCAACCCGATAACAGAAAATATTTGTAGGCTAAAAAAAAGTTCTTGCATTAGGGGGTACCTTAAATTAGCTAAAAATACTCTTCATAATAACACGAAACTCACTGAGATATAAAAAGTTGATAATTGGCTACCTTTGCTATCGAGCGCAATATCCTTTAAGAAAGCTGATTTATATACTGATTTTGTAAGAAAATTGTCCTGTAATGCTTTGAAAACTTACACCACCCACTACTCAATCGATGCTAATTAAAAAAAAAATATTACATAGACCCTTTGAACTGACTAGAGAGAATTTCACTACTGCCCTACTTTGCTTTTCCTGGCTAAATAATTCTGCGTCACATGAATTTAAAGAAAACAAATCACAAAATCGATAAAATAAAGCCAAGTTTATAAAATATATCTACTGCTCTGTAATTTCTACCCATTGCATACCTTTGTGCTAGCAAGTGATATAGACTTCATGATTGAACGGAAGTAAAGCCTTTATTAAAAAAAATGTCAACACCAAGGCTAATGTATGTATAAAGGTTTCTAAGTGAATTTACACAGAAACTGAGTTACGAAATATAGTAAACAACTTAACAAATGAATAAGCAAAAAAAAACATATAAATAAGTAAATAATTTATAAACTCATGTACAACATTCTCGTTCAACACCTACTTTAAAATTCGTCTCATTTCACAAGATCAACATGGTTGTACTGCTCTTCGTCAATGGCCTTGACGACCTCCTTTGATGGGCCTTCTGCGGCTATATCTTCAAGGTCTTCTTCGTTAAATATAAACCAATCTTCAAATCCATCTTCAAAGATAGTTGCCAATTCCTTCTCAACCTTCAAAATATTCTTTTTACCCTTTGTTGCAGCAACAAAAGTCGCGAACTCTTCATCATTCAACAAGCATGAATCCAAATCCTTAGTCAAGGCCCTCTTTTCAATATCCAAACCGATGAAGACAATTTCATTACGTCTATCACCAAATTCTCCCTCAAACTCCTGCTTGATTAGTTTTGCAGTATCGTCAGGAACACTTTCAAGTCCTGACACTGCAAACCAAGGAGTGCCACCCTTTAGAGTCAACATAGGGCCTGCAGAGGACCATTCACCTCTCATAATATGCCTAGTGGCAAGCCAAAAGAAACCCTTAGAACGCAAAAGAGGACCGAAGGAAGATATCTTTTTATTTTTCAAAATTTGTTTTTCAGTAAGTCCCGCAGAGCCATCCTCAGATTCTTCTTCAATTTCTTCTTCCTGATCTGAAACCGAACTGTCTTCACCATCTTTGTCTTCACCATCTTCATCTTCGTCCATCTCTTCTCCGTCAGCTTGATCATCAATTTCGGTTTGCTCGATAATAAAAAACTTGTCTTTCAGCATGCTGTAAAGCCTCTCAGGATGAAATGGTCTTCTTGCGGTGTACACAAAGTTATTAACACCATATTCTTCTGTTTCTGGTTTAGGTGTTAGAATGCTTTTTTTCTTATCATCAAAACCGGTTCTGACAGTCATTTCGTTAATGCTTTGTAACCATCCAGCAGAAGTAGAAGCTTTTTCAAAGTCAAATAAATTAGTGTTAATAATTTCTTCCATTGGAACATTACAGTAATCTGTCTTTAAGATTTTAGCCACAGGATTCAACCCCTTGATAATCTTTTCAATTTTTCTTAACTTTCTTTTCTTGATCAAAGAAACCTTATTGATGATAACAACATCCGCAAATTCAATTTGGTCAACCATCAAGTCAGTGATAGTACGGTCGGCTTCACCTTGTCCGTTATCACCCCATCTATCTGCCAAAAATTGAGTGGTTTCGATATTTGAAAGGAAGTTTAGTGCATCAATCACAGTGACGCAAGTATCGATTTTAGTAATTTTGTGCAGACCTCCCATTTCCAAAACTTTCTTCAAAAGCTTTTCTTCATCTTCAGGAATACCACCTGGTGTTTCAAGTAACATTTCTGAGAACTCCATCGAAAAGGTCTCTGCAACTTGCATTGGCTCTGCAATACCAGTCGATTCAATAACAATATATTGAAACTCACCATTTTCTGCCAAGCCAAACAACTCTTCTAACAAATCACCACGAAGTGTGCAGCAAATACAACCGTTTTGCAGCTGAATAAGCTTTTCTTCTTTTTTGGTAACACTATGATTTTGAACCAGAGTGGCATCAATATTCAATTCTGACATATCGTTGATAATAACAGCAACTTTAAGGCCATGATTCGTGGTAAGAATTTTCTCTAAGAGAGTGGTCTTACCTGATCCCAGGAACCCGGAAAGCATGGTAATTGGAATCGGAGTTTTTCTGGCCTTTTTAGCAACTGTCATTGTGTGTAGCGTCTTGGTAAAAAATGATGAAGAGAAGTATTGGAACTACAAAAGATTACTGTGATCACATCATCGATTGGATATTTATATCATAGATTATTTGGAAAATAAAAGTTGGGGAAGAGCTTAATGGTTGTGGTATATTGCTTAGATTTTTTTAACCAGTATGGTACTACCAAAATGGTATAACCTTCAAGGTGAATAATGGTATAGTAGAACAAACAGATCAACAGATGAGTTAAGCCAAGGCCGTACCATGAGGTAATGTACGCTATCCTATTGGCTGCAAACTTATTATAAGGCTGACTCCTCTTTCAGCCTATTGTTAGAGAATGCGCACATCGAGCGATGACGATTTCTTGGTTAGTATTTTCGTAGTACCAAAAGGTTACTTAAAGTATTTCATCGACAACCAAAAGAAGAAAAATAGTATAGATCACCCATCCAAAATAATAATTTTTGTAAGTTTCAAATTGAAATGCTTCCCAATGCACTAACTTCGCGCTTGTTTTGAACATCGGGTTCAATTATATATCTACTAAGGCTATGGGTTACAGTAGTACCACAACCTCAGGATTTTCTACTCCACCAAATTGATGTATACTAACCCGTTTGTTTGCCTCCTGGATGCAGACAAAGACCATCCATTTTAGTTAAACTCATCCTCCTGAAAAATGCTTGTGTTGTAAGTGTTGCGTAGACCATTAGTATTCTTGGCTAAAATAGCACAATTTTGCACAACTCATTAAAAATTTGTGAAAGGTATCATCCCCAGACTCCTAATGTACAGATAGCCAATACTGTATATTAATACTAAAGCTGATAATACCCAAATTTTCAGCTAAACACTGGAAAGTACCGGAGCATATTTAATCCAATATGACGCCTTGAATGTATTCTAAGAGTTTTTGCACATTTACCCGTTGACTTATTGATAGGGTTTTCTGGCCCATAGGATATTATTTTATCGGGAATTTTGATCACTGGATTAGTTACTTTAACTCTCAGATGTGGATAGGGCTGACCAATTTACATTTAACAGAAAGCCCTTTAGTGTGATTTGCTCAACGGCTTTAGGAATATCTAGCCCATAACTCTGCAAATTGGTTATATACTCATGGTATTGTCAATACTAATAACATCACGTGAAAATGTACAAAAAGTACTCTAAAATGAGCACACCAGAAACTCCTAAACTCGTTGTGTTGAGAATTTAATGGAAAAACCTACCGAAAGCTTATAATAAAGACAGGATTTCGAAAAAGTGATGTTTAGAATGTTTGACAGCCCAAGGTTTTTAATAACCTTAGTTTGTTGAAAGTCTCTTTCATGTATGATGAACCAGAAGCAGTTCGTATCGGAGCCGCACGCCTTACAACCGGAGAGGGAAATTGTCACCAGCCCCGCAAAATAAACTACAAATGGTAAGGCAAACGTTGTTCAGGGACCCATGCNTTTATTTGTANCNNNNTTCNTGTCTAANNTNNCAATAAAAATTCCACATATGCGGTATACTATGAAAGAATAGTGAAAAGAAAAAACTCACGCTAATAATAGACAAATTTAAAGGGGAGGAAGGCTTGATTTCAAAAGTTTGCAATGGAAACACACAGTCTTCCATAAATCAGGACATAATAATTTCTCGAGAAGAGGAAATGTAGTTGGAAGTTTGGCATGCTACATAGAACTAGAGCTAAAGGGTGATCAAAGTCTGCCGAAAACGTACGCCTTCAAAAGCAGATGTGCTCAAGATTCTGTGGCCCTGCTACAAAACCATGCTATGAACTTGACAGGCGCTTGGTTATCAATTTATATCTCTATCCTCTCGTCCCGGACCGACAGACAACTGCCCAAGTGCGAGATTTGGGACTGTGTCGTTGAAGTGAAATTCTCACCGTTTTTTAACCTGGTAGAAAAAGCCTTTCAGCTACCGGCCAAAGAACCGCCTCTTCTTCATTCGGAGGGTGGGGTTGGTGTCAAAAGAATGGGGATCGGGGACTCT